>JANCMC010043217.1:21339720-21746218 GCA_024363005.1 Charaxes varanes
GTTAGGACAGTAATTCCGGCTATTTGTATTCCAGAAATAGGAATATTTTTTAAATCAAAATTTACGTGGCAATCATATATGCAGTTTGTTGGTGTATTATATTGTAAAGCTTTACCAATAAACCAATATCTTGTATTGATTGTCAAAAACAATGTTATATATTAATATCACAGAGTTCACGGCTCCACAAGATTACAAGAACTACTACACTAACTACTTTACAAAGGCCAGTGGCGACCTTAGAGTCTGATATGAGTTAACATTACATTTCAGCGAACATTTTAAGATTTTAGAACGTTGCAGAGTCGGAACATTCAGCGACGGCTAAGTAACTTGATTAACATGATTTTTTGTTTGCGTCTAGAAACATTTGAATGCGGAATTAAGTTTCCAAAAAAGCAATCGAGTCGTTGACAGCCAATGTAACATGTCTCTATTAAACCCTCGATCCAAGGGTCTAAATGAATATACAACATTAGTCAGTATTATGTATATGTTAATACCTGAAGCGAAACTTCGGTACCATTTTTAAGAAAATTGCGCCGACCGACGATAATGAAATATGGCTTAATTATAGTTTATATAGAAGAAGGTATGCAAACGCTAATATATTTTTTTATATGCACTGCATAGATGTATTAAATGATTAAAATAAAACCTCACACACACCAACGCCACGCGATTTACACACACATGTATATATTTTATTCAAAGCTTAGTCACGAGACGACAAAAATATTCTAAAATATTAAATGTCAAATATTATAACCGCGCCGTTGTATTACAAAGAATTAAAATGTTTTATATGGCTTTAAATAAAGGATACAGTACGCAAATCTACAGATTTATGGTCAAATTTCAACCACCAGGCGATCACTAGTGTGTATTAATAGACACGCAATGAGAACGTGTATTCAGGTGATCTCTATCATGACTCTCTCGGCGATCTCTCATGACTAATAAGAGTATTATGAAATACCAATATCCTGGATCAAGCGGACTGATCCAGTTTTTAACAACGCCGTTCTCGGAATTCGATCGTATAATAATAGTTCCAGGTAAATAGATTTCATCATAGTTGATAATTTTCCATTATAAAGGTCACGTTTAAAAAAAAACAACAGTAACAACGTGCAAACGGAGGCGAAACACTAGTCGGGCAGCGAATAGAATATATATTTCTGAAGAAAATGATACTTGGAACACTTTATAG
Organism: Charaxes varanes; assembly: GCA_024363005.1. Taxonomy (NCBI): domain Eukaryota; kingdom Metazoa; phylum Arthropoda; class Insecta; order Lepidoptera; family Nymphalidae; genus Charaxes; species Charaxes varanes. Next base: position 21,340,934 of record JANCMC010043217.1, read on the forward strand.
GTATGCCTGATGTCCTCGAACTAAACTTTAAAGCTTGTGGGTAGGTTGCGAGATTATCCCAGCGACATCAGGTTTTGAACCGGGTACTTTGCGAGTTTCAGTCCATCGTTGAGCTATTGAGGCTCTAAATTGAAACACAAGTTGATTGGCGTCGTTTAATTTGTAACACAAATAAAAAAAAAACACACAATTCACAAACGAAATTGAAACGTCCCGAAACCGAATTGAACACCGGACGGCCCGCGGGGTGGAATTAATTATTAATTGAAATGGAGCGAGCGGATTTATGAGTTGTTTGTTATTTAGCAACATCTGTTGTAGTCTCTAAAATGTTTTTTTAAATTGACATATGACTTTATTTTAAGCAACTATCAACAAAAGGGTTATTTTTTTTTTCGATACCTATATTAATAAACTGATGCACGCACACTATTCAAGAGTTCACTAAAAGAAATCTTAATTTATTTATTCGATGTTGGTAGGCGATGTATAAGAAATATTGGTAGTTATATTATATCATACTAGGTGTGCCCATGACTTTGTCCGAGTAAATTTAGCTTAAAAAAAAGTTTCAATTTTGGCGTGATGATATATAGCCAAATGGTATATCCAACACTGGAAGAATTTTTCAAATTAGACCAATAGTTTCTGAGATTAGCGCGTTCAAGCGAACAAATTCCGAAGCTTTATATTTGAGTATAGAATATAGATACAAAAAAATATTGTCACTGTATATCCTCTGTGAACTCCTTACCAAATCAATCGATATTCATGAAAGTTGGCATTTAATTGTAATTTGGTAAAACTTGCGATAGGATAGTTTTTCTTTTGATTAATGGCCTTTTTATTTAAATTTCGTCTTTTAAATCCTTCTTAAATCACTCAGCCACAGCAAAGCGTGGCTGGGTCTTCTGGTTTTAACCCAAGATACAAAGTTCAATGACAATAAGTTTTTAACGACAACGGAATAAAGTATTCAGACGCTTATAAATTAAATTCCCATTTAATGGGCCCGAGTTCCAATGTCACGCGTCGATTAATTATGAGCACGACAACAGGTACCGTGGTGAAATGTTTGTGAACTGGATACAATGAGTGTTGGAAAGTTCAAGAGTTTAAATTGCGATAAGTATTGTCGCACAATTCACACAATTCGCGGTCGGACGGACGGAGAAAGTGTCGACTCGTCGGACTCCAATACCAGTCAGTACAAGGAGCGACTTGCGAAAGAGTCCTCCTCTCCGACGAGAACTTTGGCCCAACGCCTTATAAGGCGCGGGTCGCGATGGATACAATTCGACCCGCACTTTCGGATATAAATACATGTATTGAGATCAACACGTTATCCCACTTAAGGGCGGGCAAATTGTATGTTAATTTCTTTTTAAATTTCGCTGATGTCTTGCGATAACTCAAATTTACCGCTATTAGTGTACTCATTTCTTTAACAAAATGTGTTTATACTGAAATGATAACCCAAAGACTAAGCTAAACAATGTGGGAAATTTTCATTACTTTTAAAATAAGAGAGGTGTTATTGGATTACTAGTACTAGAAATACTTTTTAACGTCTAAATGTTTCGGTTATCCCTCTTGAAAAACCAGGTGCGTAAATGCAATTTCTAGACTTACAACCAGCCCTGAGACAGCATTGACTTCCCTACTTTAGGAATAGACGACAATGTCGCTAACTGTACTTAAAAAAATATTGAATTTGAATATTGAAGAGTTGTCACCAGGTGAAATAATTTAAATAACAATTAAATAATCGTCGGGGCGTGTCGCGTCAACCTTGTGTCCGTAGCCGCGTTGCAACAGGCCTTGTGTCAAGGAAAAATCTGCTCAACAGTTTCCCCGGCCCTGAACGGATACTTGTCAAATTGATTAACGCAACAAATTTTCCCACCGCGCGCTCAGATAATTCTTCAAGCGGTAGTTTTTTGGCAATGCCCAATGTTACGATTGAACTTAATAATTGTCATAGAAATCTATGTACATATATGCAAAAACAAAAGGTTCACTTATCACGAAATCTCTAAAACAGTGGGACGTATAAAGATGAAATTTGGCAGGGAGGAAGTATATAATTAGAATTTTTCGTTAGGGCCAAGTTAAGGAGCTCTAAGGGCTGTCGCAAGTTTTATGCGGACGAAATCTCGGGAAACAATTACTACAATAATAATCTTTATATTTCAAATATCGTTTCATCAACATATAGAACACTATGTACGCTGTTTCTAATTTGAAACGATATTGCATATATACATACCAAATGCTTAAATTGTTATTGAAATTTAATTGACAGGTTTTGCAGCAAAAATACCACTATTTTATTTATTCATTAATGAGACACAAACAGAATATGACATCACTTAAACTAACATAAAAAATAATTTATTTTTTGTGCAAAAATTGACGCAACAGCCAACTTAGTACAGAGCAATATTAGCCGGATTCCTTAACATAAAATCATAATATTGTCAAATAGCTAAAGGCAACATTTTAGATAACATAAGCCAACTCTATCTATATTTAAAAAAACCTTTTCTTTATAATAGCCAAAACAAAGACCACACAAATCGGAAATTACCAGCTAACATAAGTCGGTTAATTTAGTAACAAACATATTTTATAATGATAAAAACAGAGTTAAATACTCAGTCGGAACATTGTCAGATGATATAAGAATCACTGCATTACGATGCGGGTGGCTGGTTATATAACGCGGCAGTGACGCGAGCGCAATCGCCGTTGTACATGTCAAGGATGAGTTAATTGCAACAGCCTGATTTGTTATACACATATTGTGATTATTATTATTTTTATTTGCTTTTTAATTAGCCTAATGTGTCCCACTGCTGGGAAAAGCCTCCACCGTCTCGATCCTCTTTCCTGGGCTAATCTCTTCCTCGCAAAGGTATCCAAATCGCCGCGCCATTTTTTCCTCGGCATGTCGGGTCGTCGGCGACCATAGGTGGACAACCAGGAAAACGCGATATTGGCCCACCTTTGCGGGTCTATTCGAGCCATAAGCCCAGCCCATTTCCACTTCAGCATTGCTGACTACTTCCCTACATCCATTGCCCCATGATGTTAATATTTTTAATTTTGATAAATATTACAGACCATATGACAGTAAAGCTATGTACGCTCTCTCCCAGACAGTATATTAACAAGTTACTTGATATGAAAGTCAAGTCATGCATTATTCTATTCAAAAGATGGTCCCAACAAAAAACGTGTTAGCAACATGTTTTGACACATTTTTTATTAATCTATGATTAGAATAAGAAGCATATTGAAGAGTCGTAGCTTAATCAGTTGTCGGCATTGGAGTTGAACGCTAGGTTAAGTAGTTCTTATCGAAGCCCGGTAATAGATTGGTGACCACTTTTAACACTGGCTTTCAAATATCCGACCTCCTCCGTGGTTCAGAAGGCACATAAAACAGTGGGCCTCGATTATTGTCACTGAGTGATATTAGTCGTGAGACTGTAGAGATTTTAAGTTTTCGGGTTATGAATACTACAATAGGGCATTTGAGCATTTCAACGTTAATGTTAACATTGTACACACACATGTACATGCATTTCTATGGGTATATGAAATTTGGCACAATTATAGTTTATATAGAGGACGGTGTGGGAATGTCGAAAACCGGAAACCGCTGGAGAGAAAAGATGACATTTGGCAGGTGCGGTTGTGGGGAATTTTACTTTTGAGGAACAAATAAATTCTTTTTGGTTTTAAGAGCAAATGTATTCAAAAATTATTTGAAGGAATTATTTTTCATATTTCGGCATTGTTATTTGTAAATTCACATTTTAGAGAAATGTATTTGTCGTCCAACCACGTAGTAATGTTATTACTTTATACATAACCGATCACAAAGTACGCCATTTTGAACAAACAGAGGTCGCGTTCCACTAACGTGCGCAACGCAACGAGGCGATGCGATCGCCCAGTGGAACGTGGCCAAAGGTATCGGTAACGGTGATAGTATCGCAAGTTCAATGGGTTTCTTTCCATCTCAAAAGTGCAAAACGGAAGGCCTAAAGAAGTTTTCAATAAAACATTTTTTTTTATTGCATCCATTCCAGGTGCTGACCAAGGAAAACATAGAAACCATCATCAAGTTCGCCCACAAGCACAATCTGTTCTTATTCGCCGATGAGGTGTACCAGGACAACGTCTACGCCGAGGGTTGCAAGTTCTTCTCTTTCAAAAAGGTATTCTATAAATAAATAATTCAAAATCAAAGACAAAAATTGTTTATCTACGTCATGCACATGTTGGTTCAATCTTACTATTGATATTGAATATCAAAACAGCGCCATCTATTGGTCACATACCGCATCCACCGCCGGCCAATTTGTCCCCGCATTTTAGATATCTCATATCTTCTTAGATATTGATTTTAATGATATGATGTAAAGGGCAATTTTGATCTGCATAGAATGTATATTCGACCAAGAAATTGGTTCGCCACGCTAAGGTCGAATGTCGTTTCCACGACAATTAGTTATAAGGCTCATTTTTGCTTGTTATACATTACGTTAATTTCTAATAATAACTCTTAGTAAAGATTCTTTAAGAAGGAACTGTCATTTAAAATGGTAAAGCACTTTCTTTGTGTCGACAAATACAAATGCAAGTCAAATGATAAGGTCAAATATTTTAACGGAATTCGGATTCGGAAAAGTCACCTCTACATGCAAAGTAGCGTGTAGACGCAAACACGCAAGCTCGTCAATGTCGTTGGCTTACAGTGCGTGGTTGAGTTTGAGGTTACAATAAAAACGCTGCACACACGCACGCAAGAAAGCAACGCAAGCAAGAGTTGCAATTATTTAAAGAGGGTATCGGACAATAACTTTTGAAGTTATTTCACAAATACTTTTCGTATTAGATACGGAACCCTCCTATATAAGCGTGTCTGGACAGGCTCTTGGCCACTTTTCAACAAACTTCGAAAGAGGAAGAGTTTCTTAATTAGACTGTATTTAATTATGCTTGTTACCTGTGAACTATTGACTGGGCGACCAGATTTTGATGATTCATTTTGTATTTGACAGCTGGTACTTTCTGTGTGGTATAGTTTCGATTTGGTCCAGTTCTGACAATTTGAAGTTGGTTATTTTTTTGTTTTTCAGGTATTGATGGAGATGGGTGAACCGTACAGCAGCAATCTGGAGTTGGCTTCGTACATGACAGTGAGCAAGGGTTACATGGGGGAGTGCGGTTTGCGCGGTGGATGGATGGAGCTGGTCAACATGGACCCCGGGGTTCAGGCCAACTTGTACAAGGCATTGTCAGCCATGCTTTGCCCCTCGGTGCTGGGACAGTGTGTCGTTGACTGTGTGGTGAGTTTATTTATTATTAACTTTATTTAGGAACTTTTATTTATACAGATCGTTTGTGACAGTCCTATAGTAACTTAATACAATTCTACACATTGCCCTATCTAATACAAAAAACTACTTAATTCTTAAACTATTATACACAAATTGGAATAACGCACTAGCCGAATCAGAGTTTGGTTCAGCCAGAATGCTATTAAAAAGCCAATAGCGAATTTATTTCCGCAACATGCTTGTATAAAACGTTTTATTAAATGACTATAATGGGTACATTCCAATTAATATGTGTTGCAAATCTTCTACTACCCCACAAGTCAAACAATTGGGTGAATCTATCTTTTTCATTAGAAATGCAAACCCTCTCAATGGAATATGCCCGGTCCTACAGCTATTTGTATACAAAATTTTAATTATTTCTACTACGTCATTGTTATATTTTACAACTAATACAGGTCCAGTGGTCAAGACTACGCTTTGACACAATCGTAGAATAAAATGTATACATGTGTGTATAAATCGTTTGGCACTGGTGTGCGTGAGGTTTTATTTTGAATAATTTAATGTATTAATGATGCATATTTTAAAAAAATATTAGCATTCTTACACCACCTATATATATCCTATAATTGTGCCAAATTTCATGCTCCTCCGTCTGCGCAATTATCTTAAATGGTACCGAAAGTTTTTGCTTATTGATATATGTAGGTTTGGAGGGCAAATAAACGTGTCTTTACTCCACAGCTTTTTAATTAATTAAATTTTACCACCACCACCAGAACGACATGCTATTCTACTCCCAATTTTTTTAACGTCATTATTTTTAAAAACATCCCATAGACATATTCATGGCTTTTTAAAATTATTTTATTCTATGTGGCCAGCTCTCCCTGCATCTGTAGATTTAATGCAATGTGAATAGTTGTTTTTCTACTTTTTTACATCAATCTTTTTGCTCGTATGTAACATTATTGTCGCGTCAATAATGAATAATATATACGTCAGATATAATGCATTACGAGTTAAGATTGCGAATTCAAAGATATAGATGTAAAAACCCATGTTGATAGAAAGAGTTAAAGTATTATCTCTAAACACTTTCCACAATTATGAATGTCGCATATTCGTAATTATGGATAACTATTCTTTTTAAAAGGTAGTAGGAAATATTTTCCTTAGTTATTGTAGCTGGCCATAGAAGTGAGCACATATTGTTGCAAACCAACAGTGCCGGAGATTACATCGAGATGTTGTGGATTTCAGTTCATTCTTTGCACCTGATGATATAATACCATCAAATAGTACCAATTGACTTTAATTATTAGAAATTATAGGATTGAAATAATCATTTTTCATAGTCGGTATAGTTGAGTCTATCTAGATTTGATTTATATGTGTTATAATGAGTTAAGACCCGGTCTATTATACATCAATGGGTCGCGAAAAATACCCTGATTATCGCGTCATAATGTTTCAGCTACACGTGACCAGGAAAAATTATAATTAATTAAAAACTGTATTTAAAAAAAATGAAAATTCGTAATTTTATTATTACTGAATTATATAAACAATGTAGCTTCGTGCTCCTATACGCTTGGATGTTTTATACTACGCAATAGGGTTAAATGCGGATATTACCAATAAACAGAGTGATTCAAGAGGAGACTTTATATGTTTAATTAGCTGTTTACCAAGTCGTCTGTCGTCCGCGAGAAATTGCGAAAGCCCATCTGGCCCTATCGATAATTTCTTTTTTTGCTGATGTCTACTAACTATAAAGTACTTCATTGCCAAATTTCATCTTTGTACGTAAAGTGAGTGTCAAGATTTCGTGTTAGGTGACCTTTATATATAAAGATATATATACGTATCTTTATTGCACCCGTGGGAAGCCGGGGCGGTCGCTAGTTAGTATGTGAATCTCGCTGTACTCCTGTACTCGTTTGAATCGCGTTGCTATCATCGAACATGTCCGCATTACACATACTTACGTAAATAAATTATTGTAGAAACTTTGTTTCCCTCGGAAATGGTGTCATGGCCCAAATTTATAAAACGCATAGATACGCCGGTCTATTGTTTTGTTGCTGGGGGGCAAATTAGTTCGTGAACCTGACCCGTTTGGGACACGCCCCTTTACATACTTCGGGGCTTCTTTCATAAGCGTTCAATAAAACGTGAAGAAATTTTATTTTAATTAAACTCGATATTCGATACGTCAACTTCTCCTTAAGGCATCGTCCGAATATATCACGAATGCGCGATACTAGCGAACTTAGTTCGTGCGATCAAACAAATTGATGTCTAAGAAGTGTCCTAATTGAAGTTTGCGCGATCACATCGCCTTCCATAGGAATGACGATAGTAATCAGAAATCATTTAAATTATGTATTTATCTGATAAAATATGATACATAAAGCTCAGCAATCGTATTTATTTTATATTGCGAGCGAGATTAATAGGGATTATCAAAATAAGGAAACTACAAAATACAACAATCCGCCATGATAGCTAAAATACCGAGCAGAATGTGATGATGCTTCGGTGTCGAAGCGAAACGTGCGTTGAGGCACATCGGAAAGTCAGGGTAGTGCTATGCTTTGGTGGCGGATTCGGTGGTGTAACTTTCGGGTTGCAGCACCATCCTCGTGACTGCTACTAACAAAAGCTTTAGAAAAAGCTGCTGTACTAACAAGAAAGTTATTACTGCATTTTTGTTACTACATATTTAAATGTTTCCGTCATTTATTATGAAATTAGAAGGACTCAGAATGGTTTATTAACGGCCAGCAAGTCTTTGAATAATATTTAAAGCCTAGTAACAAATACATATATGTCTTTATTTATAAAATTGTTCTGTATCTACATATGAATATAACAAGATGGTATATATTTTTTTCCAATATATTTAAATGTATCGTACATTATAATGTATACATACATTAATAACGTATTGGTTTCAGCGTACGTCGAATCAAGGTTATGCGTCAAGCTGTACCAAGACGAATGTTATCCTCTTTTCTGCAATTCAACCAAGTCCTGGAAAATGACGTGTCCCTGTAAAGGAGACATGTGCAACGGTCCCAACACTGATCGCGAAATAGAAGCATTCGAATTACTCGGAAAATTAGTTGCAAAGACACGAACTACCCGAATTAAGAAAAGGACACAAATAAACACAGTAAAGTTCATTCCATCAGGTGCTGAGAAAACAGTTATAATAACAAACATATCAGCCTTGGAAAGCAACGAACTTAATAATAGCGTGGATGAAATTAATAACAACGAAGTAACGCAAATCATATTGTCCGAACAACCCAGCGGTGCACTTCAAGATACGAAAGAGGAAAGTACTGTGTCATCAGATGCAACAACTAAGGTTTATGGAATGGATGAAGTTAATACACCAGTTAAGGATACGTTAACAACTAAATTTGATGAAGTGGATGAAGTCCATACAACAATGAAGGATGTATTAGCAACTAAAATAGATGAAGGTCATACAATAATTAAGGATGTGTTAACAACTACAAATGATGGAGTGGATGAAGTTCATACGACAATGAAGGATATGTTAACAACTAAAGTTTATGAAATTGATGAACTGAGTACTATTAAAAAAGAAATAGAAGCGAAAAATGTAGAAACAACTCAAACAGAAAAGCTTATAACTTTAAGCATATCAAAGCCAAGTGAAGAGTTACCTACAGCGGAAGCCTTGCAACAAAATGCAAGTCCGAAGGCGGTTACCGAAAAAACAACTGCACCAACAAGTATTCAACCCGAAACAACGACGTATTCTACCACTGACGTCGATATGGATGCAACTACGAAAAAATCTTTGAAACAGAAGAATGACTCTGGCAAACTACAAACTAGTCTCTCTCTCATGGGATTAAATTTCATTTTAGCACATATTTCTCAATAAAGAATTGACCATTAGGCGCGTGGCTAGTAAAAATAAAAGGAGTTCGGAAGTCACGAAAATTTCAAAGCGGGGAAAAAGAGAAACGAAATGAAATTTCCTAGAAACACGTTACTAATGGACGACTGTATAATGTATTCGTCGTTATGACGTATAACCATTGATCTCTATTTTTACATAAACTGAATTATATAAGATACTTGTAGACTTGTGATATTCACGTGATATTAGTATAGTTTCAACTATTGACTCACCGTTTTACGTACGGGCCCTTGCACACGACGATTACTGTAAGTGTATTGATATTGTTAGGAGAGAAGTGAATGGTTAGACCTCTCCATAGACACATTCACCTCTCTCAAATAATACCTGCCGTAAAATCTATTAAGTCCCACTGGTCCAGTGGACATATAGAGACAGACAGATTTAGCAAATGAATGAGATATTTATAATAAATAGCTATACTTTTATTATAGATTGCATTGATAAAGCTAGACCTATTGGGCGTAAAGATATGCCAGAGTAGTCGGAATTCAAGCCCTGTATTGAGCTATCGAGACTAGAGCAGGGTGGCCAACCCGGGTACGCCCAAGATCTACTGTCCACTGACTAAATCTTCAGTTCACCCGGTTCTAACCCCACCGCCGTTGGGATATTGTCGCATCCACTCCTAATACAAGCTTTTAATTTAAGCTTAGTGGGAGGGGAAAAGGGAATATTAGACATACCTATTCCTAATATTCTTTAAAAAAAAATTACTTCAATTTTCCGATCAACAGAATCGTGATACTGAAATCCCGTTTGCCACCCGCTCAAAATGCATAAGCACTTACGTGGAAGTAAAGTCAAAGATATTATATACATTCTGAGCGTCAATTTCATTGAGGGAAGTTAGTCTGGAAACTGCGGAGACGTTGCCTTGCAATTGGCCATATTTATTGCAGTACAGCACTCAAGTTTCTTGTATATTTATCATTAAGATAGCAGTTTTTGTACGTCTTTGTACTTTTTTACTTTGTACTTTGTACGTACTTTGTATACTTCAGATACTGTAATTAACTATAAAATACGCTGCTTTTATCCTTTATATGTACCCACCATATTATATGGGGGATATTCTGTGCAATCTAATCATTATATTACGTGCAAGCGCGTACGTGCTAAATCATACAACGCCTTTCCTATAAAGTGGAATAAACCTACCGTGTTATTCTTAATTCTAGATGTAGTAAATCAAATTTATATTTCAAATAGAAGAACATTCAAAACTATACTCTGCGTCCAAATGTGATTGGAATGGAACATGAATTCAATAGTACTAGAAACAAAAAATAAATATTTAACAAAACTATATTAATGTAATCTTGAAAAAAAAGGGAATTGAGACACGTGTAAAATAATATATAGATTTAAAGGAACCCTTTTGGAGGAACTCGTTTAATGCTTTCAGGTAAGTTATTCCATAGAGTTTCACGCTTTATAGTAGCATCGGTGTCGTGAAAGTGTTATAAAAAATTCTAGCACGGCAGAATTGGCAGTTCACGTAAATTTTTTATAGCACCGAGAGCTTCTGAATGGGTACTTGACGCAGTCGACAGACAATTGGCCTTTTATATTACGATCCCTATTTATTTTTGTACGTGCTTACGTTTGTTTATATAAGGCGTGTAGTTGTGAAATTAATAAGAAAATATGAAAATTCAGGTCTAACATGACTGGGTCCGTGTAAGCCCGCATTCGCACTGGAGCTTTTTTAACATTCGTTAAAAAAAGCGTTAATATGGAACATATGGATTCCCAAGAAAATAGAACATTGTTCGATAAAAATAGCGTCGCGTTATAAAAGCACTTCCGTGTGAACATAAACGTGGGAATCCATATGTTCTATTTGAACGCTTTTTTTAACGCACAGTAAAAAAGGTCTCGAGGACTAAGTGTTTAATTGTTTAATGCGCATATATTTAAATTAAAACTTAATTGCTGTTAGCTAATAATCTGATATTTTCTTTGACTTAAAATGATACTTATATAAAGTAATTGTATTCTATTATAACTTCATTGTTATATGTGATCTCAACCCATAAACACTGACAAATGCACTCAACCTCCTATCATAATGAATTCTAGTTTTTCAAGTAGCTTATTACGACTGCAGTTTTAATTCACAATATTTTTTATTGTTAACCAATAATTAGAAACTTGAACATATCCTTACACATTTTATAATTAACCTCAATAGAATTTTGTCTACTTTCTATTAGTTTTTAAATTTCCTTTAAGAAGTATCTATAATTTCTAGAATAAAAATATTTCTTCAATATTTTGTATACCACACTAGATTTAACTATTTTCGAATCGAGTTGGTTAACTTTATACGAATCTGCTTGGACACTTGGCTTGGCTTATGTGGCGGGGATCTTATTTAGTTCAAAGTAATGGATTGTATCACTTAGTTATTAATTTAATGGCATGTTTCATCTTATACTTTACCTTACTAATATTATGTTTGGGAAAATTAATTCAGAAGCACGTCATATGAGCATAAAGCGTTAAGCGTTCAAAGAATATTATGTGTATCAAAACTTAAGTGTAATTTCGCAATGTTAATGAACTTGCTCATGTGTACTGTCATTTATTTATTTAATTTTAAAGAGTATTATAGCAATAAGCGGTGGATATTATTGCTAAAGCAAATCCAAAAAATAGTACGCTCTTCTTTCCTTTATCACTTTTTGTAGAATTTCTCCCAGATGGTGGCTCTTCCTTTATTTGTCATATTTCTGGTCAGATCCACTACGGGTACGTGACCCCGGAGCACCCTAGCTGCTATTGTCACTCCCCCTATACCGTCCGTGACAGTAGTATCCGTATCCTTTCTCTCCTCCCTATCTACCTTTATAAAATAATTATTAAAATATCGTCTTAATCAGTTCAGATGTAGCCTAGAGTACGGTCGCTAAGTTACCCAATTTACTCCTATTAAAAACTGAATGCCTGAACACCTAGATAATACCTTTAAACCACTGAACCGGACAGGTTCAAAATCGTCGATCGCATAGTGACAGGTGAGGCGACTCGTATAGCGGGCTAACTCGTAAACCTACTTTGAGAGGCCGCATTTTTCAACATTACCCACCCACAGCACTGCCTTATTCTAAATCTTTTGTTGTTCAATCTTTATGAGATGTCACGAACCGTTTTCTTACAATATATTCCAACATGGAGCTCCATGTATTCGTATAAAGGTAGGATTAAACCGTACTAACATAGAGCTAGAATATGAGCAATTTCTCTCGATGTTTTAGTGTAAACGGAAGCCTGTTTATAGAGTTAAAATCAAAATATCAAAAAATCAAAAAATCAGACAGAATAACCAAGGATTGCTGTATTAAACTAAAAGAATTTGATAGATTAGAGGTAGAATTTGCTCGTCTGATCTAAATCGATCTTAAGGCAACTACATACTTATATCTTTTAAGAAGTGCAAAGTAACTTCACAATAGATTCACTATGATATTTATTTAATTTCGTTAGCCTAACTTTTAATAATAAGTAAATTTATTTATATAAACTTAATTTAGTTTCACTGACTGCAAGCCAAGCGATAGGATCAGGAAGGCTCTTATTATCCTTATATATAGCGGACCCGCCTGCGCGAACATTGGCTTATTCTTGCTATTAAATATCAAAACAGCGCCATCTATTGGTCGCATACACCTCCAACCGACAGCCTTGCCTCGGTATTTTAAATCTCTCATATCATCTAAAATATTAGTTTTAATGATATGCAATAAAGAGCAATTTTGATCTTCATAAAATGTACATTGTATCTGGCGTATTCAAATTAATAATGATTTAAACGGTATTCTTTAAAATGTCTTCGTAAAAAAGTTCATTATTTTTTTTGTAATATGTACAAGATAAAAATGGTTACTGTGGGTTATACAAAGGAGATAGACACATGCCATTGCTTACTTTCTTATAGATCTTCTTAAGATGTACAATTCCGTAGTACATTATTTTGTTCTATCTCGTAAGGTTTAGCCAGCGCACGCAATATAAGCGCCTAGAAGTACGTGTTTTATGTTACGAATCTCTGAAATTTTTGGATTATGTCTACTCTAATAAACATGTATTATGTATATATATAGGAAATGGCCATTTATATCACATTTTCCATATATTTGCAAAGGGAACCAAAACCTATTGGGTAGATCCCGTTGACCGAGTTTTTATAGTACTGGAGGTGCGTTTAAAAATATTTCTGATGGAACCGTAGCACGGCCTTTTAAAACAAGCGTATATCTTTCCGCTCATCAACGATTAATTTAATTCACGGGCTGTCTGTCTATCACACGATGATTGTAATCATATATCATAAATAAATATTTATACCATGCGTGTGGTGCAAGTTTCATACCGTAGCGTTTATATTTGCACACTCATTTAACCTTCCAACTTTTTAAAAATTAGATCTCGCCTAAGACACTGATATCATATTTAATTTGTATATTTACTGTATAGTTTGTTATAAGCTCTCTAGTGAAACTCTTGCACGTTTGTCCATTTTATATAAAAAGATCCAGGAATATAAAAATGACAATGAAAAGACTTGACGGATTCTAATGAATTTTTTTTTGTATATTTGGTAAGTCTGGTAAGTCTAAACATCAGTACAAAGTTAATTTTTAAACCTTTGAATGATAAGGGTGGTCCAAATGGACGAACTCGTGGAGTGCAGCATGTATAAAATAAAAAACGACATAACAAGAACAAATATTAGTAAAATTTATCCAGTACTAACTAGAGTTAATAGAGGTTTTTTTGTGTTTTACATTTTTTTATACAATGTTTATTTATTTCTTCCTCTTTTGGCAGTTTTGTTTAAAAAATTGCCTTCCCTTTCGTTTTTCAATTTAACTTATTTTATGTAACAACTAAAATTACTAAAATAATAATTTATTTGGTTTTTTTTTCCTCCTTGCATTTTGTACGCTGTGTATTATTTTTAATTTTACTGTAGTAACTTATTAAAATATTTAACTATTATTGGTAGGTAATAGATGGAAATAAAATAGTGCTGTAAATCCTCAAAGAGTCTTTAAAATATTATTAGCCATTTCTATAAGTATTGAGAAATATTTTAATTGAATATCAAACCCTGGCAGATGTTGTTATGGCCAAGTACATTTTCGTCAAAGGCTAAATTACTTTCAAGTCTCCCTTTAAGTATAATTCACTCTCAAGATTAATACTAAAATATTCTCTCTGCTCCAGTACTTATGTTTAACAATAGACCAATTTAGTGCTGGCCTACAACAAAGGGAATTGTATATATTCAGTGTTTAATAATATAAAGTTGTAAGGCAATTTTCAACGCCAACAAATCAACTCTTCAGTGAACTAATTCCCATTAAAACCCATGACTAGCTATAGTAAACAATGCCTAACTATTTTTTTTTTAAAGATATTAAAAGTCTAACGTCACGTCGTATGTATTTTTAATTACAACGCATTCGGAGCGACTTAGTGCCGAAAAACGGAAGTTTGCCTAGGGACTACCGACGCCCTTCGACATCTACGTGGTGTAGAGGCTAGCAGATGCGTTGCCGCCCTTTGGAGACTAGTTTAGGTCACCTCAAAGATTTATAAACCGAACGAAACGCGACAGCAATACCATCACTTGACGTGACAGCATTGGCGACTTTAGGGCGATCTTATGTGAGAAAGAGGTACTGGTACCCGGACGCGCCGGCCCAATTCGACTTCATACCAAAAAGACGCCAAGCATGGCACTTACCTCTAATTAGACAGATAGATAAAAATAGATAAAGAGATGGAGTAAAAAGATATAACGGTAGGTGGAAAGAAGAAAAAGGATACCGATACTGATGTCACGGGCGATATATGGTGAGTGACAGTAGCAGCAAGGGTAGTCCGGGGTCGCGTACCCGTGGTGGATCTGATCAGTTATCGGACAAATAAAAAGGAAGATCCATCCCCTGAACAAAATTCCTTAGGTATTGATAGTGAGTAAAATAAATCACCTACTCTTTTGGCCCGTGTTATATAAATCAATACAGAGGGAAATACCCAAATTTCTCTCCCGCCGCGTAATGCTTATCTAGAATCTAGCTTGCAACGTGTCTGCTGCATCATCAATCAGAATGCTTTATAGACAGGATTTATTGATGTCGTATTTTGAAGTTGTTTTTGATATGATAGTGGGTTTCTTTGATTTATTTATCGTGAAATATATGCATTAGAATCTTTTGCTACGTAACTAGTTCTTCTCCCTATCCCAGTATAGTACCAGGGTCCGCTTGAATTGCAGAGAAAGTGGCTGTGGGGTGAGTTGAGATGACAGACTGTCTGACGTTATCCCCGGAACCCCTACATTCTGTACCATCTCATTAATATCATTAAATGACATTAATAGGAACCCAGTGTTATACTTGCTTTTCGAAACACGGAGTAGGTCGGATATGAGAGAACCTGTGCTAGAATGGGTCATCACTCAGTCACGGTTAGAACTCTTTAACTTAGCGATGGACTTAAATACCGACTATTGATTAAGCTAGGACCTCCTCAAAATACATGCACATTCATTTCATTACATGCATATTCGTCACAAAATTCTAATATTTTCGAATTAATTTTTTTAAAGCACTGTACTGTTCAATGCTCGGGAAACTCAACGGAAAAGTTTTTTGGATTATTTTGATAAATTTTCCGCCTTCACTTAAATATTTTTGAAAGTTAATAATTAATTATTAGTTATTAGAGTTATTTATTTATATGATCCTTAAACAGGTAAAAATAAATAATTATTATGTTACCGTGAACTAACGGAATAGGAGTAAAAGCAAATTTCGAGCGTATATCACTTTTCGCATTGCGTCTCACACAACGGAGAAAAAAAAAGAAAAAAATATATGTAATGAAAAAAACTCAAGTTATAACAAATAACCTTGCCTTTTTATCTCAATATTTATGTTTTAGAAGGTCGAAAGGTTATCGTGACATAATAATGTCAGCATTAGCAATTTTTTGTATACCTAAAACTGATATCGGTATGACTCTGCATCTATTATAATTTCTATTACATTATTAATCAGAACCGGTAGACGTTGTCCTGCCCGGACGTTGGCTTATTTTTATATATTAAATTATAGCGCCATCTATTGGTCGATATCAAATATAAACCAGTGCTAGAATGGGTCACCCATCTATCACCCGGTCGCAGCCAGAGCAACTTGACTTAGCGAACGACTCAAATTCCGATCACTGATTAGGCCACAACCTCCTCAATATTAACATATTAAATTATTAAAATAAAACCTTACGCACACTAATGCCAAACGACTTACACACACTCGTATATATTTTAAATAGAAATTGTATCTGCGTAGTGCAGACGAACGGCAAAAATATGAATTGTCAAATATTACAATGACATTAGACAAAGAATTGAAATTTTGTGGATAACTTTAAATAAGCATATACTTCGCAAATCTGTTTGTGTTTGTGGCCGAATTTATACTACCAGGTGATCGTTACTAATTTTAATAATATCAAGGAGGTAAAAAAGTGGTTCAGTTAAGTGACTCCACCAACTCTCACGGACAGCATTCCTAGAAGGTTTGCAGATGCGTTGAAAGCCGTTAAGAAATCAGTAACGCTTTATCGTGGTTCCTAAGTAGTGCTGTTTGGATTGGTTCACAAACACTGGAGTTTGTAACACAGAGTAGTTGTAAGAGACGGCATACTCATGAAATTTACCTTTATGTGGGCAAAACCACTGCTCAAAGCTACTTTAAAAGAAACAATCGCGTTCCAACGGTAGAGCCGTCTCCGAGTACTGTTTTCTCGCGATAACCCGCGAACGGTCATGCGGCTATTTATAGCCGAGTGGCTCCTTAATGTTGATGTTCGCAGCAGAACACTTACGAAACATGAATATACAATAGCGGCCAGACACTTGTGCGTTTAGCGAGAATTCAAGTACCAGCGGAGAGTTTAAACAAATTAACTGCTTAAAAGAGTTTTGCGACACTTTGCGGACATAGTTCAGCTCAGAACTAACATTATAGTAATTGATCTTGAAATCGATACCTGCCACGTACATTGTTGCAACCCCAAATTCCCAACTTCACAGTAGAGCGTCACAAACATGTAAATTGTAATAAAATCGTCATTATATGACACATTTATGTATACCATTATATATGCAATAATGACGTTTACATTATTGCAACAATAATATATAAAAATTTATTGATATATTACAATTTAGTCGTTTGTAACGTAAAGCTGGTAAATTAGGGATACAACAACTTACGTAGGAGATATCGAAATAATAAATCATATAATGAAATAATGGGTTATTTTGCGTAATTTCGTAACAATTAGCGAGGATAATTTGAATGTATGAAATGTTATAAACAAATTATTACACAAAACCAATAATAATTTGAATCGCCTATATAGTCATCTAAAGCTATGCACAAAATACGAATTACGTACGACATTTATCTGACAATTAATATTTTTTACTGTCGTTAGGTCATACGATATGACACAATCACGCTTTGACATAAAGCACGACATCGACGAAACCTACATCGGTCACGCTTTGACACAATCTATATCTATACTAATATATAAATATGAACAGCTTGTTTGTTTACTTGAACGCCCTAATCTCAGGAATACTAGTTCGGTTTGTAAGTCTTTCAGTCTTAGATATCCCTAGAAATCTATAGGCATGTATAGTCTATATATGCCTATAGATTTATCTATATATGTCTAAAGTCTATCATCACGCTAAAATTGTATCCATTTTTTTTATCTAAATTTACGCAGAAGAAGACTCTTATTAAAGATGAGCTCATCTTTAATAAAAGTTATTCATGTGTTTGTGTGTGTAAATGCCGTAAAACGTTTGGCATCGGCGTACGTATAGTTTTATTTTAA
Organism: Charaxes varanes; assembly: GCA_024363005.1. Classification (NCBI taxonomy): domain Eukaryota; kingdom Metazoa; phylum Arthropoda; class Insecta; order Lepidoptera; family Nymphalidae; genus Charaxes; species Charaxes varanes. Next base: position 21,359,192 of record JANCMC010043217.1, read on the forward strand.
TAATTTAATATATTAATATTGTATATTATAAAAAAATATATTAGCTTTCGCACACAAGCCTCCATATCAATAATAATTGTGCCAAATTTCATACTCCCAACGCGCAATTTTCGCAAAATGGTGTACCGAAAGTTAATAAATTCGCTTCACGTATAAATGAATATTTAACAGCGGATTTATGCAAAATAAAACTATTATTTTTTCGAGGAGGTCGTGGCCTAATCAGTGGTCGGCATTTGAGTCGATCGCTAAGTTGAGTTGCTCTGGCTGCGACCGGATGATGAATGGGTGACCCATTCTAGCACTGGTATATATTTGATATCCGACCTCCTCCGTGTTTCGGAAGGCACGTAAAACAGTGCGGGAAGTCTCACAAACCGAACGAAACGCGACAACAACACCATCACTTGACGTGACAGCATTGCCGCCACTTCACGCACATCTTATGTGAAAAACAGGTACAAACCAAAAGGACTGCAAGCGTGGCGCAACGTCTGATTAAAAGTCTATCTTTTTTTTAAAAAATTGCTTTTTTTTAAGAAAGAAAGATTATATGGTGCCCGTTAACACATGGTAGAGGTGAAGTTGCGTGGCTGTGATGTACTATAGCAAAAATATTGGTCGGATACTTTATTCCGTGTAGCAATCGTCCGCCTTTTGGGAGAAAATGATAATTTATATTAAAACAGAAGGTTACCTAAAAGGAAATCTTAAAAACCGCGGGGCGTACAAAGATGAAATTTGGCAAAGAGGTACGGTAGGAACAGATTTTTCGATAGGGCTAGTTTAAAGTCTAGGGGGGCTTTCGCCAATTAATGCGGTCGAAGTCGCGGGAAACAGCTAGTTTCTTTATATAATCGTACGTAGACTCGCAAAAATACAAAAGAAATTCCATATCCGGCCGCTAACTCGATATATGTAAATGACGTACTCACGTACAGTCGAATCTATACTAATATATAAAGCTGAAGAGTTTGTTTGTTTGTCTGTGTGCTTGAACGCTCTAATCTTACGAACTACTGGTCCGATTTGAAAATTTTTTTCAGTGTTAGAGAGCCAATTTATCGAGGAAGGATATAATCTAACATCACGCTAAAATTTAATCTATTTTTTTTACCTAATTTTGCGCGGACTAAGTCGCGGGCTCACCTACTAATATATGCAGAGATTTTTAGTTTCCATTGATATGTTTCATATTTGTGCCTTTGCAGAGAAGATGTCTGCATGGATAAATTGGAGTCTTGCTTAAAAGAAGACAAACGTCGGAAACGCATACTGAAGAAGCTGTTCTTTAAAAAGTACAACTCTTTGCGACAAGAGCTCATTGGCTACGGGGGACGACGACTTTGGGGAGGGGAGGGAAATTTGTTCTATAGATAATATATTTGAACTTTTCTAAAAATATAATATAATAAATATACAATAAAGTTTCATTAATAAAATAAAATAAATAAGAGATTTATTGGAATTTTTATCTATCATACTTTTTATGCAAGTAAATGTATAGAAGCTTGTAAATAAGTCATGATTTTAACTTACGCTTTCTTGACCCTATTTTTACAAAGAGCAATGCTAACAATAGGAATACATTATTCGAATAATTTTGTAATTCTGTACGGTGAACATACATAGTAGCTAGCAAATATCCTATGGAAATCACTCACACGTTGATTCTCACCTCACCCTACAAGCTATTGCAGGAATAGAACACCACGCCGATATCTTGATTGACTTTTCTTTCCTGTAAGGCAAAGAAATTATATCACTTACTTATTGCGATGGCGCATAGACCCAAGCTGGATCTTGGCCTCGGAGACCAAGTGACGCCACTTCTTGCGGTCCAAAGAATCCAAAGGTTTGCGGTAAAGAGATTATATCGAACGGCTTTAATCCTGTATAGGTGGGATTAAACCAAACGAATACAGAGCTAGAACAAGAGTATTTTTTCACGATCTTTCAGTGAAAGTGTAAGCTCGTTCTATCGTTTACACTAAAATATTAATGAGCAAAAACTATAGTCAGAATTAGAATATTCGTGAACTCAGACAGAACGGCCAAAGAATGTTCTATGATACTATCTCTACTTCCTGATATATTAAGGATGAAGGATGGGATCAACTTATTGACAATTACTTGTAGGTTAATTTCTAATATGACATAAACTGGATATGACACAGGTTTGCGTACATGGCAATGGCCATTTCGGCGAGAGGAAATATTCCGAGGTTCAGTTCTCAGTCATTAGTTATGTTATAAATTTAAAATATTGGACACGTCAATATATTAGACTATTCAACATTCACTGAATAGTCATCAAGTCCTAAGACATCACGACAAGCTGATCTAAACTATGAATTTTATATCAGCTTGGCGGTACTAAGTTATTATTCTTTTTGATTATCCTATAACCTTCCACTGCTGAGCAGGTTTCTCCCCTCTCCAACTACACCTTTCTATCCTGGGCAATTTTCCGCAAAGACGTGTAAGTCATCTCGCCACCTCTTCTTTATTTTGGAAAAGTAGGCAATAACTCAAACCCTTCATTCGGATAGATGGAGGCGTGGTTCTTCTGATAGGTATACGCAGGCGCAAACAACGGAACAACTAAAATTGGGGACTGTAGTTATTTTCGACCTATGTTGCCGTTAAATTATTAATAGTAGTCTATTAATAATTCAACGGTAGTAGGACTGATGTATATCTGGAGGATACTCAAATCAAACCGTGAAGCAAAGTGCAAATCAAAGCTTACGGCTAATTTGTAATGCCGGAGCCAGATAAATATAGCTTCATTTGAATGATCATTTCAATGATTATTTACTGTGGCCGGGGACTTTGTAACTTACAAAGTTTTTTGGAACTTTGTAGACTTCAAGGACACAAATGTACAAACACTTTGAGCTATGTCTGGCTCCGGCTCAGGGCAAATGTGAATTGTAGTTACCTACGAGTATACTTATCCAATTAATAAATTGTTAGGTTAGCGTTAGTTTACTTTTGAGCATTAAAACAATATATAGCCCCAAAAATGCTATTTATTTTTTTACTGCTCAAAATTGTTGTTTGCACTTTAATGGGTGATATTCCGTCGGCGTAGGCTGACATGCCGCGCAAATCGTAACTCCGTCGCGGATAGGTTAGAAGCGGACTGGCGATCACTTGGCGGTCTCTCTCGTCCTAACGCCCCGCAGTTATTTTTTTTTTGTTTTAACCAAGAATTGCGTGTATATGTGAGCTAGCACAAACTTTATGCAAATTTTCAAGGGACACCATTCTTTAAGCTGTTCCAGGAATACTTTAATGCGTATGCAGATATCTCTATACAGAATCCACCCTTTGTCTATTCTCGGTACAGTTTTCTTCAACGAGAAATAGGAAAAAAAACCGGCTTGTTTTAAATTCGAGGCGCAACATACTCTCTAGTATATGTTGCCTTTGCAATTTCTCAGCATAGATATCACGGCGTGAGTTTTTGTTACTAGGAAGTCCCTTTGTCTTGTATGAAAGTCGCATAAGGAATATCCAGCTCTCTCCGTGGAGTTGTGTAGGCATTGTTTGGTAGAAAAATCTACACTCTAAACTTTAATGCGGGCCCTGCGATGTGCAACACGTGGTTCTAATTGAAAGTGGTCATAATTTAAAAATATCACGTAGATTTCCGATCGTAGGAGTGATAAGAAGTAGCACATTTACTTATTGACTGAGTCAAATTAATTTTGCTCGTTTAAAATATCTATCTCTCTATCTATAAGCTTTTAATCGCTCACTGCTGTGAAAACTTCTGCTGTGAAACTGGGTGAAAACCTTCCACCTATGTGTACTTTACCACATGAATTCAAAATCAAAATATATAAAACAATATTTGAATAAAATATCTTTACGAATTCTTAAAAGAAAATACATTCGCATATAGACATTCACTTCACATTCAGTAAAAAAGTTCTGTTATAAAATACGCTCTCATTGTAATAAACGCATCCGCCGCTTGACGAGGTCTTTATTCGTAAGAATTATATCGTTCATCCTCAAAATGGATTCCGAAGGAGGGAAGCAATTTCATTTTGCGAGAACCTGCTTTTACTTATAATCCGTCCGAGTAATAACATTTCATATTCCTAATAGAATCATTTGGAGTCGTGCGGAAAGTTTACTGTCGCGTTTTCATAGCGAGCGTTCAGCAGACATAAACTTACAGAACAATATGATGTATAGACGTGGGAGGGAAAGGGCCCAATCTCCGGCGACCCTTACTCGCCTAATCTACGGGACCATTTTTGAAAATGAGTCCCTTTCAAAGGATACGTAATCATTTACGGATTAAAACCAGTTTATATTAAGAAATAATTTATCATTACAAAGTCTATATTTACACAAATATATGAAGCTGACGAGCTTGTTTCTTTACTTGAACGCACTAATCTCAGGATCTATTGGTTCCATTTGAAAAATTATTTCAGTGTTAGATAGACCATTTATCAGGGAAGCCTATAGACTATATATCATCACACTAAAATTTAATCTATTTTTTTACCTAATTTTATGCGGAAAAAGTCGCGGGCATAACTAGTCGGATATAAATAAGATTTGCACTAACTTGGATAGATTTTCGTATGTTCTATACAGATTAAGAACGACAGTTTCTGAGACAGCAGCAGTTCCGGGCACTGACATGGTTTCTTCCTCAGCAACGCGATGGATCCGGCACCCGCACAGTGAATCCATGGAATGCTAAGAAATTCGTCTCCCTTTAATATATTTCCAGATTAATCTTTATATTGGGATTAATTAATCTAGTCTAGTGTAATTGCTAAGATCTAATGGAAAATTACCAGAGGGGCATAACCTTAGTATAGAATTAACAGCGATTAGCACTAATCTCTGCATACATTGTTTCATCTGCTGATTGTATATCGCACCTCCATAAAAGCCAGATATTTGTTACTGTCCGGGTTTATACCGAAACTTCATCATATGGTTCAAAGTTAAACTAATCCAATGGTAATTGAAATAATAATAATATCATTCGACCATCCTTACGTTAAGGACGTAGTCGAGTGTTTGGAGGCGGACTAATAGAATTATGATTGTTAATAAAATTGCTAACTTTGTTAAGTAAATGTAATAATCATCACTAAGTTTTACCAATATCTTGTAACTCAGTAGGTGCATTCTGTAATAATCAAAGAGTTTTATTCCAAAACGATCCGAAGCCGAAATCAGAAATTTTCTGAAACGTCAGTTTGGAAATTTAAAATGATACCCTATATTTTTGAGGAAACCCAATGCCCACGTCCCTATAGATCATATGTTAAAACCTAACAAGCACTCCGACCTCATAACTGAGTTAACCAAAAAGGGTTACATGAATAATTTATGAGTTGCAAAATTGGGAGCGAAGGGGTATATGCCAACGATATCGCTATACAACCTTGTGAAGAATTGTTCTATGTTTTAACAGGTCAATTTCAACAGATAAAGCCGCATTAGTAAGATCGTGTCACACTTAGTAAAGAGTTTTATTCCAATGTGTGACATTACGAAAATGAAAGGAAATACTTGTGGTCACGAACGGAGACGTCACAGATAATAGGTAGCGTCTCGTGCGATTTTGGTCGTCAGTTGCTAGGGGCCTCTTATCGCTATTATCACTGATAATGATAAAGTGATTTGAATTATCACACATTGATTATGTTTTCGAATCAGTTCCGTAAGTTTAATTAAAGGCAATAATTTATATAATATAATTATTAATTTAATGAAAAATTGTAATGATGTTTATGTGATGTTGAAAAATATATATATATTTGTATCTTTCTATAGTCAATATAGCTCCTTTTATACAATGCGTGAAATTATAAAAAAAAGATTTTCTGAAAGCCAGACTTTTCAAATTATTAAATAAATAAATAATTTTACTAAAAGAATAAGTACCGCTGTATAGTATTGGCGTATTATGTTCCCCTAATAGAAGTAAAACTGGTAAAAAGAGAAATTATAAATAATGACCGAATTCATTAAATTTATGCAACAGATATTATTCGTATTTTACTTAATTTTTTATTCAATTGGAACAAATGTGCAAGTATAAGGTCACGGTTGTGACCCCCACGATACCCTCAAACCCCATAAACTATTGGATGGAACTTTATATGACATTTTCACAAATTTTAATGCGGTCTGAAAATTTATATAAGTACTCCTTGTTATATAATAATGAAAAAGTTATCAGGTCTCTTTTTGAGCCAAGCCTCTAACTCTACACGCCCTTACTCTACCCGTCGTAACTCCACTGACTATACATATGAGTCGAAATATGTGACGTGGCTGTTTTGTTACTACAAGAACTACTGTATAACTGATAAGTAATGAGCAGTAAATAAATTTTGGCCAAGCCATATATTTTGTCTAAGGTAGTCAGTTAAGTTACCACGTGTAGAGTAAAGGCGTATAGAGTTAGAAGCGGAACTCTAAAAGAGATATGATAAGCTTTTGACACTGCGAGGGGTCAAAATAACTGGCGGATCAAACGTCGATATCCAACGCCATTAGACGAGGCACGCGCCGGAATAATTTAATTGATTTATTTATCCCATAACCAATCAGGCTGATTCCAAATATACCGTGCCAGACTTTGTAAAACGGAACGTTTTAATTTTACGCCTGCTCGATGTGAAATCGATGAGCGAATTTCGATATATACCACTTCACAATCTGACCGCGAACGCTTCATAAATTTTTGGAATAATATCCCCTTATAGCTGAATATCTGTTGAGGAGGTCGCAGACTCAGTGGCCGACAACGTGCCTTCCGAAACACGGAGGAGGTCGGATATCAAATATAAGCCAGTGCTAGAATGGGTCACCCATCTATCACCCAGTCGCAGCCAGAGCAACTTAACTTAGCGATCAACTCAGATGCCGACCACTGATTAGGCCACGACCTCCTCAAATGGACTAAAAATAACGGTTTGTTTGTAAACGTTAGACATCAGGGTCGGTGGAATAAGACAACAGAAATATTGGTGGATCGATGGATGTAGGAAATTTATTATAAAACGCATTAGGAAATAAAAAAGAGACCCAGAGGAGTACTCGATTGGAGGGCGCCTAAATTATTCGCTAATATCCGTTGCGTCAGGCGCAAGATTAATGGTTAAAGGTGTCTTCACACAAACAGCGTTTTAGAGGCGTCAGGAATACAATTTTAAATGTGTGTATTTACAGCATCGGAACTATATTGGGGACACTTGTTTAACGATACAAATTAAATTTTTATTTGTACTTATTATAAAAGTACTCTTGAAGAATGTTATCGAGAGCATTTTAGGTTTTAAGTATAGTTAAAATATCAATAAATATTTAGAAGGAATGTAATAATGTTCTTTTCAGAAGTAAATTGATGTAAAAGTTGATGCTACTTCTAAATTGATGTGACATTTATATCGCTAAATTCCTTAAATAAATAAATACACGTGTAGCTGCCGTTACATAACGAGATGGCAATGATGTCGAGTACAAGGTTACACCAAAGCAGAACTAGATGGCGCTGTACGGACGACGCACGACAAACGCTGTACAAACGCTGAAATTCTCTATACAAATAAACTGACGCTAGCAAAGATTTTTCATACGATCACTATATAAAGAACTCCCGATGAAGAAGTGTTGGCGCGGTGCAGCCGCCGTGGGCAACTCCAATTAGCCCAGAGTTGAAGATCTTACTTTGCGATGGTTGAGCATATCGACCTACGCTCCCGCCTATTTCATACCTCGCCGAACCCCTTCCACTTACAGATGTCCTCCCACACATATATGCCAAACATGTACTTTAATATACTAGATGCCCTTTGCAAGAATAATCATAAGCTAGGTGTTATGACAATAAATGGGAAAATAAAGAAGTTATCGTAAATTTTGGAAATAATTACATTATTGAATTGCAAGGGGGACTCCAGTTTACGGGCGAATCAGTCGCATGCAAGAACGCTATTTATATTAATTAAAGACTAACCGTTTCCTGCGACTTTGATTGCGTGAAATTAAATTTGCCTTTTGACTTCCCTACCCGAACGAAAAATCCGTTCTTTGCGGATGGATACTACTTGCAAAATTTCATTTTTCTACGTCACGCGAATTTCGACATGTCATGATAGGTTATCTTTCGCTTTTAGATATGTATTATACAGATATATTTCAATAAAAATAAATCTGTATAATAGGAAAGTGGCTTAGGAAAAGTAGCCTAGCATTAAAGTGTAATGAAAACCAAGAATTCAAAAGGCAACAGTGCAGCTGCAGTGGGGTTCAAAAGCCTAGCGTGGAATTATATTTTGGCGTATTTGTAGTATCGAGCGATTCCCAAAATTTTGAAATGTATGTTAATATACGAAGGGACACGTGACCTACGAAAACAACCTCCCAATATTAAGTATTCATAGGATACCAGCTTTTATACGTTAGTTCAATGGCGAATAAAATAAAACACCCAAAAGCTGAGGGCTTTTATTGAGTAATAAAGTGGAAAGATACGACGAAAAGATTTTTTCAAGCTGGTGGATAACGCCTTGATAGCTAAACGGGTATATTTCACAACCATCTGGTACATAGTTCGCACCCCGATACCATAAGGGTTTATAATTTGACATAAACCTTTGAATAGTTTCGATTTCGGGACCTCCAAGAAAAGAGCATTCTCATTCCTTAAATATCAGCAACGCATCTGCGTGCCGCCTAGTTGTGCAGGTGTCCATGGTCGCCGGTAGTCACTGAGGTAAACCGCTTGCCCTTTTGCCGTCTGTTATATGAAAGACTGTTCGCTAATTTCTCAAACGTATCTGTGAGCTCTCTAGGTATAGTCCATATGCCTATAGCTCTATGAGCTCTTTTATAATAGTCCAGTTTCTTTTTAGCAATATCCGGTCTAGTACCTCATCATCATTATCGGCACGTAAAAAGCTTTTATGCATTACACGTGGACTGTGAAAGTTTCATCGGTCTGTTTGTTCGGGGCCGTGAACCACAAGGTCTTATGTTAATCAACGAGTTTTCCCGAAGGTTCCCAATGTCGACCGTAATATATCCGTGTGTGAAGTGGCGAGAACGACACGTTGTCGCACGGAAAAAATATCAAAAAACATTAAAAATTGAAAAAAATCGAGGCGATTTTATAAGAGTATGCGTTTTACGTAACGTGATCATGCGACGAGTTTTAGCCGGGATAGTCCTAGGTGTTTAAAACGATTTAATTTTAATTCTAGAAGGCCCTCAATTTAAGTTGATCATGGGCCTTGCGAAAAAAGAAATTAAGTGGTGGCGCGATATTCTAAAAAGAATGGGGTAACTTGTTTACTAATTACAGCACAATAATGCGAAAGCTGATTAGCATTTGACTTTGATTCTGATTTAAACTTTTAACAGTGGAAATATTTTTATGTTGTGTTTAGCGTATTGCGAATTAATATTTACTAGAGAGATCGCTAGTGGTCTTAATTAGTACACACATCTTTAGATTTACATGCTATAAGCTCATTTAAAATTATATACAATATTTTAACTGTTTGCACAACGACGTTGTGATGATATTTGACACTTAATATTTTTACTGTTGTTATGACCATGCTTCGAAACAATCAAATAATAAAATATATACATGTATGGGCAAGTCAAGTGGAATTGGTGTGCCTGAAGTTTTATTTTACTAATTTAATATATTTATATTGAATATTTTATAAAAATATATGAATTCACACACCATCGTCTATACAAACAATAATTGTACCCAATTTTTTACTACTCCGTTCGCGCAATATTTGTAATATGGTGCGGAAAGTTACCATTTGGGGTCGGGTGTCCTCGTTATTTTCCGCCAGACACTAAGGTTCTGGGTCGTCGCATCACTTAGTAGAGATCTTGCTTCACGTATTATTAAATAAGTTAATAGATTACTTCAATCATTTCTTGCTTTAATATAATTATAGTGTCCGGTGTAAACTCGCAGAAATTCTCGAGGCACAGGGAAAAATAAATTACAATCAAAAATTAAGGTTTCAGCGAGTCCCGTTCTGGAGCCAAATGAGATGGTCGCTTCAGTGTTACCGTACCGACGTCGCGCGTCGGGTTGAAGTCACGTTCCTCGGTAATGACAAATTTGCAAGCATTGTTATTGTTGACGGACGATTTTTTTGTCCAAGGTTTCCATTTCGTGTAACAATGCGAACGTGCCAATAGCACACCGCGGGTGCTAATTACAAAAAAAGTACTGTTTTTAGAGGTAGAGGTTTTAGGTACTTAGTTAATTTTTAATTAAGGTGCAGCACAGAGTAGACGGAGAACTGCTAGTAATATGTAATGTAATCATGATGGGCCCCGCAATGAGGATGCACTTCGATCCTGAACTGATTGTATACATTTATGAAGTAAAACTTCTTTATGCACGCAATCTCCGAGGGAGTGAGCTGGTGACTGCGTATCGCGAGCGTTACGAAAAGTGTGATCGGGCGAGGCGAAAGTTAGTTGAGATGGAGATATAAGTTAGTGAAGAAAGGAGAGAGAGTTAAATTTCGTATATTACTGTAGGGACAAGAGAGAGACGTAGGAGCATACATTTTCATTCTCTCTTTCTCTAATTTCCAGTAAGACACAGTACAGGCCTGTTGTATGTACTAAGAATATATCAAATATAGTGTATTTAAGGTGAATAAAATTGTATCATTTAATAACTTAGTGATAAAATTTACGACTTAAAAGTTAAGTTTACAAGGGTTCCTCGCACCCTGCATTGAGAAGATCCCGCAACAAATTTCAATCGCGTAATTTACGCAATACACAAGTGTATTGCGTAAATTAATTAATATACAAACATACATTAATATGGGGATATAAAATTTAATTATATACTTCAGTCGTGTGGTCTAAAGTATAAAGGTCTTGTTTATTTTAAGTTTTTTAAAAGCTTGCATTAAGCCCAGCGGTTTTGAATCGAGCGCCTCACCGATTACAGTTCAACTTTATACTGATGAGTCGTCGAAGTTTTTTACAACTCTATTCGAATGTGACAAGAGACTAATTAATGTAGGAACTATGGTAAAGCAGTCTCATCATATTTATACACGAGTTAGGTATACAAATCTCGTATTTGGTAATCAAAATCACGTAAAGGATTAAAACTTTTGGGGCTAGACGCATGTGTCGTTGATTTAAACGTAATCCTTGATCTATTTAATATTCCCACGAAAATTTACTTATTTGCTTGTAACCCACGTTTATATAACCATATTGTAGTTACGTAATTAAAGATTTTCTGAAATAGAACTAGAAGTCCAAGAAACTGAATTTTACCCCCAGACAATAAAACTCGAAATTTTATTGCTATTATCCTAATGTTCAACAGTCCACAAACGCGCACATTTGCTAAAAATTTTTAGCAACGCTTTTGCGAGTCATCTGGTTGCGAAGTCGTTCATGGCCGTCGATAGTCACTACGATAAGATATGCCCGTTCGTTCCCATTTTTATGTATAACTTGCTACCCGGAACTTCGTCGGCATAAAATTATGTGTAGAATTTCAGCGTGATGATATATAGCTGACACCGAAGCATCATCAAGGTTTACGAATAACCTTTGTAGAGTCCATCTCTTGATGATGCTTCGGTTTTGAAGCGCAACGTACGTTGAGGTGCATCGGATAGTCAGTGTAGTGCTTGCTTTGTTGGAGGATTCGGTGGTGTAGCTTTCGGGTTGCAGAATTACGCCGATTTTCGCTCATACTCATTCGCGGATTAAAGCAAAGTAGTTTAGATTTTCATGTAATTCTTAAGTTTATAATTTTCTTTGTAGTACGTTGTAGTCGTATATGACAAAAATGTACAAACACTTTGAACTATGTCTGGCACCGGCATAAAAATAAATCAATTCATCTATTTTTATCTTCTTCTTGTCGTGTCGATGGCGCATCAGACAATTTCGTTCCAGAACTCAGCCACGCGAACAGCATCCTCTGTGGTGGCAGGGCAGGAAAGACACGACAAAAGATGCTCCATTTTCTGGGGAGCCGCACCACACAAACACCCCAAATCAGAGTCATCTAAGATAGGAAGTTAATCCATTTTTATAATTTCAATAATTATTATAACTAATAATACTTAAATATATTATTGCACCTGTTGAAAGCGTGAAAGGCAATATTCTTGGCAATAAAAAAAACGACCGTTTTACTCTATTATTCCGGAGCCAGATATAGCTTCATTTGAATGATCATGTAGTGTGTCCGGGGATTTTGTGTAACTGCACAAAGTTTTGTAAAACTTTGTAGACATTAAAGACAAAAATGTACAAAAACTTTGAGCTATGTCTGGTAACGGCATTATGCGAATATCAACTATTATTCTGTCTTAGTATTTGTTCGCCATTTTTGGATATCGCTGGGACGTTAGTATAAAATATTGTTTCGAGCCCATATTCAACCGTTAGTCCGTGCGTGACCAGGTTTGAAATTTCGCTTAGGGTTTTTTGACCTTCTTTATCGTTGCTTCTGGTGTACAACAAATTTTTGATCTTATAGTACGCGATCCGTTATAAAAAGGGTCACTAGTGAGACACTTAGAATACTTAGGAATTCTGACCAATTTTCCTTCATTATACATGAAGTGTGGCCTTACGTTTCCGTGAGGAGGATTTATGTTTGCGGCGTGTACTCACAAAGAAGCACCACCGCCTCCAGCGCGCCTCTACCTGTTCCATAACTCACCGCGTGACAGTGACCTCACGCTATGTCCATGCGTTGCGTATATAATGAAAGAGAGAGACGAATTTCTTACCATTCCATGGATTCACCATACAGAGGAAGGAACCATAGCAGTGCCCGAGACTTGTGGCGCAGGTGTAGGTTTAAGAGCGCGCTCTTTATAGCGAAGCAAAAGCTTTCGGCGCCAATTTAAGAAAATTGCGCGAACGGAGGATTACGTAATTTGGCACAATTGTAGTTTATTTAGGGAATTGTGTGCGAATGCTAATATTTTTATAAAAAATGTAACATAAATATATAAAGTTATAAAAATAAAACCACACGCGCACCAACGCAAAACGATTTATACACACATGTTTACATTGTAATATTGGAAGATGTCAAACCCTAGTCATGAGACGAATTTCTTAGCACTTTCCATGGATTCACCGTGCGGGTGCTGGGTCCATCACGTTGCAGAGGAAGGAACCATATCAGTGCCCGGGACTTGTGACCCTTTCTTCGAAGGTCCCTAAGTCGTATCGGTTCGGAAATACTGAAGTTGGTAACTGATTGCGTAAGAAATTTCTTCAGAATTCCGGAAACTCTTAAAAACCGAACGTAACGTGACAACAATATCATCACTTGACTTAACAGCATTGCCGCCACTTCACGCCAAACTTGAAAATTTCCAAGTCCTCACATTATAATTAATATTTAATAGTATGTTTTTAATATATGGAAATGTTAAATATTTAAATTATTGTTACTAAGGTCGTTTACCCTAATTTACACAATGACGTTTTTAATTTTTTTTTGAAGATTGACACACAAGAGTACATATAAGGACATTTTAAAATAAAAGCCAATATAAAATCCCGTGACAGCCATCATAAGGTGGGTGTGAATTACTTCTTTTTTTATCCTTTAAGATGCTCCATTAATGATAAAAGGTTTTAAATAGAAGTACCTACTCTGGAATTCACAGTCGAATTGAAAATGTCTCAAATGGAATTTCAAATTGCTAGCGACGTTCCATTTCAATAGGGGCCTTTTTGTGCCTTCCGTTTAGATGTTTTTTATCTGTTAACAAACTATGTGGATCATGTATAAGTCTCTGGTTAGTATTGATTTCTATGTTTGATTGCAAAATCAGTTATTTTCTGGTAGAGTATGTTAATATGATTTAAAAATGGGTTGAGAACGTTTTTTTATAGTCTTGCTGCGACTTAGCAATCTGATTAACCTAAAGATAAGCTGTTTTTCTCTTCGATATTAATTTATCTGAAATGTGTTCATAATCGTGGAAAAAACATCATCCTCATCACGTCAAAATAATGAAGCTGCCCCGTAATGCTGGGACGAAATATCTGTTTAATCGCAAACTTACCTTTATATAGAGTAACAATACAATTTTTATTTTATGTTGTCTGTTTGCTATTAACTGAAATAAAAAGAAACTTAAATACGGATAAGTGGGTTATTATTAAGCGGTGCCACGGCGGGAACAGTTCCAGAAGGTCCCCGGACGTGTTTGAAACTAGTCTGGCAATCCCGATACAACATATGCGTGAGTTTAAAACCTATATTTATAATAACTATGAATTCCGGTCATTATTTCTTCTAAATTACTGTATATTCGTGCCAAAACAATATTCTGTAGATAAGTTAATAGTTGCTTACTATAAGTTACTGGACATACAACGAATAGTGAGATGTTTTCACATTTAATATCAACAGGTTTACCATCAAACCTTACGGATGATTAAGTAGTCACCCTGCCTTTCAATAATTTATAAGTAGTACAAACCCTTAAATCAATTTGGGAGCAAACGTATGCCACAAACTTCCTGTTATTATACGCAAAAACGGTCAGAATATCCATACATTCATGGGAATCAACAAAATCCACATGCACCTGTTGCGTGGTATGTGTATAAATGATGTACCTATAGGTAATTTATTTGCCAAAATATTAAAAGTCATTGAATGAATGAATGAATATTCTTTATTGTACACCACAAGAATACATATTACATAATATTTAGTCTTAATAATAACAAGTACTGCAGGTATAATCGGCGGCCTTATCGCAAAGTAGTGATTTCTTCCAGGCAATCGAAAGTATAGAAGGTATAGAATTCTATTACAAAATTGATTAGGTGGTGCTTAAACAAGGAAAACAAGATTTTTGTTCATTCAACTGCATATCCGGTGTAGGACGAGGACATTAGCAGATTTTCTGATGACTCGTTTCTAAGGCTTCAAGAATCGCGATGATTCATACGCAAATAATGTATATTTGTAAAAAAACAATCACCTGTCTGGCGCCTCCAGTGTGCAACCTGAATTCTCAAGTTGCGTGTTTACGAGATTTCCTCACGCTTCTGTGAAACGCTTGTAGCGTCACCAAGATGATCCTGCAATTGAGTAATAAAGAAACTTTTTTTTTACCATCTTAATGAAATTATTATATATATAAAGTAATCTATCACTAAACTCTTCCTAAGTGGCTGCATCGATTTAGGTTATTTTTTGGATGAATGGGTATGGTTTATATTCACAATTCAGTCCCGCAGGTTTTTTTTTTATGTTACGAGGGGGCAGACGAGCAGGCAGCAGGCACCGAAGTGCCTACCGACGCCCATGGACATCTGCACGATCATGTGAGAAAGAGGTACTGGTACCCGGACGCGCCGGCCCAATTCGGCTACAAGCATGGCGCTACCTCTAATTGCTACGAATTCAACATTTTAAAGCTTACGATTGCTTCTAGCAATAAGATCTTTGCACAGTCATATTATTTCTCTTTTAAGCAAATCGTGTAGAGGTTTAAGATATCCCTTAGGTGCGTTAAAGTTTTATCTATCTATCTATACCTGTGAAACCGGTTGCCGCCATCAGAGTTTTATAAACGATGCGAACTAAGACCTAAGAAAAGCAATATCTATTTGTTAAAATAAAAAAAGGAGATGAGATTCGTATGAAGGATGAGAATGGATTAGGAGCGTCCATGAATTATGTCAAACGAATTTTAAGAATTTGTTACTCCCCCGTCGTTGTCATAGATAGTCATATTTTCAAAACCCCATTATATTGTTTTAGTATTAAAAGAAAACAACAGTTTCACATTGTTTTGCTAGTATTTCAAACGTTTTTAATTTTGACATGTGACGTCACATATCTTTTGAGTCCCCCTTCGACCGTTGCCAAAAATGTCATATTTTGGTGATATCCTACCCTTTGATGACCCCTTCTCATTAGGCAATAGAATTTTGCGTCTGTGTTCCTAGACCACTACAACATGGGTATCTTTAAGGTAAGAGTGAATAGGTTCATTCTAGGTAAGCGCGTTTTACCGTAGACCGCATCTGAAGAAAGAAAGAAGAAAGAAAGAAAAAGCATTTATTTCAAACGAGATACTACAAACAGCTTACTACACTACTTACTAACTTAACTAAACTATCTACACTTTATTAAGTGTGACTGCGGTCAAGCGCTTGCCTATCTCCAATAAAAAAAAAATATTTATTTAAGAACCATCATTGTTCTGTATACAAGTTTGTTTCCTTTAATTGATGATAGTCGGTACTACCAAATTGGAGGCGAACCACTTTACCCTTCACACACATTATGCGCGACCTCGTCTATCAAATTATTAAAATCACGCATACGATCCGTTCAATTGTAACAAAGGATCGTACGATTAATTATTATAAAATGCATGTAATTGAATAATCACTGTGTTGCGTACAAAGCAGAATAAAACATCTTAACATGT
Organism: Charaxes varanes; assembly: GCA_024363005.1. Taxonomy (NCBI): domain Eukaryota; kingdom Metazoa; phylum Arthropoda; class Insecta; order Lepidoptera; family Nymphalidae; genus Charaxes; species Charaxes varanes. Next base: position 21,375,694 of record JANCMC010043217.1, read on the forward strand.
TGTAATTAAATATTATATTGGAGAAGTCCGCCCGGCAAACTCTGTCGTGTCCGAACGAATTACAATTTACATTTATTTATTTATTTCTATTTATTATCCCATAATATCACCCCACTCCCGTTTCCGTCCCGCACTCGTTCAAATCCCCGTACCCGTTCCCGTACCAGTTCCCGTTCCCGTCAAAAGCGGTTACATCAGAAATAATTTCTTAGGGTGGTTAAAAATTCTAAAATTTTCTAATTTTCCGCGCAATATTTTTAATAATTTCTTTCACAAGAACCTTCTCCTGACAATAACAAACAAAAAATAAAAAACGAATTAGCGAAATCGGTCCAGCCAGATGTTGTGACCAAGGGAATGTGGGATTTCTTTTTATAAATATAGACTATTGGATGTGCGTGATGCAGCCAGTGCTTACCATCAGGCTTCGTCCTAATAGAACGCAAATGCGCGATGCGAGCGCACTTAGTTCGCGAGGAACGTGCGATCAAACATATCGATGAGAAGTATTCTATTTGAAGACGTTGCAATCGCGCAAACTTCAGGACACTTCTTAGACATCAATATTTGATCGCACATTCGTACGAACTAAGTTCGATCGCATCGCACCTTTGCCTTATAATTGGACGCCCGATGCCTCAGGCAAACAGTATGCTCGTTTGCCTAAAAAATAAAGAACACTGTCACTATTATAAGCGAGATACGATACAATTCCCGTTTGGTCTCGTGTCTAATCCGCACGTACAGCGATACTTGGTGTGTCGTGCGCAAGTGGGGCCAGAAATATTTTTAATCTAAACAAATATGCGGCCGCTCTTCAAAATAAATATCTCGGTCGGCTCGGTTAAGGAGCTTGCACTATGAGCTGATTAAATTATAATGTGGTTTATTTGTGCGTTTATAATGATAGAAGGAAAAATGAGGAGGTCGTGGCCTAATCAGTGGTAGGGTTTGAATCGATCGCTAGGTTAAGTAGCTCTTGCTGCGACCGGGTGATAGATGGGTGACCCATTCTAGCACTGGTTTATATTTATTTTCAGAAAATATCGTCATCTTCATCCTGGCGTGCCCTTATTGAAGGACGTAAAGCAGTGGTGGCGATACGCGTATAACGTAGTTGTAGAACAACGGGTTCGGCCTTATATGTGGGCGGCTATAAAGAAACATCGTGAAAACTACAACATATATAAGAAAACTTACAAGAGCACCCTCAGAAGTCCAAACGATATAGAACTGAAGTTAGACCTGCAAAAGTGTGAAGACAGTCTTCCAATAATATCGGTGGTGATTGCTAGGGAGCAGGCAAAATTTGAAGTAAGCGTAAAATTGTTACACATGATATCTACACTAATATACAAAGCTGAAGAGTTTATTTGTTTGTTTGTTTGATCGCGCTAATCTGAGGAACTACTGGTCCGATTTGAAAAATTATGTCAGTGTTAGATAGCCCATTCGTCGAGGAAGGCTATAAGCTACATCACGCTAAATTGAATCTATTCTTTTATCTAATTTTACGCGGACCAAGTCGCGGGCACAGCTAGTATTTAATATATCTAATAGCGATATAAATGGAAATGTGCTTTATTCTTCTTAGCGTTTCGTTGGCAAGCAATATATTACCTTGGCCCTGATCGTAGTAACATTATCTGCCCTATCAGAGGCAGCCGTTAAGTGGTTTTACTTTACTTTAATTTTATACTTTATTGCACACACAGAAAAGAGTAACAATACAATAAAAAAATAAATAAAATACATGTATAAAGTGCGCAAGGGCGGCCTTATCGCTTAAAGCGATCTCTTACAAATAACCCCTGGCCCGATAGGATTTTTGGAAACCATTATGGATTGGTGCAAAAACAATAAATAAATGTATACATACGGGAATATAAATCCACATTTCCTACACATATAAATACATACACAAACATAAAACACTAATGCATATAAATATATTGCTTTTGTTGGCTATTATGCGATCTAAATTCTTTATTGTATGACGTTTTAGCTTCTGTCACAAGAACCTGAAAGAATAGAAGTGGTAGAAACGGAAATTGACTGGTGGATGCCGACTTCTGATTCCGAGAGTGATTCGGATAACGAATCTCGCGTGGAGCTATGTGTGAAGACAGAGAGATGTAAGAGTTTGTGGAGCCATTTATCTAGTCCCGAGAAAAAGAAAGTATGCGAACTGATTGGTTATGCTGAAGGGGCGCCAAGACAGGACAAATCAAAGCAATATATTGGTATGTACTGACAAGGTTCTTATGAGAAGTAGGGGTCATACATAAATTACGTCACTCGAATTTGACGACTTTTAACCCCCTTCCCCCTCCTTGTCAGAGATCGTCACACTTTCTATACCCCCTCCCCCATTGTGTGACGTCACAAATTTTCTAATTTTATGCGTGTATTTTAAAAAATTATGTAAAAAAACAGCAGTTTTAAATTTTCTTGATCTTTTTAATTTTGACACAAACCTTTTGGGCCTCCCCCTGCCCATTGTCACACAATGTTACACATCGATGATCCCCTCCCCCCTTAAGGTGTGACGTAATTTATGGATGAAAATCTAATTCAATTACAAAAAACATAATATGAATTAACAGTTAGATCCGAAATATTAAAATTTAAAAGACCTGGTCGATCATATCACTGTGTATCTTTTTTCTTTCAGAACATAAACTTAATTTAACTTTAGCACATTGCACATTAACAATGATGAATAGAAGTAAAGAAGTGTTAGTGATAAACCTGACGCAATTCCTCGCGTCTTTGGAAACAAGACCTTCGGCAAAAGCATATAAGGTATGATTTTAGGAAGCAAAACCTAATAATGATACTACTGTCTTATTTTATCAAGTAAATACTACTAACGAAGCTTCTGGCTTAATTTACACTACACTGTGTGTGTACTGTGAATTAAGCCACACACACACACACACACACAATGAATACAATACATTTACACTCTAATGGATGTAAACAAATTCATATTCGAATAAATAATTATCATATATTTGACTGGCCCGTTGGCGCAGTGGGCAGTAACCCTGCCTTCTGCTCCGGGGTCGTGGGTTCGATTCCCGTCTCGAGTCGGGGTGTATTATCCATATGTATGTATGTATATATTTACAAAAAAAAATATTTGTGTATAACAGGCGTCTGTTACCTATGACGTGTTTTTTTTATCCGTTTCAAGCAATGGCAAGTTGTCTGTCTGATCAATGATAGTCCTCAAAAGAAGGCTAGGGGGATGGTGGTCTACCTCTTGGGCGTTTGCTTCCCCGTAGTTGTCCCCCAGTCTCCCCCAAGTGTCCTGCCCATCGCCACTTGAGTCTCGTAACATGGTCTCCTATATCCGTGACTTTCGTCCATCTTCGGATTTCCGTGTTACGTACTCGGTATCTTAAACCTAGCATGGCGCATTCCATAGGCCGCTGTACAACTGACTTTGTGCATAGATTCTTCTGTCAACATCCATGATGTATATAGAGTGCGCAAATCTAAAGATTTATGGGCGAATTTCGATCAGCTGTCTATCTCTGGGTATTTTGTAATACACAAGGTCGTCTGTTCTAAGATAGGTATAGTGCTAATTAATGCCTATTGTTTCTGTTATATATGTCATGTGTTGTCATTCATGGAATAAACTAAATTACGGAAATTACGGAGCGAAATTACGGAACCATAAAATAAATGGCTATTTTTCTATAAAAATATATATATATACGGTAACGAAAAAAACAACACCGCCAATACGGTTACGGAATTTTTAGCGTTAAACAACTGTTGTTTTAAGGAATAATACAGCCCACTTTTATTTCACCAAAATAATTAGCTCAAAAAACCTTCGAAATCAAACAAAACCATTGAATTAAACGCGGTCATTGATAGCTAGTTCCTATCACGTCCTAATAAAGTACTCTTTCGCTTCTTTCAAAATTTAATTTAATACGCGTTCGCTGAACAGAGGCATGTTCCTCTCTGACGGGCAGAGCTATAAAACAAACTAATATGGAAGAAGACCGAGTGTCCATATACAGATAAGCCTGTAGTTCGAATGAAGACTCGTCGAATAAAAGAAAGTAAACTTTATTACTTTTCTTTTGTTTTCTTTCAATTCGAATTAATTCTTTCTTTCTTTCAATTTGAGTAAGCCTATGATGGCAGGTTGACTTCAAAAAGCAATACAAATCTTACGTTCACTTTTTCTGTAACATACGGCTACATTTCGTAAGCTACTTTATATGTATTGCCCGACTCATAATTGTATTTTGGATTTTCCAAACAATTTAAGTGTCTTTAAAGTTTTGATGCGACTTCCGTTATTAAAGAAGAATGTAACAAACGAACGAAGGAAAACAAACGAATTTGAGGAGGTCGTGGCCTAATCGGTGGCCACACGCTCACACATGCGCGCGCACACACACACACACATGCACACACACACACACACACAGCCAGACACGTCAAACTTATCACACCCCTCTTTTTGCGTCGGGGATTACTAAAGATAAGAAACATTTTAGAGCTCAGTAATCTCCATTAAGGTTTTTCTTTAGCTAAAAAGACTAATTGGGGCAGCTCTGGGCCAAATGCAGACAAATGTACCAGCTTTACTGGGACTTACTTAAATTTAAAAGCTTGATTTTCGATAGAAATTCGAACACTGAGTCTTATTAGAGTCCGTGTACACTTTCATTTGATGCTACGAAATGAATCTAAGAGTTTTTAATTAACCTAAATTAAGATTAAATTAAATTAAGATGACAGCTCCTAGTTAAAGAAAACTTTGCTAAGGGTTATTTTTAGAAATTAACGTAATGCATTACAAGCAAAAATACGCCTTTTAACTAATTGACGTGCAAACGACATTCGACCTTAGCGTGGCAAACCAATGTCTAGGTCGACTATACAAATAAATGAATAGTACCAATTTGTCTGTTAGGGTATACACAGTACCTATAACAAAATAATATTGTAAACAAAGAGACGGACTCTCTTTGTTTGTCACGGATAATCTCAGAAGAGGCTGAGCCCGTATCAGAAGGACCTACTGACTTTTTTAAAGTGGGGAAACCCGGTACGTGTCCCCATCCGCTATAAGGGCCCTACTTTTGCATTCGAAACGACACGTCAAACGAAGTTTCATTTGACGTTCGCTTTCGAACGTAAAAGTAAGTAAAACTATCGAGAATATTCTTGCTAGCCCCTCAGATGTTTGAAAACCAGTGTACCACAAATCACGAAATCTTGAAAACCACAGTTAGTAGACGTTCGCTATGAACGGATTTTGTGATAGGGTCAGATTAAGAACGTAACAAAAGGACAGATATTTTTATGTATATAATCTGTGTTTTATAACTTATGTATATATATATATATATATATATATATACCAGATTCAATTGTCTTTTGGTACCATCTATGATCCCATTGGAAATTATAAAGTTGACAAAGGCTTGTATAGTTGAAAGGCATTCAAATATAGTCTTTATTAACTTCAAAATATACACTTTATTAACTTTTTGTTTTTGACATAAAATAATTTTACAAATGCTGTTTATGCCTATAATTAGTTCATACATTAGATTCTTTGTATTTATAAAAAATAGTAACAATTTAATGTATGCCATTGTTGGTGCTCGTTATAAAGTAAAAATAAAAAATAGTCGACTTTTATATGTAAAAATATCGACTATCTATAGCAAGTAGATATAATAAAGTTAGATATACTAAAACTCATATATGTTTGTTATACTAGGTTTTGAACTGCGATTTTAATATAGCGGTCAAATTCAAAGCATACACCAGGGACAAAAAAGGGGAGTATAGATTCGAAAGTTTCGGGATATATGGCTTTCATTATGTCTAGAAAGCCTTTCTGAACTATAACAGTTGGACAATTTTGTAATTAAATTCCAAAATGTACGTGCTCATAAAATATTTAGGTGAAGGTTTGGTCGATGATTGCATTACCTATAAATATAAACTTGACAGATATTGAATATGTTATATATATAACACATTTAATATATTATATATACAATATATTGGATCGGACCAGTTAACGGACAGATAAAGGAAGATCTTCTATGGGTACGCGACCCCGGAGCAACGTAGCTGCTACTGCCACTCCCCCTATACCGTTCATGACAGTAGTATCCGCATTCTTTCTCTCCTCCCCATCTACCTTTATATCCTTTTACTCCATCACTCTCTTTTATTCCTGTCTTTCTAATTAGAGGTAGCCCCATGCTTATTGCCGAATTGGGCCGGCGCGTCCGGGTACCACATACCGGGTTACACAAGACCGGCGTGAAGTGGCGGCAAAGCTGTCACGTCAAGTGATAGTATTTTTGTCGCATTTCGTTTGGTTTGTGAGACTTCCCGGTGGCCTAAACTCGTCATTATAGGCTGGCAATATATCTGCTTGCCTCCTGGTCGAGCAGATGTCCATGGACGTCAGTAAGTTCTTAACTACCTGCTGCCTGCTCGTTTGCCCCTTGTAGCGTAAAAAAAAATATTTTCGCTGTAAGTCAAAAATGGCAGGGCCCATATAACTGGTGACTGTTTTGTTTTATTCGCATTATATCTGGGAAGGTTTAAAACAAGAAAGAAAGAAAAAATTAAAATAATATTTAGAAATATTACTAAAAGATACCGAGTTGATCGCATCTTCGGTAGACTTCCAATAGATGGCGTTAGTACTAGATCTTTCGCCTGACAGTTAATCGGGCAAGACAACGTCTGCCGGGACTGCAAGTATTTGATTATTTTTTTTAACAAAAAATAAATATTTCACAGGGGTAACAAATATATATCTATGTAGGAGGACGTAATTTAGTAAAGCGCCATCTATTAGCAGCCTTAGAGACGTTCGAAGAAATAAAATTGATGACCATCACCATGATGAAGACTAATGAAAGGTATCATTACAGGATGAGATCAGATCGGAACTAGAACTCGAAAGCTTGGTAAGGATGGTAATACGGGCAGTGAAGGTGAGCGTCTGTGGCCACCCCAAAAGGATCCTTTAAACCTACACCTGGGTTACAAGTTCCAGGCGCTGCCTTGGTTCCTTCTTCTGCAATACGATGGACTCGATACCCGCATGGTCAATCCATGGAGCATTGCTAAGAAAGCCGTCTCTTTTAGATTTCAACTTCAAATGCTGTGTGAATTAACCAAGTTATGGAAGGTGACTAACGAACTAAGCCACTATTATTGAAGTACGCCCAAAGATGAGCCTTCATCCATTCTGATGGGCTTTATGTACAAGTACCATTAAACCGTGGAAACGGTTTGCCCGGCCACTTAAAATAATACTATTCACGAATACTTTTAAAAATAAGAATATTTTTGTATATTGTTAGTATGTCTGTTACGAATAAAAGTAAGTAAAGCATGGCGTTTACAAGTCACAAGTGCTTATAAACCAGCCAAATTGATGGAATTTCGACTCGCCACATCCACTTCAATTTAAGCGGACCCTTGTATTAGTCCGGGATAACGCTAGGTAGAAGAAAAAAGAATATGCATATAAAACATTCAAAAAAACACTTTATAGGGCTATATTTCCTTATTATTCCGGCGCGAAAAGTGTTTTGGTACTGAGCAAAAATCTGCGTATTGCTGTGCTTTGGTCGTGAAGCATTCGTATTACAGCATTGCACAAAGTTTCTTTCTTCTTTTTAGAGTTCTGTAGTCCTACATCTAAACCTTACAGTTTCGCTACAGCTATTAGTATTTAAATTTCAAAGCCACAATAATGTCTCAGTGTATAGATTCTTATTTTATGTCTCAAGGGTCTAATGGACAGGTTCACCGGAGTGACTATCAACGCCTATGAACATCTGCACCACCAGGAAGCTCGCAAAGAGAGAGACGAGAAGAAGAGGCGTTTAAAGAGAGGTTTGGGCCTTCGGGAACTCTCACAAACCGAACGAAACGCGGCAACCGTACCATCACTTAACGGGACAGCATTGCTGCTACTTAACGCCGATCTTATGTGAGAAAGGTACTGGTACCCGGACGCGCCGGTCCAATTCGGCAGCAGACCAAAAGGACTGCAAGCGTGGCGCTACCTCTAAAAATGCTTCTCTTGGCTCATAATGTTTACTGTATTCTTGATTCACTTACAGTTTTGGTGTACGATAAAAATTAAAACATGTAAAGCATTCTTACTGTATCACTCAAACACGAATCTTTCTCTTCAATCTTGCCAACTAATTATTCAGCCATCATAATGCTTTCGTTGAGCAAAAAAGTTAAACATAAAACATTTCTAACTCACCTAATTTTGAATACAGTATGCCACTTTTTATCCGGAAGGGTATTCTTCAGAAGCACCAACACATGTTTTTTTTTTTTGTTTAAAGTTGTAATTTTTGTTTTCAAGCAGCGAGCGCCTCGCTGCGCGTGCGCTTCGCTTGGACGTCACAATCCGACTGAGATGTTGTTTGATTTTCGCGCACGCTTCAATTTTTCTGTTAATAAAGTAAACGATATCGCCAGAAACGACGTGCACTTTTGGTCGTGAAAATTATCTAACGTCTATAACGTTTGGGTTGGAGTTAATAGTGGTAGTAAAACTAAATAAAAAACATTTTTATCTAGGAAAGAGTTTTAAATACGACCCAGTTTGCGAATGAACCCAACGGACCCGGCCATCAATATTACATATGGGATCCTGCATGGATCAAAATTTCAAGTCCAGATGTTTCAACCAGGCCGCTGCTGCTGGTGTAAAAGAATGCAACTCTAATATGCCGTTAGGGAGAACACGGAGCGGGCATACGTTCACTACACGTGACAGGGTGGATAAGAGAGAAGTAGAGCACCAGAGGTTTCATGTCGTATGACGTTTTGGTGCCTTGGACGTTTTTCTCTGTAAATTACAGAGACGCGCCAATTGGCAACTCCATTCTCCCTTCCTTTTTGAGGGAGTACCAGTACTCCTTCAGTGAGATAAAAAAGAACTAGTAGGCCTAACCAAAAACTTCTAGCGTGTCGAAAATATATACACCAACTGTGCCCGAATGCATAATTTCAAATATATACGCGTACATGAACGGATAAGCGACATTAATTTATATATGCTATTATGTAAAGATATTGCTTTTATCGTATCTAGAAGTACTGTCGTCTATTAACTTCCGGTACTACAAGGAGTCTAGTAGAAAGTATTAATTTGACTGCAAGTGATGGTTAACTGCGACGGTACGTAAAATAGATCGTATATCTTTCGTGCGATTGCGTGTGAGTTTGCTAACTTTGTAACCGAGGTTTTGAATAGTGCGTTTAGTTGATGCGAGTGAAGAACAGGCGCGGAACCAGACTTGAAAAAAAGGTGGGCACAGGTACGCAATTTTTTGTTGATTTTCGCCCAAAATCGAGTCGTCGTAAGAAATTCCTTGATCGATATACTACATTCCTATAAAGGATGTCTATAAAATATATATTTGACTAGCGGTTTCTCGCCACTCCGCCCACGTAAATTTTAGAAGCTCCCAAAAAGTAAAAAAATCCTCCGAAACGGGATAACGCTAGATAAAAACCTAGCGTTTAGCCGGTCTAGTACCAGGGTGCGCTTAAATTGCAAAGAATGTTTTCCGGGCCGAAACTGACGGCAGAGGTCGGTCAAATGTCACCTGTCATTGCCACGTTAACCTTTACGAGCGTCAAGAAATCATTTTCTATACCAATTGTTTCTATTCAATTGGCTCAGTAATGAGGCAATCTTTTAAAAGGTCGAATCGTGGTATAAATTTTTAAAATTCATTATTCCTGAAGGATTTTTAACTAACACTACTTTCATATTTTTTTTATTGTTACAAGGGGCAAACGAGCAGCTAAGTCAGGCAGTCAGGCTCCTGACGCCCACGGACATCTGCACGACCAGGAGACAAGCAGATGTGTTGCCTGCCTTAATGACGAGTTTAAGCTACCGGAAAGTCTCACAAACCGAACGAAACGCGACAACAATACCATCACTTGACGTGGCAGCATTGTCGCCACTTCACACCGATCTTATTGCCACCACTTCACGCCGATCTTATATAAGAAAGAGGTACTGGTACCCGGACTCAAAGGCCCAATTCGGCTACAAGCATGGCATGGTCGTGCAGATGTCCATAGGCGTCAGTAGGCACTTAGCTGCCTGCTGTCTGCTAGTTTAACCCCTTGTAACATAAAAAAAGAATAAAGGTATAATTATAATCAAAGAAAAGTATTTATTTCTTCATCTTCCTACAACCAATCACGTAAAAACTCATACATCTCCAGATCAGGCATCGTCTCATATTACGGTACCTACATAAGAGTTGATGGATTAGATATTGTATATCTCGACGCCATTTTTCTTACCGATACGTTCTAATGAATATAATATATCAATTTGATTCGTATTTGATATGATATTACGTACCAGCTGTCCTCCGCGACTTTACCTGCGAAAGATTTAACTTGCAGGTTTTCTTACACCTCTTTAATCTGACTTTATCTACAATTCCGTCCTTAGCGGATGTTTACTAACTATAAGCCACCTGCTTGCCTAATTTCATGTTCATATCCAGAAATTTTCGCGATTTCGTGTTAGGTGACCTATCGCTTTTATGTATTAACTAGCTGTTACCCACGACTTTACCATCCACTCAAATTAGATAAAATTTTAATATATTCTTTTTTGATCACGATATTTTCTGCCATTAATAAGGAAGCATATATAAAATTAGCTATCTGCTCTGAAAGATCCATCGAAATTGATTTTACGTACTAAAACAGACAGGAAAAAATATTTAATGTGCTTTTTGTTTTGTTATATGTACCGTTATAACATAGATAAAAGTTTCTAGACCTTCTTAATCGAGCTCTATCACAGAATTCGTTCTTAGCGGACGTCTACTAACTGCAAACTACTTCCATGCCGAATTGTCTTTGTACATCCCGAGGTTTTCTATATTTCATTTTAGGTGATCTTTTGCTTTTATATATAGGTATCTAGTTAATATACTCTTATGATTATTTTTGTAGTAAGATAAACATTTAGAATAAACATTTATTTAAATAAAATTTATCAAGAGTAAACCCTTAAACAAATTTCTTATTAAGTGCAACTAGTTAGAACTTTCAACCCCCAAGGGGTCGTAACACTTTTTATAGGACTACTATAAATATCCGCAAATGACCTATTTAACCCCTTAGAAAAAGAGAATCAGGTTGCTATAATAGAATTGGGCAGGCCATACTTGTAGGATAATCACCAATAGATGGAGGGAATGTTTAACAGAATTTATACCACGGGACATAAAAAGGAGAAAAGGAAGACCGAGGATAGATGGAGATAGATATTTAGCCAAAGATGTGCGGAGAATTAAATGCAAAAAGCATGTGACAGATGTTTGAAGACGTTTAGGGGAGGCATACACCACTGAGGCGACTAAATTCAAGTCAAACTTTTAATTAGATATTTACTATGCAGGGTGTAAAAAAAATCACAAAAATCACGGATCTCGGAAATGAGAGGTTATAGATATTACCACCCGCATCCCATTCTTGAGCGCGCAATGTATCATGAACATTGGAAAGCAATCGTCAACAAAATGTTGACGCGCTAAACAAGTCAACGACCCGCGCCGCGCTACCCCTGTTACGTACATTTAAGTTTTTTTTTACATTGTGGTTTGATGTAAAAATATTGAAGAAATCTAAATTCTGATTTAAGATTGCATTGGGACAGATAGTAATAATGATATTGGGCAATAATGCCAGAAAAATTTTATTAATATTTAACCACTTCAATATACTCAATTCAATACACACAATAATAAGTGTTGTTTAAAGTCGCGAAATTACCATACATTCGATTTCAATAACAAACATATTGCCCATTTAAGGAATATGCTGGATAAAGGTCGTTGTCCACTTAGTGCTGCAATGCCAAACCAGCACGGCAACTCTACACTACTCGAACTTACTGAATAACAAACTTTATTCACAACATATAATGTGGATATAGGAATGCGGGTCTTATATATTTAACTGAGAAGTTTGTTTGTCCTTCCAAGCAACACGTCGGTGGCAAATATCCATTTTGATTTTTTTCCAGTATAAAAAAATTCTCTTAAATTATGGATATGAATCTTCAAATTAATGTTAGTTTTCCTGCTAAGAAAGCAGCGAAACCTGTCGATTCTAAGTCGGTTAATTGCTTTATCTTAAACCAACGGATATGAGCTTGCTTTAAAGGGGAAATGCGTATGTCTAGCAATTAATGTGCCAATTTCACCAACGTGCAATTTTCCATGGGCGTCGCTTACATTTTATATAAATCTTTATACATATATAAAAATCGACTGTACAAACCTTTGCCACTCGGCTTCTCCTAAGCCGCTGGACGGATTTTGATATGTTGTGGGTATATTCCAAGGTGTTCGTGGATGGTTTAAAAAGACAACTGGATTTGTTAGGTGACGCTGCTGTTCTTAATATAATGCCGAAGCTAGACACAGCTTCATTTGAATGATCCTTTCAATGGTCATGCTGTGTGGACGGGGACTTTGTGTAGCTGCACAAAGCTTTGTAGTACTTTGTAGTCTTCCAGGACAAAAATGTACAAACACTTTCAGCTATGTATGACTCCGACATAACCTAAATTAGATATCTTTCTTACTATAACTACTTTTAGCTTGGACTATTTTACTCCTCTTTGTTTTGTTTTATCCGCATTATTTCTGGAAAGGTTTTTAAAAACGACGAAATGAATGAATCATCAATTAATATTTTAAAAATACTAAAGATAGCAGAGTTAGTCGCATCTTCAATATAGTTTCAAACCAATAGATGCCATTCGTACTCAACCTTTTGTCCTAGTACGAACATTTCGAACCGTTGAAATCGAAGATTCGACTTTGAAAATATTCCTGTTGGACCCACATGGCACCCTTCTTAGTGTCAACGCGGGTTGCATCAGCACTGATTAAAAGCTTGACACGATACGACATGCCTCCTGTGGGCCTAGTACGAATATTTTCATCCTAAATATAGTCAAATCTTTGAATTCGAATGGTTAGAAATGGTCGTGACCATATATCGTTCAAGACAGCGTCTGCAGAGTCCGCTAGTATCATATAAAAAGCTGACTAATAATGGAGTTCTAAAGTTATGGTTATATAACCTCATCCTTTAGTCGTGCCGTTTTGGACTTCTAACAAAAAAAATCTTGAGATTTTACATATGTATGTAGTTTAGGAACAATTATTAAATACAAAAACCGCCCGTCCGTTGTGTTGCCACAAGAAAAAGCATTTCTACTTAACTTTAATTACTTCTTTATACAGTCAATGCAATAATAATAAAGCAATCACAAACAATTGACTAATTGTAATCTTATTAAATGTGGGGTAAAGTGGCTATTAATGGTGTGACGCTGGGTCAATATTTCCTTTCTCATTAAATTTGGGCCACTCACGCACAATTGGTCCCTACTAGGCGTTAAGTTTCAGTAACCTTATACATTTTAGGCAAATTGCATCACTTAGTTATTATTTCACCAAAGCGATTATGTTGTATTTTTAGGGTTCCCGAGTACTTAAGAATGATTGACGAATGAGTTTGCCCCGGGAAAGAGGAAAGTGGATCAAGAAGGGGAGACCTTTGTCCAGCAATGGGACACAGCAGGCTAATTAAATTCATTCAATTAACCCATAAAGTTTCACACTGTCCGTCCGCAAGGGTGTCACCATCGTAAGATTTCCAAGCTATCAGATGTAGAGACTTGAAATTTGCCACGTTGACAGGACAGGAAAACTATTTTGAGGGAAATTAGACGATAACTTTTGAAGTTATTTAACAAATACCTTTAAGGGAGGATAACTTTTGAAGTTATTCAACAAATACCTATAAGCGACGATAACTTTTGAAATTATTGACAAATACCTTTAAGGGAGGATAACTTTTAAAGTTATTCAACAAGTATCTTTAAGTGACGATAATTTTTGAAATTATTGACAAATACCTTTAAGGGACGATAAGTTTTGAAGTTATTTAACAAGTACCTTTAAGGGACGATAGCTTTTGAACTTATTTAAAAATACCTTTAAGGGACGATAACTTTTGAAGTTATTTAACAAAAACCTTTAAGGGAGGATAACTATTAAAGTTATTCAACAAGTATCTTTAAGTGACGATAATTTTTGAAATTATTGACAAATACCTTTAAGGGACGATAAGTTTTGAAGTTATTTAACAAGTACCTTTAAGAGACGATAGCTTTTGAACTTATTTAAAAATACCTTTAAGGGACGATAACTTTTGAAGTAATTTAACAAATACCTTTAAGGGAGGATAACTTTTAAAGTTGTTTAACAAATACATTTAACGCGTGTCACATACGGAGCCGTTCTATATAAGCGTGTCTCGACACGCTCTTGGTTATTTTTTTATGTAACAAGTTGCATGCGGTCCACGCGAATGACTTCCGGCACAAATGGACAACAGCGATACCAGAAAGCTCGGAGATGCGTTGCTGGTCTTTTAGAAATCCAATAAAATATTATCATTAACAATATGAAATGTTTGAGCTCTTTTGGGGTGCTCTTCTGAGGGTGGGTGGGAGCTGTTCTGAGAATGCGGGGAACTTATAAACTTAGCTTGTAAGTTTAAGCTTGTACGCTATAAACTCTTGGTAGGTCAGGGGATAAAATAAAAAGAGACTGTTAAGATACGCTTATGTAGAAGGATTCCGTATCTGATATAAGATACAGTTATTTTAAATTAATTCAAAACGTTTTGTACGATCTCGCTAAAAATATTTTCTTAATGAATTTTTATACATATCCTTTTAACATGGATTTCCTAGCGTTCTTAACAAGAACAAATAAACATATTTATAGTAATTTCATTCTTGAATGATTTTCGCTCCCTCTTATGCATACAGAGGATATAATGATGTAGGAAAAGGATGCATAAAAAATTAAAATATGCTTAATGTTTGAAATGTCAAACGGGGTAAAAGAACCTGTCCCATTATGCGGCGCATCTGTCGTTATCTCTGTAGGATAACTCAACCTGGAAACGGTGTAAAGCAGAGACGGAAGCGATTCTGTAAAGAGAGAAGAACTCACTCTACCGACAGTGCAAGAAGTTTTTCTTCATATTTTTCAAAAGACATTATGCAATAAGTTTTTGTAAAAACTTGTAGATTCATGAAAACTTTTGTACATACATTACAAGTATATCAGAAAAGGTCCGTTAACATAACGGATTTTATAGCCTTAAGATGTAATAAAGACTGTTTAATTTTAGTTATTTCTACTTTTGTCCGGAACTTCGACCGCATAGAAGTTGAAGATGGTTTTAATCAGATTTTTAATTCGTTTTTAGGGTCCCGTAACTTAAAGGAAAAAAGAACCCTTATACCATTACTTCGTTGCGCTTCTGCCTGTCAAAACCCTTTTTCTCGGGAAAACGAGGTATAAAGTTGAAATTAATATCAAATACTGGGGTCTGGTCAGGGCTTCCTTGAAGCAGTAAAAAATGAACTATTTAAATGTACGCAATCAAAACATATAGGTCACAGGATCACAAGATAAGGCCGTCACAGTTCCTATACTGTTATGTTACATTTTCTATACATTTGTAAAGGGTACCAAAATCTTTAGGGTACGTTCCGTTGACCTAGAATCATGAAATTTGACAAGGTGCTAGATCTTGGAGCATGTTGTCGCGTTTCGTTGAGTTTGTGAGAGTTTCCGGGTACCTAAACCCCTCTTGGAAGGCCGACAACGCATCTGTGAGCGTTTTGGGGTCACTTAGGTGACCCGCCTGCACAAAAACTTTGCCTCTTGTATTATATAAAAAAACACACATCTGTATTCAACCACAATCGCTGCCGCTCATGCCTTACTACGCTTATCGTATCAGTTCTAAGCAATACACAATCATAAGTCGTTCAGTATATGCTTTCCGCGGCTAGGCGGTACACGGTTGTCAAAAAGTGTGCTCCGGAACAATTAAATAACAATTTAAAAGTGTTTATCAGTGAGTGTTGTGAAATATTAAATACGAGGTATGTTTCTGGTTTTTTCAGAGTTTTTTTTCTATATATGTAATTATTGTGATAGTAATTATATATTTCTAATATTTAAAAAATAGTGTTTTCGACTAATATATGTACATATTCCTATTAATTTATAGTTTCATTATTTTTTAAATTTAAGTTTATAAGTTTTCACGATTAAAATGGATTTTAAGTTATTTTCGAATAAGATTTTTTCTTCTGTGTTTTTTGGAATACAACTATGAGACTTAAAACGGTTTACGATAATTTTATATTAAATTATTACATGCATATACTTTTTACATATGGATGCAATTAAAAATATTTTAACTAAACTATTAGAATATAAAACAAAGTAATTAAACTGTTACGTGGGATGATTTATTTGGTTTCCCTTGTTCCGGGCCACTGTTAGAATTATTTTGCTATATATATGAATAATATATAAAAAACTTAAAGATATTTTATTTAAATTTAGCTAAGGTATAATATCCCAGTTTTTATAAGAACCATTGCAATTTCATTGGAATGGTGAAATATTTTATTATAAGACTAGCTTGTAAGCTGCCACTTCTGCGCGTGAATTCTGTAATTTTTTTTTTAAATTTGAGGGTTTTTACTTGTTTGTGTGCTACCCTAATTATTAGTAGCCTATATTATTCCTTGTACAATTAGCTATGTACCAGTTAAAGCCCCATCCAAATTGAACCAGTTGTTTCGGAGATTACGCGGAACAGGCGGATAGACCGACACACAGAGAGAAACACATCCTTGTTATAGGCATAGTTATATGCAATCAGTAGAAAAAATAATAATTTGTTCGTTACAAACAGTTCCTTCAGTTTTCTTTATAAATAAATAAAATAAATATATACAGGACTATATGACACACGGACATCTGTTCCTAAGGTAGACATTTATAGCCTGTGTTATAGGTAACAGCCGCCTGTTATACACAAATATTTTTTTTTAGAAATATATAATTACACACATACAGATAATACACCCAGACTCGAGGTGGGAATCGAACCCACGACCCCAGGGGCAGACGGCAGGGTCACTATCCACTGCGCCAACGGGCCAGCCAATTTATATATATATAGTATATATGTAAAAAATATGTATATACGAACCTTATAAAAGCTGATGTTGACATCAGCTTATAATTGGTTTATGAATAAAAACTTTTTTTAATAAAAATTAATATTGGAAATATTTTGGCCATTATTAATAATTACGCCCTACCGTGGGTATGACAATTGGCCAATGGGGTCAGGTTTTGATTCCAGTTCTTACTGGTTTCATTCTGTCTTTCACGCCGTTGAGCTATTGAGTTTCAAAACGAATTTATAATTTGAATAAAACAACTCAAACTTAATTTGGGTTTTATTCCGAATACGAATAGATTTATTGTTACTATAACTGTTTTAACTGTTTATATCAAAATATTTTGTGTCATAAAACTGGTATTGCCAGTAGGTAAACATAATATTGTGGTTTTCGCACTATTTTCTGTTGATTACAGGTTTTCTGAATAAAAAAATAATTAATGGGATTCGACTTTGCTGTTTACTATAATATAGTGGCATAAATAACCGATATTTATGATTCCAATTGAGGTCACAGCCAGTTTGTCTACATTTTTGGGGCTATTTTTTATGAAATGAGGAAATATTTACTCTAAGCTACTATTTATCTAATGAAAACAGTAAAGATTTTTTTAAATTTTTTAGGGTTCCGTGGTAGTTCAAGGAACCCTCATAATTTCGCTCTGTCCGTCCGTCTCTGTCCGTAGAACATGCTAAAAACTCATTAGGAAAATGATTTTTAACGAAATCGGGCGGAACTAATTGAACCTGGCTTTTAAGCGGTTTTTAAACCACCATTTCTACCAATGAACTATTGGAGCTCGAATGGTATAATAGATTGTGAATATGATGAAAAATAAGTAGAATAAAAATGGCCAAAAGCGTGTCAAGACACGCTTACATAGAAGGGTTCCGTCTCTGATACGTTATAAACGTATTTGTTAAATAACTTCAAAAGTTGTTGTCCTATTTCGATGAAAATAATTTTCCTAGTGAGTTTGTAGCGTCGTACGTACGTGGTACCAATTAACATGGTAAATTTCATACGTCTATCCAACGTCAAAGCGTCTATAATTTAGACGCGTCATATCATTTGGCTGGCCCGTTGGCGCAGTGGGCAGTGACCCTGCCTTCAGCTCCGGGGGTCGTGGGTTCGATTCCCACCTCGAGTCTGGTGGCCCAAAGATCATCCGATGTGCGGCAGACATGTCCAGCCCAATTGTACTTTAACTTGGCCGCTGTTTGGGCCACATGGCGTTTGCCAGCAGATCAAAAACCTGGTTTGAGCGCCATATGTGAGTATTGGAAGGATACACGTGTCCATTTTAAGGATAATATTATTAGGTTACCTTTCATGCGATCTTTTATGGCCTAGTAGCTCTTCCAGGCGTTTTCAGTGCGACGTGAAAGTTTTGCTTCTTATCTCGCCTGAAAAGAGACCAACTGACCTAAGCAGATATATTCATGGACATATTCAACCTCCACACCTCTAACATAGATCTTATCTTATGCGTCGTATGCGTGTAGTCATCAATTTGGTTTTTGATAAGAATATACTTTGTTAATATATGTGAAGCTCGTTTATTTTATCCACTTATTGCAGTAAAAACTCTTA
Organism: Charaxes varanes; assembly: GCA_024363005.1. Lineage (NCBI taxonomy): Eukaryota > Metazoa > Arthropoda > Insecta > Lepidoptera > Nymphalidae > Charaxes > Charaxes varanes. The sequence goes on from JANCMC010043217.1 coordinate 21,394,457, forward strand.
TAAGCATTCTCGAGAAAAAGTCAAGTGGCCTGGCATCATTAATTTGTCGCTAGAAAAGTGAGACTAATGACTAGGAGAAGAGCCGAGAAGACGTCTCGGATAATATAACAAATTGCAGCCAAGAGAAACTTAAAAAGTGTACTGTGAAAACAATTAATTTAAAAAATAATGCCTGGACTTCGTGGTCCTTTTTCAAGTGCTTTCTTATAACGATTAAATGTTTTTTTCAGTACATTATTAATATAGTCTTTGGGAAACCAATTGTACAATATAATTTAAGGTAGATTGAATTCTACATATTGCGCAGAAATGATGCACAGCGTTTTTCCACGGTTGTACATATACACATAGTTGCAAAATAGCAAAGAATTCTATGTAATAAGGGGCACATGGCAGGTGGTTCACATACATGAACGAGTATCCGTGGCCATGGAAAATTGTTTTATCAAAGCTCGTAGATGTATTTCGGCTTTTGAAAAATGACTCTTCTCTTTTTAAGATCCTAAGAGGTATATATTACCTTCTTCTACCTAGCGTTATCCCGGTCTAGTAACAGGGTCCGCTTAACTTTTTCGGAGAATGTGCCGGTGCCACCACTTCACGCCAATCTTATGTGAGAAAGCAGTGCTGGTACCCAGACGCACCGGCTCACTTTTTCTGCAGACCATAAGGACTGCAAGCGTGGTGCTAGCTCTAATTAAGACCTGTATTATATCAAAGCAAAATGGTTTGGCATTCTTACCAAATCTTCGTAGTAGTTTAGGAGATAATTGTTTTCACGTATACTCCGCACTGATAATGAAACGCTCTAATTCCTTTCTGGCACTTATCTCCTTGCGCTAAATTTATAGATCCTTTTATTACATAGGGAGGAACTTAAATTAAAAGAGTTCTAGAGAACTCCAAGACCTATTTTGGGGATATCATGAATAGAAAAAAACCTTTGTGTTTAAAAGGAGAGAGTCACTACAATATTCCGTCGCTCGTAACTTATGGTTTTTTTTTTATGCTTTACTAAGTCCTTGATTTCAATTCATTGTTCAACCCGATAGGTGTAGCTATGATAGAGTTTTGTCAAGTGCGCAAGTTACCTATTTGGCCTCATTGATGTTTTACTTTGTATGACTTGTAGTCATGTGAAGCTTAACTGTAACGCTGTAGGCTTACTAATAAATAAATCAATAAAAAAAAATACGCTGTAATGTGTTTTGTACTAACTAAAGCATATTGTCAGCTTACAAAATAACAGTTTCATATTTTATACCCAAAAGGATACTCTGCCCCAGAAAGGACGTGAAGAATTTATGATAAGGGTTGTCTCTACTAAATTAAGCAATAAACGTCCAAATATAGCCCGAGACCCTAGGACATAAATTTGTGATCATACATATTTCCTTTGACAATGTTGAGCCACGTTAAGAAGGACCACAAAATTTCGACCCTAGTAGGATGAAAAAAGGTTCACGGAGACATTACACGTTCCACGCAATTTCCATGTAGAACGGAAAAGATTCCACCTAAATTGTTATAAATAAGAAAAAGTTTAACCAGAAAAATTAGGGATGGCCCAACGCTTGCGGTGCTTATAATCTACGGCCAAATTAGGCCGACGCGTCCGATTACCAGCACCTCTTTCTTACATAAGACCGGCGTGTAGTGGCGGCAAAGCTGTCACGTCAAGTGATGATGTTATTCTCGCGTTTCGTCCACCATAGACCGCATCTACACTTTATCAAGTGTGACTGCGGTCAAGCGCTTGCCTATCTCCAATAAAAAAAAAAAGTATTACTAATATTCTTCTTTAAAAAAAAAAAAAACATTTAAAAATCAGACTTAATAAAATAAGTAAAGTTAATTTGTTTTTGGGGAGCTTGACGCCTTCACATTAGTAGTACAAAATGAGGAGGTCGTAGCTTAATCAGTGTTCGGCATTTGAGTCCATCGCTAGGTTAAGTTGCTCTTGCTGCGATCGTGTGATAGATGTGTGACCCATTCTAGCACTGGTTTATATTTGATATCCGACAACTTCGTGTTGCAAAAGGCACGTAAAACAGTGGAATCCGATCAATGTCATTTTGTGATATTAGTCGTAAGGTAGTAGAGATCGTGAACAGATCCGCGGATGGCAATCAGTCATCTTAACTCGCCCCACATCCTCTGCAATCTGGACACTAGTACTGGACCGGGATAACGTTAGGAAGAAGAAAAAAGTAGTATTCTGCAAAATATATATAAAAACACTTATATGGAAGGATGTTTTTCTCTGTTATTTGCCTCTCATTATGAAAATAAATAATTTATTCCAATATATTCTTTATCACATCAGCAACGTGCTGGCTAATATTGAAGTAGCTGCTTACATACAATACGTATCATGTTAAAAGGGGAAAGAATATTGGCACAATTGTTTCCTTTATTAATTTACTATTTGCACATAATTTAAGACTGCGTAACTTATTTATTGTTTAAAAATGTGTGTTGTTTGATGATGACAGAAGAGTGCGTACAGTCTAAAAACACACCTCTCCAAAGTATTCTCCTCTACATGCAAAATAGCGTGTAGACGCAGACACGCAAACTCGTCTATATCGTTGAGTTTGAGTTTACAACAAAAACGCCGCACACACATGCAAGCATTGCAATTAATTTGTGGAGGGGCGCGCATTTTTAGACTGAAACATCTTTATCGAGATATCTGAGCGTCTAGATTAAACATTCACAATAGTTTTACTTACTTTTACGTTCGTAACTTCGCACGTATCGAATCCTCGACGTTACGGCCGAGTAAGTCGTGTAAAATGGAAGCACGAACCATCATTTGACGTTTCGAACGTAAAAGTAATGCCGGGGCCAGACATAGCTCAAAATGTTTGTACGTGTTTGTCCTTGATGACTAAAAAGTTGTAGAAAACTTTGCACAGCTACACAAAGTCCCTGGCCACACTACATGATCATTGAAATGATTATTCAAATGAAGTCAAGTCTTGCTTCGGCATAAGTAATTTATCGAGAATTTTCGTGCTAGGCCCTATGTTCCATGTGAATTAATATTGTATACATACAGTTACGAGTACGTACTTGCAACGGCTTAAATTATGTCGCGTGCTTGGTATACCAAGCGTATTAAATTAAAATCCTATTACCAAGGAGCTTGACCAATATCTGAAGTGTCTCCGTTGATTGGTGGACGAAGGTTTAGATAGGAGACATTCTTGCTAGCCACGAAAAATTGCGTAAATAGTAACGAGGGACCTCCCTTTCGGACTTTTAACTACGTAATACATCCAGACTCGAGGGGGAATCGAACCCACAGCGGAAGGCAGGGTTACTGGCCACTGCACCAACGGACTAGTCATATCGACGTCGATCGTCAGTTCTCCGCAGATGATCTAACTGTGCAGTTTATTCAACAACTATTTTCAAACACACGAACGACCAGACTGCGCAGTTTTAACTGAACAGCTTTAGTTTCGTTTCGATAAATCGTTGCGATTTATCGCAACGATTTATCGATACGTGCGTAGTTGCTATTAGCCTCACCGATAATCTTTTAGACGACATCTCTACGATATATCTTTTAGATTAGATTCTTTTATAATAGAATAGAATTTTTGTTCAAAAGGTTTGAAATTAAAATATTTGAAGTAATAGAAGTTCAATTTTATTAGAGGTAGAGCCACGCTTGCAGTCATTTTGGTCTGCAGCCGATATGGATCGGCGCGTCTGGGTACCAGTACCTCTTTCTCACATAAGATCGGCGTGAAGTGGCGGCAAACTTTCACGTCAAGTGATGGTAGTTTTATCGCGTTTCGTTCGGTTTGTGAGACTTCCCGCTAGCCTCCTGATGGTGCACTAGTATTACACGCCAATCAATTGGTAATTCGCATACAGGGCAAATCAATTATAGTCCTGTAATTATTGAAGGAAACTGTATTACAGAGCGTGCCACTTCTCATATCACCTATAGATATAACCGTTTTTGGAGAATTTACATTATTATAATCTTCATTATAGTGTTACATGGACGCCTTTCATGGAGATTAATGGAGGAGTGAAAGTCCCCAGGCTGATACGCTGATAACGATGATGATAATTATGATGATGATGATGATGATGATGATGTTGATGATGATGATGATGATGATGATGATGATGATGATAATGATGATGATGATGATGATGATGATAATGATTATAATGATTGTGATGGTAATGATTGTGATGGTAATGATGAAGCCTTATTAGCTCAATGGCAAAAGCATAGACTGTAATCCATAAGGTAATCGGTCCCAAATATAGGTGCCGATTTTTTTATGCTGTGATTTTGGTCACTCCTAACACAAGCTTTTAAAGTGGCTTGACTGGAATGGTAACACCATTTTTTCATTATATTCTTAAGAAAAAAGAAAATTAGTAATTGTCAAAATCTAGTCTTGAAGAATGTTTTTGTTTTTAAATAGATGGCGACTATGCAGTCATATTCTTACCCAATACAGTCAAACAGACATAGTTTTTTTGTTTATATTATGTATTACAAACTTGAGTCAGAACGTGGCGCAATTAGAACGTTAAGTATTACAGGATAATTCACTAGTAATTATGTAACATATTACAACAAATCTAACAAGATGCCGCTCGGAAGATCTCTATTTATGTTGATTGTAGCACAGATTTTTGTAATAGGCACCGTATGAACAATTTATTTACTTACGGACATATGACATTTGTACATCCTCTCGCCCCATCAATCAGTACGTCTAGTATTACAGGCTAATTAATCGGTAATCCTGTAATATACTAATACAAATATAACAAGATACCTCAAGGAAAATCTCTATTTATATCGATTGTAATACAGATCTTTTTGGAATTGACTCCGTATATTGAAACAAACAGACTTTGATTTTATTTATATTCGTATTATACATATTTCTCCTCGCCCCAGCGATCAGTAGCTCTAGTATTACAGGCTAATTAATCGGTAATCCCCATACAAAGCAAATCAATTACTGTCCTGTAATTAGAAGATCGTATTAGAGGGAGTCTGTCCGGATATCTCTCCCTCTATGTATTCATATTTCTAAATGTATTCGTGTATCCTTTTTTCCCTCATTTATGCCAGATTCTGATTTTTTTTACTTAAAAACGATACAGGTATATCATACACATCATTATTGTCAGCCCTTGATAATCCACAGCTGGGCATATGACCAGTTGTGGGTAAAGAAGGCCGGTGGGTTAGGTTAGGTTGTTACTTTTCGCGCGGAATGAGTGATATTTCGAATGTAAGTGATGTCCGACTTTTTTATAAGCACTTATAAAAAAAGTCTATATGAATAAATGATTTTGACTTTGATATTCCATGGGGGGAATGCTTAAATGTCAGACTCTCCCGATGGAATATCACTCATTCCGCGCGTAACGTAACAATGTTGCGGATAGCCTAGAAGCGGACGGGCGATCGCGTATCGATATTTTTAGGAATCCTTATAATTTCGCTTTGTCCGTCCGTCCGTCGGTCTGCCCGTAAAGTGGTCCTCCACTAGCATTTTCAAACTATTAGACATAGAGACTTGAAATTTTCCATGTTTATAGAACATACTAAAAACTCATTAGGAAAATTATTTTGAACGAAATCGAACAACAGCTTTTGAAGTTATTTAACAAATACGTTTATAGCGTATCAGTTGCGGAACCCATCTATATAATGTTAATTATTGTTGCAATAAAAAATTGGAAAATATTACAAAAAAACAACATCACTCATTAGAGCGCAAACAACAATTTTGAGAAGAAAAAAATACATGCATTTTTACACAAACTGCGTGATTACCAAATTTACAACATTACTACAATAATGTATACAACATAAAGCTAAGTTTACGTTTTCTTGTATCATTGAACTACATATTAAGGTGCTGATACAATGTAAATAAACAGTTGTCAAATTTAATTCGCATGCGACATTGTTCAGTAATTAATTGCCAATTAGAAGCCAAGTGCAATCTATATATTTCGTCGGAGCCAGACATAGCTCAAAGTGTTTGTACATTTTTGTCCTTGAAGCCTGCAAAGCAGCTGTTTGCTTGTTGCGCAGCTACAGAAAGTCCCCGGCCACACAACATGATCATTGAAATGAAGCTATGTCCAGACATAGCCATACCAGAGCCAGCTCTGGTATAAGAATTACATTGCTATTTGTAAAACAGTCGTGGGCCACAAAGACCCGTATCGCGGGCCACATGCGACCTGCGGGACACGCGTTGCCGACCGCTGAGTTAGAGGGTTTAACTTGGTTATTTTTTTGTTTAAACTTTGAACAGGCTAGGCGAGTTTCAAATCAAATGACTGATGGAACCTAGTTGAACGACGCCGTTTAGTAGGGAGACTAGGCTATTGATTGAACGGCTGACTAGGCTAGTTGCCTGCGACATAATAAGCTATATTTTCATATCGAGGACGCCAAAGCAAGCTTCAACGCCGAAATTTAACGCAACAAATTTTAACTCTCGTGCGAATGATGCGTAAGTTGAGTATATATAATCGGTGCTAGTTGCTAATATATTTATAATATATTTTGTTTTAAACAAGCGACATCTGTTACGAGAGAGTTTATCATAAAATGAGTTTGACTTCTGAGGCATTACACAGAAATACTTATTCTACCCCTACTCTAGTAGGGGTAGAATAAGCATTGCCTCGTTTGATTTAAAGCGGCCTTTACATTATTTATTTAGTATTTTAATTAATATCGGGCACGACACTGATTCAAAAGCTTTAGCCATATCCAGAAAAGTGAGAGTGGATATTTTTATTTATTTAAGCACTTCCCTATCGATGAAACAAAAACAGGCCAACGTGGTTAATGTTCCTTTTGTAAACCCAAACCGATTTTTATAACATATTGAAATTTGTGATCTTAAAGTGACACCCACGAATAAACATTACTTTTTCAAAAATTCTGTAAATCACTGGAATTAGCACCACACGCCTCAGTCAGTAATAATCGATCTCATGCAGTACTTGGTGCCAAGAAACGCACGATAAATAAATGTTTTTGTATCAAGGAGAAGCAGTATTCAGAACCGACTTTTTTGTTAAGGAAACCCAAAACACGTTTCATAAAAGTTACGTTAAGACGCGTTCAGGGTCAAGCGCGCGCAATAATAATTGGAAACGAAAGTAGTTTGCGATGAGCGAATGTTACAGTGCTAAAATATAATTTATTATTAAGTAAATCTTTTCCATCGGGTCGTCATGCATTGGTGTTTTATTGTTTGTACTTAGGTGAGGATAAACTATTGTTTGAGGGGCACCGATGCAAATCGGTCAACCGCCGCGCTGCGCTGGTCTCCTGCGTGCGCCCAACGCGAGTGCGCGCCGCCAGCGCACCGTGCGGTCCGCGCGACTGGCGAAGTGGCGACACGGTCACTCGTTCTCGCAGTCGAAAGCGACGAGCGCGGCCGCACGCCTAGTCGCCTACTTCTATACTTCAGTTGCCCGTCGGCACCGCTCGTTGGCGGACGTGTGTCGTGTTTGAACGTCTTGCAATTCATTCGTTTTCCTTTCGTGAAAACCTAGTGAAATATCGTAATACACCCCGCGGGACTGTCAGTGAATTTGTAGCGTTGTGCTCCCTTACGGACGTTGGCGGCTCGGACTCGTTTGTAGTGAGTATACGTACATTTGTTTGTTTACAGCGAAGGCTCGATAATAAGTTGACACGCCTGTTGTGTCGGTTCTATTGGATGCGATCTGTTTGAATCTAAACGACCGATCTACGAGTGTACGTACATCATTAGAGTACTAAACTAAAATGAAAATACTACGTATAGCAACATTTTTACTGCAGCTGTGGAACATTGTGCGCGTAATACAGATATTGAAATGTATTTATATAGAGAACGAAATTGAAAGTCGTCAAGCATAACAGAGGACAAAGTAGAACTGTACAGCAAACGCACGCGACTCTGCGCAGGTATGATATGAGCGCGACCGTTTGCTGTAGATGACAGATGTCTTTTAAGTTGTATTAGCGTTGTTGAACGAGTGGATGATTGGTTGTGAATGAAGGAACAACAAATTAATCGGTGAATAATATCTATAACTGAATCTTGTACATTGTAATTTGACTGGCCCGTTGGAAGTGAGTCTCGGTTAATGTCGCTGAGTGAGTAGTCACGAGATTGTGGACATTGTGGGGGTTCCGAGGATGACGTCAGTCGGCAGTCGGCCATCTTGGCTCGCCCCATAGCTATAACCTCTGCAATATAAACGCACCCTTGTACTAGACCGGAATATCGCTAGGAAGAAGAGGAAGATACAATTTCCAGAATAAGATCTATCAATATCACCCAATGAGGAGGTCGTGGCCTAATGGGTGGTTGGCATTTCAATTGGTCGCTAGGTTAAGTTGCTCTTGCTGCCACCTGCTAATAGATGAGTGACCCATTCTATCACTGGTTTATATTTGATATCTGACTTCCTTCGTATTTCGGAAGACACGTAAAACAGTGGGACCCGATTAATGTCACTTTGTGATATTAGTCGTAGGGATGCAGAGACAGTGGGGGTTCCGAGGATGACGTTAGATGGCAATCGGTCATCTTAAATCGCCCCACAGCCATATCCTCTGCGATCTAAGCGGACCCTGGTACTTAACCGGGATAACGCTAGGTAGAGATGAAGAATATCACCCAATGAAAGGAGTCAAGTCTCATTGTTACATGTTACTTTTTATCCTAAGTATAGATTTCAAACAAAGCCTAAGTCGAGGCGTAAGTAAGACCTAAAAATGCGAATTTCATTCAGGCTTCCGATTTTTTCCGTTGAACGACCGGGGCTTTACATTTGGGTATGTGCCAGGCGGCGAGTGCAAAAGAGGCATTCGTATAATTTATTACGGTCCATATGCAGGCTTTAGGTAAGCCCGCGTTATTTTTTGGGGCGTCTATTTTTTGGGGCATCAAATTTCTTCTTATCGTCACAAATACGTCTTGGTCTTGAGCGTAACGTTCTTACGTACTCTGTACATGAAATAATCAGGCAAACGATTTCATTAGACCTACATTATTTATTGTCGCTAGCCTACGAGTTTTTTTTTAAATATATAAAAGAAGGATGTCGGATGATCTTTGGGCCAGTCTCCACTTTATGGACCCCAGATCGGAAACAACATCGCGGCAGACCAAGGACGAGATAGAGGAACGACTTGGATCGTTATAATAGAAATTGGCAACGCATAGCCTTAGACAGAATCTTATGGAAAGAGTTTAGGGAGGCCTTTGCCCTGCAGTGGGAAAAAATAGGCTCTAAATAATAATAATATTAAACATGGGGTAAACGAGCAGGCGGTTCACCTAAGTGACTATCGATGCCCATGGACTACTGAACACCAGAGGGCTCGCAGATGCGTTGCCGGTCTTTGAGAAATGATTATTCCCTTTGAAGGTCCCTAAGTCGTATCCGTTCGGAAATATCGAATCTGGCAACTCTCTTCTGATAAGGGTGGGGTTTCAAATTTTGACGGGATGTCCTGTGGTGAAGTTCAGATGGAAAAGGGCCTTGTAAGACAGACAGACGTTCAACTAAGTGATCCTATAAGGGTTTCTTTCTTTCCTGTTAGGTACGGAACTCGAAAATTTACTTTGACAAATCCTTTACCTGTATTTTTTTGCTTTTAAAATAAATAAATCAATAAATAATATACAGGACTATATGACACACGAACGTCTGTTCCTAGAGTAGACAACTTAAAGCTTGTATTATAGGTCACAGAAGACTGTTATACACAATTTTTTTTGTAGAAACATATAAATACATACATATAGATAATACACCCAAACTAAAAGTGGAATCGAACGCACCACCCCCGGAGCGGTAGGCAGGTTCACTGCCCACTGCGCCAACAGGCCAGTCGTAAAAAGACTCGAATATTTTTAATTTTGATATTTGCAAATAACCAATGCTGTACAAAATTCAACAATACAAATCCACTTTTAATTTAAAACAAAATTTGAATATCGACAGCTCACTGAATGCCTTTCAAATTTATGATTGATCGGTAAAGTAAACAGTGTTTTTGAATAATCACCGGTGGCTTTACAAATGAAAATGTGGTCACGTTTATCTTGTGGTTTCACCTGCTAAAATAACAAATATAGACTTTCAATTATTTGGAGGAGTATGTAATTTAGTAAAGCACCATACATTTGGAACCTTAACGAGAACCTTAACCAGACGAATAAAAAAAGAGAAACAAATAATTTAAAAAGAAAATCGCCTCCCTCCCCAACGGACCAGTCGAAATAACAACATGGGCAAAATATATTTTACTAGTTGTTCCCTGCGACTTTGTCCGCGTAAAAATAAGTGAAAAGGTATAACGTGATGGTATATAGCTTATAGCCTTCCCCGATAAATGGGCTATCTAACACGGAAATAATTTTTCAAATTGGACCATTAGTTCCTGAGATTAACGCGTTCAAGCAAACAAACAAACTCTTCAGCTTTATATATTAGTATAATATATATAATAGACGAATGCAATTAATGTCGTCATCTCATATTTTATTTATTAGTTAAGTTATTATTCTGCATTGTAATCTTGTTAATCTATTTGCTAACTTTTCCTACAGCACGGAGACAAACCACAATGGTACTATAGTGTAACACAATTCTATACTAATATATAAACTTGAAGAGTTTGTTTGTTTGAACGCGCTAATCTCAGGAACTGCTGGTCCGGTTTAAAAATTCTTTCAGTGTTACATAGCCCATTTATCGACGAAGGCTATAGGCTATATATCATCACGCTATATTTTCTCATGTAATTTTACGCAGATGAAGTCGCGGGCACGGCTATTGAGTGTTAAATAGATACTAAAAATCTACTCTTTGTCATCTAGTGGTAAAGAAGAATAAGTGGTCCTACCGCCTGTAACAGAACGCGACGCTTATAACCTTAACAGACTTGAACTTCCCTTTCCTAGGAAAAAGAGTGTTAACGTTGTAATGGGATAACGTTACCCCGGTCTAGTACCAGGGTCGCAGAGGATGTGGCTGTTGGGTGAGTTAAGGTGACCGACTGCCGCCTTTTTTATCCTCGGAATCTCCACGATCTGTACAACCTCACGACTAATATCACTCAGTGACATTAACGGGGTACCACTATTTTACGTGCCGTGACCCGAAGGAGGTCGAATACCAAATATAAACCAGTGCTAGAATGGGTCAGCTATCTATCGCCAGGTCGCAGCAAGTGCTACTTAACTTAGCGATCGACTCAAATGCCGATTACTGTTAGGGCACGGCCTCCTTCTTAACACACTTGGATATATCTTCATAAATTGGAGCCAAGAACAATCTCAATCACGTCATCTTCCGGACATGAAGATCTCATCGACCGATCTATCCGTTTAGGAGATACGAAGCCACAGACACACACAGTCAGACCAAATCATTACCTGTAATGGGTGGTATGGGTGCAGTGATTAGTCGATGTAGAATAACGCTTGCCGTACTCCAAAAAGACGACAGGAACCATCGTCTGAAACAAAAAAAAAGGAGTTTGTAAAATAGGCGAGACGACAAATTTTGAAAAACAGGTTTATACTGTTCCCAAGTATCTATTATTGCCAAAAGAGTTAACATTTCCGCGGAAATTTACGTATTTATGGCAGAAAAAATACCTTATAAATTTGGGATTCGAATTCCCTCCAAAATAATCGAAGTTGTCCTGACGTCACTTTATCTTAACAGGGAGATCTACCAGCTTCGGTGTTTCCGAACGTATACGACTGAGGGGCCTTCAAGAAAAGAGCATGCTTATTTGCCCCTTACGTGAACCACGAAGCCGTTTGCCCTATGTTTAAAAAAAAAATATCTATCGGAAGTATTCCGAAGATCAACCAGCTCTGCATCTTTTACTATTTTTTAAATATTCTTCTGAGTTTTCCTTCTTTTCCTTTTTTCTTTAAGCATCCCGGGAATCTTCTACTTATCAAATTTGGGGTATATTCCGTTAGCAGCGCCACCAACCGACCACCTATCTGTTCAAACCAGCTATGTATTCCCGAAGCCATTCTCCTTATCACCGGATATGACACTCGGATCCTTGAATGGCGCTGTTTCGGTTGAGCTTTGGAGCCCCGATCCCGGGGTTGACTCCTGCTTCGGCAGTTGAGTCCCCTGGGATAAAGAACTATGCCCACCAAGTTCCGAACCCACCAGAAATGACAAACACGGATACTCTACTAGACTGACCTCTGTACCTCTTTCTCATAAATGTTATTAGTCTATCGATTGTGGATGACTTTGTAGGATTTTTTCCTTACACACATTAAGAGCCCCTGTATCGCCCGCTGGATGTCAGTCGCGCAGACACGATCTCTGTGGAAGTCTATGGAGGAGGCCTATGTCCAGCAGTGGACGACAGGGTTCCGTAGTCTGACAAAGAACTCCAATAGTATCACAGAGTCCGTTCGTCCGTCCATCCATGAGGCAGTCTCTCCGTTTTCCTAGCTTCGGCCACCACTCAGTCACTGTCTCACTCCATCTGTCGTCACTTCGTCAGGCCAAGTGTCCTACCCAGTTTACAGTTTCTCGGCCTCGGAGTTTGATACCGATCAAACATACCATTTCCCAGCATACTTGTTAAAATATACTGAACCATATTAATTGTTACCTCAGACTCCACCTCCAAAACCTGGTCTCCCGCGGAAGGCATCTCCCGCCAGCCAAGTACCGACACCGGCGTGGACGGCGGCGCCTCTTGTATGGACACGCCCTCCGCTGTGTTTATTACACGCACCTGTTATTAAAATACAATAATTAATTCACAATCTCATCTACATGCCGTTACCGCGGTTTAGTACCAGGGTCTGCTTATTACAGAGGATGTGGCTGGCACCAAGTTAGGATGACCGCCTGCCATTTAACGTCATCCCCGGAACCTCCACAATCTCTCGAATCACTCAATGACATTAATCGGGACCCACTGTTTCCCACGCCTTCCGAAACACCGAGGAGGTCGAATATTTGAAAACCAATTAGAATGGATCACCCATCTATCACCCAGTCTCGATATGCACTACTTAAACTAGCGATCGACTCAAATGCAGGCAACTGAATAAGCTATGACCTCCTCAAATAATTAACAATATGACAACTGCTATGAAGAGCATAAATTATTATTAAGAATGGAACAACGAGCTTCTGAAGTTACCCACCAATTATTGATTTTTAAGCCCCAAATCCAAAGCTTCGTCAAGCTTTATACTCACCTTCGCCCATCCGGTTCCGGCGACGATGACACACCCTTTCCTCAGCGTACCTCTTTGTACTAACACCGTCGCCTGCTTTCTGCGAAATATAACGGCATTACGAGCCTTTTTTTTACAAATTTATGCAAAGTATTTTAAAATTTTCGACAAGAAAGAAAACATTAATTGAAAAAAATAATTAAAAGTATAATTGTTTAATTTACGTATGTACTATAACTATTTTGAGCGAATCGTTTCCCCTTGCTCTATAACTATTTTCAGCCAATTGTTCCCCTACCCTCTTTTCATATGGTTCTAAGGTTATACGTAGTTAAACTCTATAATAACGATCCAAGTCATTTCATCATCTCATTCTTGGTCTGCCACGAGGTAGTTTCCGTTCTGGGATCTATAAAGTGGATATTTTGGCCCAAAGATCATCCGACAAGTTGCAGACTTGCCCAGCCCATATGCATTGTGGGAAGGCACACCAAGGTGGAAGCTTTCGGCGAGGAAAGAACGGTGGGAGCGAAGGTCGATATGCTCAACCACCGCAAAGGAAGATCTTCGTGTCCGGGCTAGTTGGAGTTCCCCGGGGCGGCCGCGCCTCGCCGACAGTTGTTCGTGGGAAGGTCTATATATAGTAAACGTAAGTAGAAACTTCGCTAGCGTGAGTTGGTTTGTATGGAGATTTTCAACGTTTGCACTGCGGTCGTCGTCATCCGTACAGCGCCATCTAGTTTGCTTTGGACACCACACATACATACTTACATAGTGAAAATTGAAAAGCGAAGTAAACAGAAATGAAGGTAGTTGTACAATTTATGAACCAAGTAATTTATTATCTACCCTCGTTTGGAAACGAACAAGGCAACAAGACAAACCTTAGCAGAACTGACCCAGTACTGACCTGATTAATGTCACTGAGTGATATAATTCGCGAGATTGTGGGGGGGGGGTTCCAAGGATGACGTCAGACGGCAGTCGGTCATCTTAACTCGCCCACAGCCACATTTGTAATCTAAACGGGCCCTGATACTAGACCGGAATAACGCTAGGAAGAAGAAGACCCTTACCCAGTCCGAGGGTCCACTAGCGCCTCCAAAACGACCCCTTCCACGTAACCCCCGGGGTCGGCCTTCAGTTCCATCAGCTGAGCCTGCAGGATCAGTGCCTCCACCAGAGTGTCCAGGTGTAACTTCTTGAGCGCAGACACCGGTATCGCTTGCACGTCACCGCCTAATGCTTCGCAGACTATGCCGTGTTTGGCGAGCGAGTGCATCGTCCTTTCCTATAAGAGACGTCATTTTCATAGAAAAAGCCGTTTAGTCTTCCTAACCGCAAGTCTATCGAACCATACTTTGTCATGCTGGACACCGTGAGAAATGTTGACTGTCGTCCGCGAGCCTCTTCCATCTACCATGCTCGATATTAAATGATGGCAGGTCACGCTTTATGCAGTCTTTAAATCGTAGCATTGGGCGGCCAACATTAAACTGGGCATACACAACCGACCTTTACAACCGTTACGAGTAATATCTCACTTGATTTCGAGATTGACACATACATCGGTAAAGCGGCGACCACGTTCGGGAAGCTTCGGACAAGACTATGGGGTAACAAACACCCCACAGTCCGAACCAAACCTTACCTCACAGTACGAATTAGTATATCATGCGTGCATCCTTACCATACTCTTGTACGGAGCTGAAACCTGACACCCTAGTACAAACATATCACATACATTAAGTTCTGTACTAGTCCACCTTAGGAACAGACGTCCGTGTGTCTTATATATTTTATATTTATTTATGTAAGCCCCCCTCCCCCCATCTACCT
The DNA here is from genome assembly GCA_024363005.1 of Charaxes varanes. Taxonomy (NCBI): domain Eukaryota; kingdom Metazoa; phylum Arthropoda; class Insecta; order Lepidoptera; family Nymphalidae; genus Charaxes; species Charaxes varanes. The sequence goes on from JANCMC010043217.1 coordinate 21,409,558, forward strand.
AGGATTTCCAAAGTATTATATGTAGAGACTTAAGTTTACATTACTATTATATTAACGAAACCGAACGACATCTTTTGAAGTTATTAAACAAGTCGCACGCTAAGTCATAAACTGACCTAACTCAAAAAAAAGCTGATTTTTGGGAAATCGTAAAAAACGTTTTGTCATTTACGAATTATTATATTCGATTAAGAGGGCATTATAGTAACAAATTATTTATTTTAATAATAGTTAATAAAGTAATTAATGATATTTTGTTATTTGTTTGTCTTTTTAACATAAAATTATTTTAGTTAAAAAGGCAAAAATACACGTATTTCAGTGTTGGATGGAGATATCGAAATAATTCTTGGACTGGCTGATAGAGAACGTTGAAACGATGCGGCTTAACGCACTTTATAACTAAAACGTTCTTCGTAAATCGATCGGTTTACGATTAAGCATGCGACACGTTCGCACAAGTGGTTCCTTTTTTCAACGTCAAAAAAGTATTGGGTATTAAATTAATGTTTAAGTTTATATACTGTTTAAATTTACCCAAGTGCAGGACGGTCGTGTTAAACAGAAATAAATTAAAGTATGACAACAGCTGGGACGACATTCTCGTTCAAATGTTTATCTTTCTAAATTGTTAAAGAGACCTGGATGCCGGCAAAGTGCAAACTACCCTGTAACATGGCACATTTAAAAATACGACTTAAAATGTACATAATTTTGTTGAAAAAAAACCTTTTGCAATGAGTAACTTACTTTTCTTAATTATCCGCACTTTGGTTGATAATACATAAATACAAGATTTTTTTAAGGAACTAAAATAAAATAATAGTTGTTGAAAAAGCATCTACTTGATGATTTTATCAGCAGATAGACTCTATAAATCCTTGTATTCTTTTGATTCACTTTTCGGTTTTTTTTAACTAAGATAAATTTAAAGTAATGTAAATATATTGTCGTTCGATTTCGTTCGCGTTTCGGTATATTTGCACCGGTTCTTAGCAAATATCTGTATATTTGCTAAGAAATTCTAATATACGGTTACTCCAATAATATTAGAATTTTGATCGAGGTGGACTCAGGCGATGAATGATATATCAAAGGGTAGGGAAAAATGCCCTGATTATCATATCAAAACGTTTGCACTGCTCGTCGATATGAAACATTATATTTAAATAAAAACTGTTTTAAAAAATGAAAATTCGAAATGAAATTATTAAAAATTTCAAAGATTTTTAAGGGAAAAAAGCATGAGCTAATAGCTTTTATAAGTCCTTTTGATACGAAGTTAGGAATGCATACAAGACAATGCACCGTCTATTTGAAATAATTTTTTAAATTTTATTTTTAACTTTTCACCAAATTATTTCCTGTCGACTAATGGCGCCGGGCATGCGCAGTATAATAACAAAATCACCCTGACAGAAGACGAGCATGCGCAGTACCACTATTAAATGGTCGCTGTCATATTTTGAGTACGAAGGAACTTTTATAATATAGCTTTTAAATAATTATTTAAAAGCTATATTATAAGCATGGCGCTACCTCTAATTCAAAATTAGAGGTAGCGCCATGCTTGTAGCCGAATTGGGCCGGCGCGTCCGGGTACCAGTACCTCTTTCTCACATGAGAATTTGCCTATATTCGTATGAAATATTTTTAACATAGCAATTGATTAAAAAGAAAGAATATCAATTATTAGAGCGCAAACAACAACTCTCTCACTCCATAACTTCCAAAGATATACATTTATTTCATTATCAATTAATTATATTTACCTTGAAATCGATTGAGATTTTATTAGTTTAATTTATTAATTAAATTATCAGGTTCTAAGTAATTAATTATTCCATTTTCCAACGATTTATAATTGGGATTATTAGTTCGTTCTGCCGATAGTACTTGCTTTAAGTAATTACTTACAAGTTACAACAGTTACTCTTTTTTGTGTATAATATAATTATGTATAGTATACACAATTATGTATTGTATAATTGTAATAGTTGCATAAATATGCACAAAATATGCTCTCTTATAGATGAAAAAGAGCTTAAATTTACTGTTAATGTACTCTAATCGGTAAGTGTAAGAAAATTGCTTCTCTTAGGGTTTAATTTAATGTATGTCAATTGAGATTTCTTAGTTTTTTCTGTCTATCTGACAATAAATAAGTCGACAGTACTTTATCAAAATAGTACTTGTATAAGAGGGTTCAAAAAAGGTGAGTGGCGTGAGTTGCGATGCGAGCCTTGGCGAGCATCGCAAAGAGTGACGCCATGAACCTTTTTTGACCTAGTTATACACAGTTGCTTAAAATACCTTTTCTACGACTAGACTACGTATTTTAAACATGAAAAAATATATATTTGGTCCTACGCCTAGAATTATATTTTCCGTAGCTTCTTAAACTGTGGTCGAAAATTCTTCAGGTGTATAGATATATTCGTCGTCATCCAACTTTACTCACTGAATTAAGTATAGAAACTTATAAGACATCAAGTTTTTATTTAAAAAAATTTGAGCCTCTGTTTGTATGTATACATTAAGAAAATAAACGCGCGGGAAAAGTAAATACGTGTTTTTTTGTCGTGTCACCTGCCAGGCTCTTCTATAGTTTTCATATGTTTTATAGTCTATGGCACTATAAGTATCTTATTATACGTTATTGTTCATAAGTATATAAATGAAAGATTTAATATAATGTAGAGGAGTAGAAAAAAGGAACTAATGCGTTTTCATCCATTTTTCAGCTTATTTTTTTTTTTATACAAAAGTATATGGGACCACTCCAAACGGATAACCTATTTTATACGAGCGTACACATGTAAATAGAAAAGTATTAAGTAATGAGAGTGTCAAAGCACGCTATTATAGGAGGGTTCCGTATCTGACACGCAATAAACGTATTTATTGAATAACTTTAAAAATTCTAGTCCAATTTCGATCAGAAATAATTTCCTATTTCCCTAGTGAGTTTTTTTGCACGTCATACGAATATTGAAAATATCTTAAAAATATCGAAGGGGGAAGGGGCAACTTGCGGGCGGACAGATGGACGGACAGAGCGAAAATATAAAGGTTCCTTGTAGGACTATGGAACCCTACAAATTTATTTATATATTGTTTATACGACATAAATTTTGACCATACTAACTAGCGTATTAAGATATTGTATTTTTGACAATATTTTCAGTTCTAGAAATCGTCTGCTTTACCTGTGGAAAGAGGACTTTTTTCTCGAATATTTTTGTCAGAAATTTTTCTATTGTGGGCTTATTTATTGTCAGCATTTCTCTATATAGATTGATGTTGAAAATAAAATAAAAAAACTCGTTAGTGTTAATTTATTCATTGATACATTACTTTATTATATTTCTTATATTATCTGTACATAAATATAATTATAAACCAGTAGCAGTTGATGGTTTGTGTGTTAAGCATCCGTGATTATAATTGTTTTGAGCTTTTTGGTCAATTACTTTAGATATTCGAGTTTGCATTAATTCGCATGCAAATTAAAAATTGGTTTGGCTTTTTTTCCAGGTCTCGAGTCAATGAGGAATTTCTAGGTATAGCATATATTCGTGTCCTCAACATTCCTAAACATTTTGACCTATATTTGAATAGTCTATTTTCTTTCAAAATTTTTCATAAAGTATCAATTTCATTCGATCAAATTATTGATAACTACCGATATATGATATACAGTACAATGTACTTCGCTTTCTTTTCCTTTATCTAGCTTTATCCCGGTCTAGTACCGGGGTCCGCTTAAATCAAGAGACAAACTGGCAGGTGTTTCGCCTAAGTGACTGCCGACGCCCATGGGCAACTGCAACACCAGAGGGTTCACAGATGCTTTGCCGGCCTTTGATAAAATAAATATGCTCTTTTCTTGGAGTTCCCTAAGTCGTATCAGCTCGGAAACCCCGAAGGAATATTTATGTTCATAAAAAACTCATGTTATTAGTGATAATTTTAAAAGGTACATATTTCTTAAGGAAAGAGAAGAAATTTAAAAGAAAATTAAAAAGAATACAAGATAACAAAACTTAGTAATTATACGCACAAACACACATACACTCACACACGTACATGCACACACACACAAAGTATTCTCATACATTGACGTAATCGCCCATAAAAATAACTGTTAATAAATAAATAAATAATAAAACTACTTTCTGTAAAACTAACTGATTTTTATAACACTGTGGGATTACCGAATAAAAAAAAAGAGCGCTACCTAATCAGCTAGCTGTGCTAAATTATTTTTTAAAAAGTTCCAAAAATAACTCCTGCAAATCTAGGCCGTTTATGTAAATTACTACTTTTTTAAACCAAGCTGTGGGCCTGGCTAAAGCTAACGCTAAAAAATCTCTGAATTCCAAAATGAATTCGCAGCGGGCTTCGTCAAAAATTCCAACTTTCATGTCTCTGCGGAGCGTTGTTGGAATTAAAATTTTGTTCCTCTATACGCCCCATCTGCGGCTACGGGTGGCTGTAGACATGAGATAAGACAGTCTTTCTGCCACATAATAATAAAAACAGGGGCACTTTGGAAGTGCCGACAAAAGTAAAAACGAATCGCCACTTGTGTAGGTACGGTAACAGTGTATTGAGTTCCATGGCTTTTTCCCATCAATAAGATGCTCAATGCGCCTAAAAAAGTATTCACTTCAAAGTAGCGTGTTAAACCATATTTTTAAAGAAATTGGTATTTTGTTATTGAATATATTATCTTTGTAACAGAGTTGCGTTTCTTGGTTTATTAGGTAACATTCAATAATATATAAATTAAGAATGTTAAATTTATATAATTTCTTAATTTATTTAAATTTTGTTTAAAACTCCTGCCCACGTCAATTTTGTCAGGAGCGAGTGCGTAAATTGCCCAACGGATTTTGGAATCAACAACCGAGGGCTAAACATGCTTCGGATACGGACGGTCAGAACGGACCCCTGATAAATCCAAATGTTTGTTGTCGTCTTTCCGTCTTCAACAGACCTAAGACAGTTAAAATGACTAATACAAAAATGATAAGAAAATTAAATATTCAAAATTTAAAGAGGTTGACGTAAGTCTGCGCTGCATTGCATATCTTGCTTTGTATGAATAGAAGAACATACATATTTGTTGTTTTATTTGACAAACATTAAGGATAATTCAAAGCTGCAACAACGCGCGAATCTCCCTTTATTAGCTTTGTTTTGCTGACGTAATTAGTTACGCGATACATACAAAATTATATTTGAATTTTGAAAATGAAGTGCAATATTTTACAATGCCTTTATTTTTCACTTAGACGTTGATAATAACATTTTTATCATTGCAATCAGTAGGACGAACCCGGATGGTAATTAGGGTACAATGACATAATCGCAATTTATATTTGTATACAAAAATAAGTTAAACTTGCTGTACCCGGACTTCTTCCGCGTAAACTTAGGTAAAAAATAGACTCAATTTTAGCCTTCTTCGATAAATGGTTTATCTAACACTGAAAGAATTTTTCAGATCGAACCGGTAGTTCCTGAGATTAGCGGGTTCAGGCAAACAAGCCCTTCAGCTTTATATATTAGCTTAGAAAGTATAGATAACGACGACTAGGTTTCATTTTACATATTTGGAACGTTCTACTGTAAGGCGTCGTCCTAAAAGACCGCAGATGTGCGATGGGAGCGAACTTAGTTCGTGCGAAAGTGCGATCAAACATATTAATGTTTGAAGTGTCCTAATTGAATTCGCACGATCGCATCGAACTTCTATTAGGACACTTGAAGACATCAATATGTTTGATCGCACGTTCGCACGAACTTAGATCGCTCGCATCGCGCATTCGCGTTCTATGCGACGCGACATCTAATGTTGCGGATTTGAAGATACAACAACTTACGTGGGAGGTATCGTTATATGCCACGGTTCCTTCCTCTGCAACGCGATGGACCCGGCACCCGCACGGTGAATCCATGGAATGCTAAGAAATTCGTCTCATTAAAGTCTATGTTGTTACTTCTTCTATAAAAATCTTGTTAGTTACAGATTTCCGGACCAACGGTAGATTTATATTAATAATTTTGGAAAAAATATCCAAGTTCAGTATAACTTTAAGTAATTATCTACAACGTAGGCCTTGCTACGCCGTAGTAAAATTATGATTAAAAAGCAATGTTTCAAAATTTTTTTTTTAACCTATAGTTCTGAATACATTATTTTTTCATTAACAGAAACTTGAAGCAAACACATTTATTAATTTAATATATATATATTAACTTTCACTGACAATTCAAACTAATTAGCACCGTTTTGAGGAATTTAGTTTTTGCTAAAGCAAAAACTTCCTTGGTGTTCCTTAAACCAGTTTTCCTTTTTATTAGAAAGAATTCAACATTTCACTAAAGCATCCAAAACAAAGTGTATAGACAAAGTGGGGTCCTAAAAATCGTTGGTACCAATTTATTTTTTCGTATTTTGTCTGGCAACTCTCCCTGTAGAACAAAAGGGAGTGATGACGCCCTGATTTTATCTGCATTACTTCTTATGATGTCTGTGAACTTACCCTTCAGCAAACATGGAGCTTGCATCTATGTGATAGGCACTTTATCTTAGGGTAGCTATAGAGGTCATTGGCGTAGGGTAATGCAACGTGGAGTAAAGATATAAGATGATCTCAGTCGGTGCGGTCGTCTTGTTTTTCCAATTTAGCCATTTCTCGTTTGTTATTTATAAAGCAGAAGACTTTGTTAGTTTGTTTGCTTGAACGCGCTTATCTCAGGAACTACTGGTCCGATTGCAACAATTATTTCAGTGTTAGATAGCCCAGTTATCGAGGAAGGCTATAGGTTACATATCATCACGATAAAATTGAATCTATTTATTTTTTTACCTGATTTTACGGGGACGCAGTCGCGGACAGTAGTTATTAATAAATACTTAACTAATTTTAATTTCGGCATCATTGATTAAAATTTATGATACAAATATTTATTACAAACAATTTCATACACCTAAGAAATTTCGGGTGTCATAGCCTATAACCTTTTTTCAAGGCGAGAACCGCATCTACTCCTAGTACAAGCTTTGCTAGTTACAGGAAATTATCAGGAATATTGTCTCGTCTTCATTAATTCCGACGATTTAAGAGAAAATATATAATTACTCTCAAATCTCACATTATCGAAAATACCAGCTAATTAGCTCGTAAGTACCAAATTCACACCAAGCAACCTCTAAAATGACAATAGAGACGCGTAACATTTTAATTCTAATCCAATAATGTAGCAATGGTAAATATCAAGTGCGATTAGTCCCAGACGGATTATTGGTAGGGAGAGGGTGCGTGAGGTAGCAATGCGAGTGCAATTAAAATACGACCTTATTGCTTTCAATTAAAGTACTTTCAAGATTGTTATATAATTGTTAGCTGGTTTGTGGGCATACCATCACGCAAGAGGTCATCGAACCTGATAAATGGCGGTTCACGTAATTTTGCATAAAAGTAATTACAAACAAAGGAAAGTTTTTTTATTTTAACAACAAAATTTATTATAAAATTTACATTAACGTGAGCAAAACTATAAAACGCCCGAAGCCACAGGATAAAGCTAATACAAAACACATGACTTAAGTTTCATGATATTTGGTTAACTTTCAAAATTCCATAGTTCTTTACAAGCACACTCATATAGGAACTTCTTTGTAAAATCTTCTCTTGGCACATTCAAGTGGGTAGTCTTTAACCCTCATCACATTATACCCTTGGGAGTTGTACCTTCAATGCAACCCTTGCATTTCATACAAGATGTTTCCCTTTCATTATTCATTCAAAATTCAAATACAGGGGATTTTAAGTCTACAAAACCCTGGTACCTGCTTGCCACGAAGGGTGCTGCGCGTCGAATTTTGGCATTTTAAAATTTCTACATTACTCTATGACGCCCGTGTCTTTGTTCATGTGATATGGGTAAATGAATCAATAACGAATGTTTTACAGGCCATAGAGACAAACGACTGAACGGAAATTTTAATTTGTTTGAAAAAAGGAATGATTTTAAAAGTCAGTCATTCAAATTGTTATAATAAAATAAAACCACACATAATTTTAATATTTTTAATTATTTTGACATAAAGATTATACATACATGCCATATCAAAACATAATAAAGTAATATCTATTCTGGATTTCAGGTTTACATTACATTATTTCTACGGAGATCGTGCAAGATCCTAGTTGTATTATTAATTCAAAGCTACATCTATTTTCCTTTTTTACTATTATAATTGTTTTAAATTAAAAAATAGTGATGTCATTTAATAGCAATCTACGAATAATAATATTTAATACTCTTTTGCTTGAGTTAAATATATTTACAATTTTGAAAATCGAACGCGAAGAGTAATTGCCTCCACTATTCCAATGTCATTAATTTTTTAATTGAATATATACTTTTATAATTTCCAGAGAATAATTGAACACAACACTTTTTATTATACAATATGGCAACAAAAATATGTACTATTATTATTAAAGAAAAGCACAATTTTTAACAATAAATGCTTTGGAACATCATTTACACAATATTAATTCATATTAAAAAAAATAACCCATAGATTATAGAAGACTGGTCTTATGCCGCAGCTAGATAGCTCAAAGTGTTTGTACATTTTTGTCCTTGAAGACTACAAAGTACTAAAAAACTTTGCGCTGGTACATAGTGTCCCCGGCCACGCTATATGATCATTGAAATGATCATTCAAATGAAGCTATGTCTGGCTCTGGCATTATAAAATCCATTATATGTAAAAACATTCTAAAACAGTACGTCAACTATAAAATGAGGTCGTATAGATATGAGCGTAATAACCTTCAACAGATAAACAGCTGTTTTGTATTCAGTCACTTCATAGAAAACAGATTAGATATAAAACTTATTCATGATAATAACAGGCTTTCAGACTTTAATATCTATGATAATATCAATGATATCCTAATCTCTCTACAATACCGAGCATTGACGAGGGAAAAGCAATTATACCTGATATGTCTAAGACTGACGATTTTTTTGAGAGAGTATTTATTTATAGATTACTAGGAATACTCATTGTTATGCCCAATATTCTCAATAAGTATCCGATTGTTTTTTTAAATCTTGGATTAGGAGTGAGCAGTAAGGTCAGAATTTTAACACAGCTCCTCACGGTGACATTCATCCTCTCGATGAGCTATCGAAACTTTCAAAGAACTGAAGCTATAAATCTGTACTGAATTTATCGTATTTAATGTTCGCCATGCAAATAATTATTCGATGATATTTGGTATGCTAATGTAATTTATATTAAACATGCACCCTTGGCTTTGAATGTAAATATTAACGATAGTACAACCCTTTGTGGTTTCCGATGTTCATGTCTTTATCACTGTATTTTTTTTTTGTATAATTAAGAAATGCAATATTTTGAGAAATCAAATTTAATAAGAAAATTCATTAAGAAAAGCATAACTAACTTTATATAATTCCTAAATAGGCAAAATAAGTTGCCAAGGATAATATAAAATATCAACCGCCATGTTATTTTTCATTCATCGTGTATTTGTATCGTGGCAATGGTTTTCTATCAAATGCCAAAGTTTACTTATTGCTTTCTTGTTCACACTATACGGCCAGGCAGTGATCGAATATCATACAGCCTCTTTATAATGTATAAAAAAAGTGTTTAAGCAGATACTGATTATATCATTCATTCAATATTAGACCTTTGTCTTATTTGGAAGTTGCTATACCACATATAATAAATAATATGTAATATAACATAACAGCCGTTTTTTATCTCTAAACACATAGGGCATTGAAAGAACATTTATAAGAACTTAACCTAATAATATCTCAAACACTGAGATTACGCATTTTGCAATGCCATCATTAGAAGTAAATTATTTTTAAATTATCTTCTCTACTACAATGGCACTGGCTTTTAAAATACAGAGAAATACTCTTCACCTATAACTATCTTGTGCGTTAAACGCTTAAGACTACGTACTAATAACATATATCCTTTGCCATTCATTTTTTACGCAATGGACACATCCAAAAGCGGATATAAAGAAATTGAAAATATTGCCTTGTGTTGCAAAATTTTGTATTAACAATAATTATGAAGCATCTCTAGTTAATATAACTTTAATAGTAAGACTTCAACACTTAGTAACTTTGTAAATAATTTATCAAAATACTGTGATAAAAGATATTGTTTTTTTTTTTATTGGACAAAGCACAAAATCTAAACTTTTAAAAAACTAACAACAACCATTCCATTAATGCTTTTTTTAAGTTTATAATTTATTTTTTTGCTTTTGTATTTTGTGGCAAAGGAATGCGTTTCTAACGCAACAAATATTCATAGCACTTAATATCAATTTTACCTTACTTAACAGTCGTTTGTTGAAATCAAAATGTCTAAATGAATCTATAAAGATTGACGGTATAACATTTCATAAGTGAAAATGCACGTTTTCAAAATTTCCGCCATTGATAACAATAAGTGTGACTAGACAGATTGTTTTTTTTTTGTTATTGAACGATTTGCACTTTTTTGTTCAGAAAGTAAAACACTATTAACTTATACAAAATAAATTCTCTGGGCCTGTTTTTATATTCTTAGAGATAAAGTTGCAGTCACATTTAGTCTTTATTATAATGTCTAATATGGAATTTATGTTACAGTTACTGTTTTCTTCCTGCTAAAAGACCAAATCGCTCGATATTAAAATTGTGTTAATGAATAGCAACACAGCTTCTTGACATGATTTGTCAGACTTAAACTAAACTAAACGTAAAATTAATCAAATACAAAACTTAAACAAATGAAGGTAGTTTAGAGATCCATATTGAAGGTCTCCTGCGACTCGTCGAAAGAAATTGAATTCGAACGAGGTTTTTGCGCGGGAGTCGGCTTCGGGTTCTGTGAAGTCGGTGGGTTCTTTAACATTGCTGCGGGTAGTGAGCAATTTGGTGGCGTTTGCGATATCGGCGACTGCCGCAATGACATCATAAAAGACCTTTCATAGACAATGCGAGTTCCTGAAAAAAAAAAACGGTCGATTTTACTTATGGCTATTATGTTATGTATGATAAAAATAGATAAGTGCTGTTAGTATTTTATTTGAAACCGGTTAATTTCATAATAAAGTTGTTTGCTTCACGGTACCTGCATGAGGTTATAAACCTATCGACTTTATTATAAAATCGTAAATCTTAACAGGCAGCAAAAATATCTTTTACGAACGTGGTTTCCGAGTAGGTATAAGATTATTAAAGAACGTAATATCCTATTCTTCCGTACTACGTTTATAAGAGAGTAGGTTTTATGTTTATCTACTTTATGGATAACTAGCGGAGCCGGCAGACGATGTCCTGTCCGAACTTTGGGTTACTTAGTATTTACTACATTCTATTATACTATGTCCCTTTTCCGTGCCCATTTCCGTCCCCGTTAGTATTAGAAATAATTGAATATGATGGTTAAGTATTCTTAAATTTTCTCATTTTCCGCGCTATTTTCTGTTTTTTTTTTTCTGTCATAAGAACCTTCTCCTGACAATATGAAACACAACAAAACTCGGCAAGTTTTTTATCTACTTGAAATATTCTGTGATATTTTTTTTTCTTTCCTTTGAATCGAAATTTATTATATTATATTGAATAAAAGCAGTCCACGGTGACTCATTCCGAAACATATTGAAACATGCGAATATACGGTATCGTTGATATTACTGTTTAAAATTCGACGGAAAGTTTTGAAAATTTATATCAATATTTGTATTCGCTTTTCATTCTTATATTAAATACAGCACGAACACGAATGTGCTCGTATAAATAAATGAGCTTATGACTAATGCAAGACTATGTAAATCTTATTTTCGATTTATGAATGTTAATGTATTTTTTTGATTTCATGAATTGTTTTCAATAATCTATAGCGGAACTTATTTTATTCTTAATAATTATAAACACTTTAGGGCTCCTTTTTTTGTTAAGTACATAAATAATTTCATTACATAACGGATTTAAGTTTTTAGAGCTTCTACAATTTCTATAATACCTCGTAGTTACATTTTGTTTTATTTCTCAGTACTTTTTTTAAGAATACGATTATTTCCAGCCTAATTTATCTACTAAATGTCTAATTTCTTTTCAATAAAAATGCCACCACAGCATTTATTTTCTTATACAATTTATACTTGAGGTGAAATTAAATAAATTATCTAGTAGAGTGCGTACAGTCTAAAAATGCACGCCCCTTCAAAGTAATCACCTCTACATGTGATATGTAGAGATATTTTATGGTAAGCGTAAAAAACATTGGATTATACCAAAACTTTTTAATTCGATTCCGCAGGACATAAAAAGTAATAAAGGATCAAAGAAAACAATAATGAAAAAGTTAAAAGAGTTCCTGCTAGTAAATGACATATTGATAACTAAATAAATTAAATAAAACGGGCAAGTTGGCGAAGTTAAAAGCCGTTCAGTGGTTAGAAGTATAGTAAGCCAGAAGCCATTTAAGAATAATACCTATTTATCTATATCTGTACTAATATATAAAGCTGAAGAGTTTGTTTGTTTGCTTGAACGCGTTAATCTCAGTAACTACTGGTCCGATTTGAAAAAATCATTCAGTGTTAGGTAGACCATTTATCGTGGAAGGCTACAGGCCGTATATCACCCGCTAAAATTGAATCCAATCGAAACTGACAGATAACATATCTAAACTGCTCAGAGTTTAGATATTTTTATTTATGTTATCTGTCAAAAAAATAATATAATGAAAAAAAAAACATATATGAAAAACTACGCGAGCCCTCACAAAGCTCAGCTCTTTCCTAGTTAACACTCACAAGTCTCTCATAATTACTATCATTGAAAAGATATTTCGCTCACCTTCTTAAAAAATATTTAATCTTTATAAAAACGTTATATAGCAGCTGGTAGCTAAGTCCACAGCCCTTTCGTTGACATACTATGAATTTTAAGTGTTTAACTATAACATTAATTATGTAATACTTTTTGTGTGTTGGCGAATAAACTTTATTTTATTTACATTGAGCGTCTTCTCCAGACAAACACAAAATAGTTTTAACGTTCTCACTTTCTATCGCGATTCAACTTCAATCTACACCTTTAAGACTTTTATAGCCCGCTATTTTCAAAGACGCCAGGCGAATTAACACCGTTCAGACTTCAGACGATGGATAAACTACAAAAGTTTCCCCACTCACTTGCATGTTATCTTTTTACTATCCGTACCTGATCTTTCTGCAATATATCTACGTACTATTTATTATCTAGTCTACATTAACATTATCATGACTTAAATACAAAAATATTTATTTCTGAATTAAAGTTGATACATAAATAATGATGAAATAAAATGTCTGATGTTTTAGTAGGTAGGTTTTACCTGTAGCTCGAGGATTTTGGTAACACCTCCAGGACAAAAGTATATACAGATTTTTTTAGATATTTAGTTTCAGAAACATTACAGTTATAAAATAATTATTAATACTGCGTGTAATGTGTGTGCGTGTGTGTGTGCTGTGTGTATGTGTGTGTGTGTGTATGGGTGTGTGTGTGTGTGTGAGTGCGCGTGCGCGTGCGTGCGTGTGTATATCTCTCTGTGTGTGTGTGTGTGTGTGTGTGTGTGTGTGTGTGTGTGTGTGTGTTTGCGATTGAGAGACTGTATTGTGATAGACTTACATATTTTTTTCATCTATTATTAATAAAAACTGCAAGATTAAATAGCATTTTATGTGAAAACACCACATCTTCTCGGTAGAATATATTTTTTTAAAATCTGATGCGTTACGAAAAAAGGGAATTTTAACAACCCGCTTTCGTGTAAGATATTTTTAGTGAATTGAATAAACCTTAACTATCTGAATAAATAGAGTCACAGTTTAGTAAGTAGGGAAAACACCCAAAAAGGATTCCTAAGCTCATGTTAATGCGTCACTACTCACTACTTGTTTGACATTCGTACCTTATTTATGTCATGAAAAGTGTATGAAGCTCCAAATAATTCTAAGTGAAAAAGTATGCTAACGATATTCTCTTTCTACGGCACATTAATATATTACTTTGCTCAAATACGCACTAACAAAAGATTATTAAAAGTGCTTTTCTTGATGAGCCGGACTACGACATTTTTTTTTAATATGCCTATTCTGTCTCACTGCTGGGCAAAGGCCTCCCCCTTTCCAACCACACCTTCCTTTCCTGAAACAATTGAATCCATTTCTTTCCCGCAAAGGCGTCCAAGTCGTCGCCACCTCTTCCTCGGCCTACCTGGTCGTCGGCGGCCACTGGTGGGAGCCCATACTGTGGCGACATTGGCTCACCTTTGCGACGACAATATATAATAATTTCTTTAATCGCGTTTGTCTCTATAAAAACCTTTTTTCAATTCAATACTTGGTAAAGGTAGTTTTGCATACTGGGAATAATTTATTTCGCCAATGTCACGTAGTCCTAAGAAAAACAAAGGCAAACGAACAATTGTTTTTGTAATTGGAAATAGCAACATTTAAATTTTCTACAAGTTTACACTGGCATTGATAATTATTTTTGTTTGTTGGAAAATTTTAAATTTTAGATGAGAAAATTCGCACTTAACCATCTTAAGTTGCGGGTTTATATTATACTAGTTGCTAACCGCGACTTCGTTCGCGTAAAATTAGGTGAAAAATTTTAGCATGATGATATAATTATAGCCTATAGTCATCCTCGATAAATGAGCTATGGAACACTGAAATCGGACCAGAAGTTCCTGAAATTACCACATTCAAACAAGCAAACAAACAAACTCTTCCTTCTGTCTTCGAAAACACAGATGATGATGTATATTTGAAAACCAGTGGTAGAATTGATCACCCATTAATCAACCGGTCACAGTAAGAGCTACTTAACCTAGCGATCGATAAAAATGCCAGCCATCGATTAAGCTACGACCCTCATAAGGTGTACCGCCAACATTAGTCATTGATCACATAAAAAATGTTCATTTCTGAACGTTTGACCATCAAAAATTTGTACTTGATTAATTAAGCCAGAAAGTGTAAAGTGTAAGGCTAATTATAATAGTCACTTTCTTGCTTATATAAACACTTTCTCTTTACAAAATAAAGTTCAAAGCATTGTGCACGAGTCCCTACTCTAATAATTAACTAAGTCTCGCTAAATACGAGCTTTTGGCCAACACAACGTTATTACGCTAAAATACAAATGTAATATAGATGAGTGAATTGTGCTTCGAACCACAATTGCTTTAGTGTAGATTGTAATGGATAAACTATGAACAATGCTACGGTAGATTGGTATATACACTTTATTGATTATAACTAGGGTTTGAGTCGGTACTAATATTTCAACGAGGCGTAGATCCACCGTGATGGGTATGTGGGAATGTCTTAATAGACTTGTGACTTCACACTTCCACGGTCACATCACACTTGCAAGATATCGATCATAAGCAAATTCATACGTCGACTGGCATTTAGCCGAACATCGGTCAAAAATTGCGTGGCTGTGCCCACCACTTTTATGAACGCTGTATTCGCGCTTGATTACAATGAGCTATTTTTAAGAAGAAATGCTATTTCCGTAGTGTTTTTTCTTGTCGATAAATTTGCTTTAAATCTTTAGGAAAGGTAATAGAGTTGCAATGTTTGAATGTATGCAATGGGTTTTTGAAAGCATCTTTATAGCTTGCTAGTAAGTAAGGTTGCCATGTTTTATTAGCGGGGAGAGAGAGTATAATGTAATTTAATTTACTGAGTTTTCACTCATTATGAGTTTTCACTTATTATGATTTTTCGCTCATTATGATTTTTCACTCATTATGAGTTTGCACTCATACTGAGTCTCTACTCGTTATGCATTTTCACTCATAATGAGTTGATCAAGGGACTATGTTATAGTAGACACACACGCACACATACACACATTTACACTCACACGTTTACAACTACACACACACACACACATTTATCAATAAGTATTTTAGCATTTGGTGATACAAAATAACACGTCTAATAAATTATAGTCTGTGGTTAACGCTGTGGATAATACGGATAATTCTCTAGTGTAAAATAACTTATGCAACTTGATATAATCTCTTTGTTATTATTTGTTACTGTAAATAAATAAATTTTTAAAAAGTTGGTAAATAATTGGACAGTGCTGGTTCTGGATACACATATACTTGTAAAACTATGGGAGGTCTTTGTTCAACAGTGGGACAAAACGGGTTATGTAAAGAAATTTATACTAATTACATGAAATTTAGTGCATCTTATTGTTTCTTTCTGATGACGTCAAAAATATATGTAATTTAATGCAAAGAATAATAAGTTTAAATAATATAATTGAATTTGAAATTTTTTCGAATACATACTAAATTAATAAAAATTCCATTATAATAAAATTAACAATTCCTAATTTATTAAATAAAATTTCACAGATTATTTTCTATTGGTTTTGTATGAGAGGAATTCTTGAATAGTATAAAATGAATATTTTAAAAGCCACTTTTTCAGTGTTGTCCTAAATGTCCTAAATGCATCTTATTTGAATTATGTACTGCGTTTGACGTTGCCGGTGGCCCGAATGAGCGTTGTTTAAAATCGCCTCCGTGATTTCTCCTGTAAGCCTCTCACGTATTAACTCTGACCACCTGCGATGCGGAAAACTTGTGGTACAAGCGACAAACTTATCTCTCTTATATTAATGATTTCTAAAACCATGACATTTTTCTGCCAAAATAGTTTTATTACAATAAATTTATCAATTTTAAATTTCCCCTGCTCCTTTGCCCCTTGTTACATAAAAAAATCCTTCACCGAGCCGTTTAATGGATGAACAGTATTCTATATTTAATTAAATATGTCAATAAATATATTTGCAAATGGGTTATCTAAAAAATTTCAGTCCAGAGTATGATTAATTAACAATTAAACATATATATTTTTTTCTAAATATTTCACTGGTTTGGTTAATTGACAAATTTCGTACTAATCAAAATATGAAACCCATAGACTATGCAAACGTTAGGTTAAATGTATTTTCCCCCCTAACAACTCTTGTGTGGGCAGGTATAAACAGGTAACTCGGTACGTTAACTTGCACTGGTCCGGTTAATGAATTAAAGTTAACTTAAAATAAATAGTATTTCATTACCAACATAATGCTATAGGGTTGTCTGTGAAGAATCAGTCCTGACTTACGGTTGTCGATTTATAAAAAGTGACAATTTACTGCGAGTGAAAACGTGCGTCAAAGAGGTCGCAGCGAAGCAATCCATGCGATAGAAGATTACAAATCATTGAAGTTGTGTGTAGTTCGACCACTTAAAAAAGGGGGTGCGCATGCTGTTTTTCCTTGAAAATGAAAAGGACAGCGATAGACTCGTACATGCTATGCGTTATTTATATCGCATTTTCCGAAAACCGTAATTTTGTAGTTACGTCACAAAAAATAAATTGCGGAGACTGACAAATTAATAGAAATTTGTAAAAAGTACAAATATGAATATAGCCGTATAAAATACTAGTGAT
Organism: Charaxes varanes; assembly: GCA_024363005.1. NCBI lineage: Eukaryota > Metazoa > Arthropoda > Insecta > Lepidoptera > Nymphalidae > Charaxes > Charaxes varanes. The sequence continues at coordinate 21,427,161 of JANCMC010043217.1, forward strand.
GGTACGGAATCCCTAGTGAGCGAGTCTGACTGGCACCTTGCCGGTTTTTTGATATATGTTCAATACACGTATATAAATATAATAAAGAAGTTGTACGATATTGCCGGTTTTCGTAATAGAATCGCTTCAAATATTTTTATTCGCATTTAATAATTCCGATATATAGAGTGCGTTCAAACATGAATATTACGTGTCCCACATATCTTTTTATGGTATTTTGTTGTGGCTGGATATTGGATATAAAACGGCATTGTATTCGAGTGACAGAATACGAGTTTTAAGTGATATAATCCAATGTGCCTATTAATAGACGGAGATCCCAGAGCCGTAAGACATAACTTACTTTGTAAAGAATGAAACCTTAGGTGCTGCGTAGAATCTCATGTGCAGATTAAACCTGCGTATTTGTAAAATTGTAACTGTGACCAGCTGAGATAGGTGACTAAAAATAAGAGCTGCTTAACTTATTTTTAAATGGCTAACTTTTATATATATTTTGTAAAATTTTACTCTGAAGTAATATGAAAACTTTCAGAGGCTTACAATTACTCAAATTTTTGTCAGACACTTTGAAGCTTCCTAAAAACTAAATGAAACTTACTTAGTTTTACGATTGATTTTTAAATATTTTAGTAAGACAATTATTACAAAGATAAATTTTAATCAATATGACAAATTGTAATGACTAAACATTCCTTTAGCACAAAAAATATTCTATAACGCATGCGTAGGGCTTCCGCGCTCATATTAATAGTTAAATGAATATATTTTTTTAATAAATACATGAAATTCTTAGAACCTAAGGTTTCATCCTTCAGAAATAAGTTACGTCTTACGACCCTGGGATCTCGTTCCATAATGTATGTATTTGTGACATTGAGCAAAAATGTAATATTCATTGTTTTGCAAATGGTGGAGATTATACGGAATCATGACTATGAATTCTAAAGGCTGTATAGTGTAGGCCAAAATATTAATGTAGTAAGTTTATATTTATTTTTATTTTTTTCAGTAAAAAGTTCCTTAGCTCAGATTGGAAACTCGATAAAAAAAATCGAAATTTAAAAGAGACATAAATCATATATGGAACTATTTACTTAAACTATATATTTATACGTGAAGCGAAAACTTTACTGATAGCATTTTTGGAAAATTGATGGATGGATGGTTGCATGATTATGAAATTTAGCAAAATTATAGTTTATTTAGAGGAATTGTGCGAATATAACAGTCTCGTCATGATTTCGCATTGACAAAATTTTGTAGTAAAATGTATACATGTGTGTGTAAATCGTTTGGCATTGGTGTGGGTTAAATGCTGCAACCCGAAAGCTACACCACCGAATCCGCCACCAAAGCACACCACTACACTGACTTTCCGATGTGCCTCAGCGCACGTTTCGCTTCGACACCTAAGCATCATTAGGAGATAGACTCTACAAAGGTTAACTTTAAGGCATCCTATACATTTTTTTTTTATAAGACAAGGGGCAAACGGACAGACGGTTTACCTAAGTGACTGCCGACGCCCATTGACAACAGCAAAACACCAGAGGGCTCGCAGATGCCCTACCGGCCTTTGAGAAATGAGTATGCTCTTTTCTTGATGGTCCTAAAGTCGTAAATTTGCGGCAGAGTACAGCGGGTGTACTATAAAACAGCCGGCAGCATTTGGGGCAAATGTGTGCTGCTGTCTTCCTTGCACTCCTTCCGAAATGGAATTCCTTACAGCGGTTCTCAAGAGTACTTTCAAACTACCGAAAGTGCCGGAAAATTTGATTATTTTAAAAGAGATAGTTACTTTTCTTTTTTTTTTCAATGTTAATTTATTTTCCACGTTCTTTTGTTATCTTTTTTTTTCACTGTCTTCCGTTCCATTATTCTTTTATAGTTCCAGTTTCTCTATCGGACCTTTTTGTTTTCGTTACTTAGAAGTTAGAGACTAACTCTTCATAAATCGTAGTCAATCGTAATCGTAGTCAGACGTGGTCCTGCCTTGCTTATCAAATCCTTTTCCACGCTTTCTCTTCCGTTCCCTTTTCTTATCCTTCTCTTTCCCTTTCAGTAAACGTAATCACACGGAGTGGTTTTCAAGAGAAGTGAAAATGTAAAAAAAAAAAACCGCCACGCACAGAAGAATTAATATTGTCTATGATGTTTTTTACATGCATTAATTGATGTTCATACAGTCTAATCAACTTTAAAAAAATGTAAAAAGGAAAGTGTTGTTTTCAGTATTGCCTTGGCAATTTTTATATTGTTTCTCGTTATTAAAACTTTCCGTGTACCTTAAAGAATGAAGGGGGGAAAATTAGGCGTATTGGTAGAACCGTGGCCGAGTTTTGCGCTTATCAAGATTCGTTTTTATACAAATAGATTATAATAATCATAATAGTTAACAAAATTACCTACACATCAGTGTGCCACAACATAAATCAGAAACGCAAACAATGTATTAATTATGAACGTAAAGAGCGAGTGCGGTCCGCCGCAAACTCTGTTTAATAGATGATTTGCAATGCGGCTACCAAAATATACAAAAAATATAGATGTTTCTTAAGCTGGGCTAAACTATGTTAATGTACTTTATTCAATTTACTTAAATCATCAAATATATGAATTACGTGTTATTGTAATCATTACAACAGGTTACAAAATTACATTCTGGATCTTCACTACATTATTCGAGCAGCCCGTGTCTTAAATTATCTACAACTATAATCCTCTATTGAAGTTCGTCTGTTTGTACTAGTCAAAGTTCAATAGACAGCTTCAATAGCCACACGTATGTGGATTGATATATTAGCATTCCTTAACAATAGTTCATGTTTTCTCAAATCTGATGTAAAAGTTGGACTTCCAGAAGAGTGCATATAATTTAAAGACCTCTAAATAATTCCGTCTATCTTTGTACCGTTTAAGCTGATGTAATATAATAAACTCAATCAAACCTATAAATTTAATATAGGAACATTTATTTATTTGTCTAAAAATGCCTCCAACGGTTAAAAAAGGAAATATGTATTAGAAATGTGTATACAATCTCGTAAATCACGTACGTTAACGAAGCATTAATTACAAATGTATGCAGCAAACGTGGTTTGCTTCTGTTGCTAACAAATGTTTCACACATCCGCACGCGGAAGTGAAAATGAAAATATCTTAACGTAGCATAAAGCAAGAGTCATTATTTAGTTAGCTTTGGGTTTAATTACCAAAACTATTTAAGCATTAGCGTACAGCGTCGTAAATCAGGAACGCAAACAGTGTATTAATTACAAATGCAAACAGCAAGTGCGGTCTGCCGCAGTCTCTATCCGGCTAATGATTTGCAGTGCGGCTATATGAGTGTGCCAATGAAAACATACTAAAATCATTCTGATGAAAGTTAGTTATCAAATTTTATTAAGTGAAAATATCTTCACTTAGCATAAAGCAGGAGTCATTATTTAGTTAGCTCAGGCGTCTGTTACCTATAACACAGGCATTAAGTTGTCTACCTTAGGAACAGACGTCCGTGTGTCATATAGCCCTGTTTATATTTGATTTATTTATATATAGAAAAAAAAAACTATAAACTTGACGATCTAACTCAAATATAACAATTATGTATACATATACAATATACAATAGGTTTCGTAATTGATATGTTAACATTTTTGGTTTAAAATTACAGATCCGACTATGGACACTCGATATGATGACACCATGTTTTCCGATCGGAGCGTTAAATCATCGTTAAAATGATCTCGTTTGTGGTTTCGTCTTCTACGCTCAAATTGTGGTATAACGAGGTCTTATGATTCAGTCGTACATAGAGGTATAATGTATTGGACACAATTCGATTACGGCATGTCCAAAATGGATGTACTTTATAAAATTATAAAGGTGCATTCACTCTCAAAGTACTTTTATACACAAGGCTAAACTTTATAAAAAGCTAACTTCGGTTTGTATGCACCTTTACTCATAAGAAATCAAATAAATATATATACAGATAAAGCGGCCTTACTTTATTTAATCCAAAACCGTTTAAACCAGTTCAAAAGATAGAATTCTGTTTTGAAAGTTGGTAAAACCGGAAATCAATTCAGTTACCCGATTACAAAGGAAGTAGGTCATTTTCTCCCGCCGCACTGTTTGTATGGTAAACGGTTCGCCATTAACATAGACCTCGGTGCCTAATGGTGCGTTGTGATGATTTCATTCGCAAATGGTAATGAATGTTGTCAGATGATCGTGATTACGTATACGGTCTCATAAGCAACTGTTTTAAAAGAAACAAATGTTTTAAAATTTGCTTTTTATTTGCATAAGTATATATACCTACAAAACAAAATATAGCACTTTAGAGTTTATAGAGCCTCTCTTGTCATAAAAGGTAGTGTGAACCAACTGAGCCCCTAACATGAACTGTTCGAACCGAAGTAAGTCCACTTTGCGTAGGATGTAAATGTTCGTGCTAGGCCCACATGAGGCAAGTCTTAATAGTGTGAAACTTTTAAACAACGCTAAAGCAACCCGTGTTGACGCTAAGAAAGGTTCGCTGTGGGCCAAGCACGGACACACCAAAGAAAAGTCAGCCGTTCATCTTGCTTCGGTTCGTGCTGGGCCCTCTGATGGCCAATCAAAATTAAGGCGAAAATGAGGCGTTCATGAGTATTAGAACCTTTAATTTGTATCTTTTTCTTTTCATTTCTGTTCATAGCAGATAAAAATAAATTAATGTATTTCTTTTGAAATTCTAATCTATTTATCCATTTATTGAAAATTAAATCGTTTCATTAAATTTAAACTTTACTGTTAAATCAAAATTCAAACTAGCACTTACGGAGCGCCATCTATGTCCTGGGTTATGTAACTATAACAGCGCCATCTGCTAGTGAGTAGTAATAATTTTATGTAGCTTATAACATCTAGATGTCGCTCTTTAGCAAATTTTAAAATTGAAAATATTCTCAGCATTATAATAAAAGTATCAAATAGGCCACTGAAGTTGGCCCTTAGAAAATGATTTATTTTTCTAATTTTGACCTTTCGGCTTTTGAGTCCTTTGGTCTTAATTCTTCGCAATTTGTAATAGTTTGTTCTCCATTTAAATATATTTAAAAAAATAACTAAAAATCTACCTTAAAGTTAGCCCCCTATTGCAATCTATATATTTTTCCATCTTCCATTTCATCCATTTATAATGACTTTCAATTATAGATTCTTGATTGGTCGTGCATAAATAACGTTTATTCTAAATAGAAATAATAAAAAAAAAATATTGAAAAATGAATTTCACCTGACGATAGATTTTTAATTTTTTTTTTTAAATAAATAAATGGAGAGCAAACAATTATTAACGGCGAACAAAATTTAAAATTCACTGCTACACAGACTTACTTATTGATAAAACGAAATTAGTCAAGATAAAACCTTTGTTTCGGGTTACATTGGATATAGTATATCTAGTTGTAAGATACAGTAAAAATGAAATAAAGTAAACAGTACTTATGAATAACAAGGTTTTCTGCGTACTGTGCACACTTGGTCATAAATAAATATTAAACTATTTTATTACTTTGGTTTTTATAACCATGTTCGCGATAATTGCCCAGATGCTTCAATAGAGGAAATTTGACTAATTCGTCGCAATGCATATACAAATCTATTCAATTTGTTACAAACTGAGTCAAAATGCGCTTTCCAATTTAATTTTTTATCTACAACTATTGACTATTCTATTACCGTGACATTAGAATCGTCGTCCTTGTTTCCTTTCCTTTTACTCTATTCCATATTCCTTTAGTCCTAGTTATTTATCCAATTAGAGTTATCGGTTAGCGCCACGCTTGCAGACCTTTCGGTCTGCAGCCGAACGGGGCCGACGCGCCCAGGTACCAGTACCTCTTTCTTACATAAGGTCGGCGTGAAGTGGCGACAATGCTGTCACGTCAAGTGATGATATTGTCGTCGCGTTTAGTTCGGTTTGTGAGACTTCCCGGTGGCCTAAACTCGTCATTCAAGGCCGGCAACGCGTCTGCTTGCCTCCTGGTCGTGCAAATGTCCATGACCATCAGTAGGCACTTAGCAGCCTGCTGCCTGCTCGTTTGTCCCTTGTAACATAAAAAAAATACTGTAATCAATGTTGGTAGCACCGCTATCTAGATAAGTCAGTAATGCCGCCATTGCGACCTGCCAATAACATTCGTTTTATGTCATGATTATCATGTTGGCAATGCTGATAGAAATTGGGACCACATTACAATGAGCCTTTAACTGAAGATAACTCTATATCTACTTTCATAATTTAAATTATAATTATACCCAACACTAGCTACATTGTCTTTGAATGTTAAATTATGAATGACAAACTTTGCCAGTTGTTCCTGAGCAGAACATGAATAGAAACAGTAAATATGCAATATCTTTTTACCCTGACGCCCCATGTGTAGGTAATGAAGCCCCTCAAAGCGGACCGAGAAGTAATTATTTTTTCCACTTCAGACTTTCATTTTACCGCCCCTAGGATTAACGTTTTAACTAGCATGATTTCTATAGTCATAACAAATAGAGCTTTTTGTTCTAGTGTCTTTGATTCTTCATAAATTTTTGCTACTTTATTTATCTAATAAGGCCGATGTTTTTTCCAAGGGCACTTCTAATATTTTTAAGCTAAAAGTATTATTACTCTTTTAAGCACCAAACACTATTTTGTTACCGATATTAAGCACCCACTTTAATAAACGTCGACAATCAGTTACAAGACTGACAGATAGATAAATATTTGAATAAGAGTTCTTTAGCTTTATTTGTAATATAACTTGTATTTGTAATATACCAAAAAAGTAATATTAAAATTTATTACTTTAAGTATTATAATATCCCGAAATAAAAAAGTCTCATCATTTACACGAGAGCCAATGAAATACGGGAGAAGGCAGAGAACTTGAAAATATACCGAACTCCTTAAAAAAACGTCACTAAATACAATACGGGCATTTTTATTCCTTACACGGTATGCACAAGTAGCGATGCTATTTTAAGCCAGATACCCCACAATCGTATTTATTCCATTCTATATTACCAATGATCCAAAATGTATCGATTCTTAATAATGATCGACCGAGCCTCCATACAACTTTTGTAGTGAAACGTTTTAACAAAGGCGAGGAAACGCCTTTTGAAATGGCGCAGAATCGCATTGTGTCAGAACGATCGCTAAAGAATAAAATATGGCGAGCAATAAAAGCGATTTATTATTACGTAGGTAGTTAGCGCGATGGCGGATTCGACGCGAGTATTATTCAACTTGTCTACCGCACTGTACAGGTGAATAAAATCTTGCCGAAATCCATTTTTTTTTAAGTGTACCTCCGCACTTCAGGTGAAATTAAATTGAAGAAAATGAAGAAATATTTTTGGGCCCCAACGGTTTGAACTAAAACGCGGGTTAAAATTTACATTGTAAAATAACACTTGATCGTTCGATCTTATTAATTATCGTTATCTTTTTGGATTATGTCTTTTCACATAATATAAGACATTTTTGTTTAAAAAAAAATACAAGAATAAATGGAAAATACTATGAGGTACAATATTTTTTAATACTCACAAAACTAAATAAAAACTATATACACAAACCATCGAGTTGCATGATAATGGGCAAGATTTAACGAAATCAGTATTAGGGACCTTCAAGAAAAGAGCATACTCATTTCTCAAAGGCCGGCAACGCATCTGCGATCCCCTTGGTGTTGCAGTGGGTGAGTTAATAACCGATTACCATTAGACGCCATTCTCAAAATCCCCACGATTTTTACAACCTTACGACTAATATAACTCAGTGACATTAATCAGGTCCCATTGTTTTACATGCCTTCCGAAACACAGAGGAGGTCAGATATCAAATATAAACCTATATTAGAATACATCACCCATCTATCACCGGGTCGCAGTAAGAGCTACTTTACCTAGCGATCGACTCAAATTCCGGCCACTGATTAGGCCACGACCTCCTTTAAAAGACATAGTAAATAGAATTTATTTCCTGTTACTTTATTTTGTCCTACGTATGCTATCTTGCCGTATATTATGTTTTTTTTTTTATATTTTATACTGCAATTTAACATATTATATTTAAGAAACCTTTCTAATTTAATTATTTTGAGACTATCGGGTATCACATTGCCTTATGTTAAGGAAATCAATGAGGCGTTTTAATGATGTCCACAATGAACCCTACCTTCGTATTCTAATACCACCTATACACTCGCATGAGTGGCGAGAGTGACAAGCGTGACCACGAGCGATACGACAGCGAAACATTTTTCGCGAGAGTCTCGCGATGCCTCGTGGCGAGATAGCGAGTATACCTCTGTAGACTCTCGTGAGGGCCCACCCTCGCCGTCTCTCGAGGACAGTGTACAGGCGTCTGCTAAGAATGGAATTTGTGACAGGGCCGGTTTAAGGGAGTCTAAAACGTCTCGAAACTTTATCTTGTATATATCTATCTTGTATAGGTACTTATAATGAAAACAGAAACATTTTAAGACTTTTTCCTGTCTGTATTTTACGGGTATTCTTCGAAACGGCAATGTCAATTTTGATAAACCTTTCAGAAGCAGATAGCTTATTTTATATAGACTAACTTATTAGGGTAGAAGGATTAGAGGAAAATAAAAAAGAATTCATTCATTTAATCCATTAAAATTTCATCTAATTCTACGCGGATGAGGCTGCGGGTAACAGCTAGTATTTATCCATTATTTTGTGTAGTTTAATCTATTTTCTACCAAACAATAAATTACTTATTTTGCGGAAAGGTAAGCATTACGATATATCTGTTATCAGTTCCCTTAACATCTGCTAGTTTAAATAACTTATCTCTGAAGAATAACATCGTTTTTTGATTAAAGAGTGAGCCGGTTAATAAGCATATATTTTGCACGATATAGTAACAATCACGCATGTTTAAGTGTTTGCAATCATAGTCTATATATACGCATGAAAATACCATCGGTATTACTGAAACGTTGCCGCTATTTTTTTAAAGCTATATACTTTTGGATAAGGATAGAAGGGCGAGGTCGTGACGGGATTTACCGTAAGGAAGAGTATATTCCTTCAAGAAATAGATAAGAATGATAGCAAAATATGTATTTTTATTTTTTTGAAAAGTTCACAAAAATATTTAACAATCACTTTACAAAACAGTCGCACTTGAGCATCACAAAATCAATTATTTTGCACAACTCTTAAACAACTTATACAGATCTTAAAGAATGTATGCAAGCACCCAAATAATAGAAAACGACATTACCAGGGCAAATAACAATTTGCTCTGGAAATTTGTCATTTGGCAAGTTAAAAACTAATACATAAATATCAAACACTTTATTTAAGTAAATCTTTCAAAGGCATGATACTATGTGTTAACAATAGGAATATATCGTCCGAAGATAAAAAAAGAAACGTTGCCACTAATAATACCACAAATACTCATTCATTTTTCTTGATATTATACTTTTGATCACAGATCTGAAAATAAAATTACAATCAAGATATCAACTTTAATATCTATGGTACAATAATCATCTTTTTTATTTTATAAAATGTCAAACATAAAGGAGGATTGATTATAGCACTGAAGCAACGCCGCATAATCTGCGATGAGGACAAAACTCAACGTTTCTGCTGAACTATCAGAAAGAGACATGAAAGTTAACAAAGCTCGGTCGGCGAAATAAAAACCCAGGCAACGTGCTTTAAGGTAATTAGAAGTTGGGTTAAATTTTAATTTTATTCACTCCGAAAAAGTTTACATTCAAAGTACTGTATAATTGTTGAGTCCCATCTGATACGAGTTGTCGCACAAGTCGTGAATGATTATATTTACAATTATATATAGCGGGAATCGAACCCACGACCCCGGAGCAGAAGGCAGGGTCACTGCCCTCTGCGCCAACGGGCCAGTCGAAAGTTAAGTGGACGAAGCCGTGAAAACAGCCCGTCTTAAACTGTATATTAGACAACAAAAGACTGTACATATGTTAAAGATAAACTTATTTAGCGTTGAGTCGCATCAGCTTTAGACTTTACAGTTAATAGAAGTGTTGAATTCAAAATAAATAATAAATCTTCTCTGGGCGGTTTCATTTCGTGAACCAGAATTATCATTATTAAACCAATTTGAATAATGAATGTAAATGTAGTGACACATATAAATATGTATATAAATACTTACATACATGTCATCAAAACGAACTGGCCGGTCGCGTCGATTATAGATTGTTTTTTATGAAGACGCGATCGGTAATTCTTTTTTTTTACGAGACGAATTAGACTTTAGGGCAGAGAAAAACGCTGTGTTAATTTTCTAGTTTTAGTTGTGTAATTTTTCCTTTGTATATAATTAGCGTTGAGTCGCATCAGCTTTAGACATTACAGTTAATAGAAGTGATGAATTCAAAAAATAAATAATAAAACTTCTCTAGGCGGTTTCATTTCGTGAACCAGAATTATCATTGTTAAACCAATTTGAATAATGAATGTAAACAAGAAACAGTAAGAAGGGATCGTTAAATTGTATTAAAGGATAAAATCACAAGTCGCGTAATCCGTTTTCCCATTCCTAACAAACGTTTAAAATCGAATTATGCGATTGAATCGGAAGGCAATTGTAACTTGCGCGTTTGATTGAATTAGCGCCATCTGTCGGCGATAATGAAATGATATCGCAAGGCTTTCACTAATTGGTTTTGAGACGGTGCGAGATATCCAGATTTGCAACGATAACAAGTTTGCGAGTGAAATCTAATTTTCTCTCGCTCGCTAGATATGTTATTAAATATGTTCAGAGTATAGAAAGAAAGCTTCCATTGCTCAACGGTACAAAGTTGGAGTGAAACTGGCAAGGTGTTGGTTCAAACCTCGCTGGACTATAGTCGTGGCCACTCCTAACACGAGCTTTTCAAAAAAGCTAAACATATTAAAATAATCTAATATTCTTCTTCTTCTTAGCGTTATTCCGTTCGTGTACCAGGATCCGTTTACTGTTGTACGTGGCTGTGGGACGAGTTAAAATGTCCAACTGCCCTCTGACGTTATCCCCGGAACCCACATTATCTAAATAATTTCACAATATAACAGTGGTTCTACGTGCCTTCTACAACACGGGGAAGGATGGATATTTGAAAACCAGTGTTCGAATGGTTCACCCATCTATCACCAGGCAGCGGTCAGAACTGCCTAACCTAGCGATCGACTCAAACGCCGGCCACTGATTAAGACGCGACCCCCTCATTATTTAAAGTATTTAGTAAGGTTGAAATGTAAAATTATTATTATGTCACTAGCGCATATTGAAACCCTGTATGAATCGATTTCAGCCTATCCTTCTACCACTTGGCCTATCGAGGCATCAATATATGCGGGCAGAGTCACGGCCACAAGCTAGTCCAAGTACCTAAAATTCCTTCAACTTTTCTTAGAAATGTTTCAAATCATTAAAACAACGATAATTAGTTAAATCATGGCAGAAAGAAGACTTGTAACTTGATCCTGATTTAGGCAATAAATCACGTACACTTTTTTATATGGCAAGGGGCATATAAAAAAGTGTACGATACAATTTCAGCTAATACATAATATCAGCTTTAACCTGCGTCTTCGTCCGCAGTGTTTCCTCGACTCTCATACAAACTTTCAATCCATAGGGGATTTCCCTTCAAATTTAATTTTCGCGACATAAGGTATGTCCTTCTCCATGATACAATCTTTAAACCGAAATTTATCAAATATGGTTCAATGGTTTAAGCGTGTAAAAGTAAAAGATAGATCACATTTATATTAGCAATGAAGTAAAGATAATGTATCTTTTACCGCATATATCACGGGGAGTGTTCCAAGGAATTGTTCAAACTTACTACTTCTTACTTCGCACAATTCCTCTGTCAAATCAGTTATCGGCCTCGGTATTGCCGAATCGATACGACTTAGGGACCGGCAAGAGAAGAGCATGATCGTTCCTCAAAGGCCGGCAACGCATCTGTGCCATCTGTCTGTCACCCTGCAAAATGGTGCACCCTAGGATTTCAAAACTATTAGATGTAGAAACTTGAAATTTTCCATGTCGATAGTACACGCCAAGAACTCATTAGGTAAATTATGTTAGCAAAAACGGACAACTTTTGAAGTTATTTCATCAAATACCTTTATCCCGCATTATATACGGAACCCGTCTATATAAGAGTGTCTCGACTCGCTCTTGGCGACTATATGTTTTCAACACAAGTAAAATATCTAAAACATAGTCATAACCTAACTATACCTTCAAGGCAACAAAAGTTTGGTTTTTGACTAAACCTGCTCACTTTGTTCTCTGCCGTTCCGTAACCATGTTGATTTCCTCCTAGCACCCTTACAAAAACACAATTTTGGGCAAAACAAGTAGGTAAGTAGACACTGGTTTTACTAATTGACTTTTTAATGTCTTCAAATATGCTTCTTGTTGGTGCAAAAGTAAGTTTTAATAAGTGCTATTTCTGCTTAACAACTGTATCCGGACCAAATCCGGCGCAGATTTTAATTGTGCTCAGACACTAGAATTCTAGATTAATGTTGCAACGTTCACTTAACTACTTTAAATCAAAGAGTATTTGTGAAATAAAGTGATATTTTTTTTGTAGTTATGTTTAACGCGTACATTAATTTTCGGCAGTTTTTACAAATAATTTACAGGAAAAGGAACGATTTCAAAATCAATATTTAAAAAAAAAATCTTAATAATACAGTGGCGTGCGTTGGATTTATAATCTGGATTGAGATGTCTAGAAACCAATTATAGTCTATTTCCAAATACAAAGCGAAAGTTTATGCAGAACCACCAACAGCCTGCAATATTTCATTAATACAACAGACTATATCTGTAACAGTCTAATAATGGAAGTATATCAATGGGCAATCTTTTACCTCCGGACATATGAATATTTTATTATAAAACCTCCACGCCTCTGAATATAATATTGCAATTCAGAAATTAACCAGAAATTTCTTAATTACCACAGTAAAAAACATCAAATATTGGTGCGATTCGTATACATTGTTTTGTGGTTCCATTTTCATTGATATCCAAATACTGTATACCCCCCTATAACGCGGTAGGTTTATTCCATATTATAGGAAAACGCGTTGTAGGCTTATTCTCGTACAACGCATATATATTATCATTTTATAAATATATATGCGTTGTACGAGACGTATGTATATTATAATATTATAAATTACTATTAATGCGTTATAAGACCACAGTGTTACAGAGGGGATTAGAGTAATTTAACAAAAGCACAAACCAAGATAATTCTGATGATCAAAAATAAGCTATAGACATTTGTTTCTAATTTAAAAAAATCACGAGCGAGAAGCGAACAAAAAAGAAAGAAAAATCTTATTTAACCTACATCATACATATACAAACATACTGTTCGCAAAAAAACTATGCCCTCTTCCTTATATTAAGTATCATTACTACAGATAAGTGTTTAAATAACTAAAACTCAAAATTATTACATTCTTTTACATCACATCCATCAATCCTAACTATTAATTTTATTCATAGAGTAACTTAGTTCCCACTGTTATAATATGTATTACGTAAAACGACCAACTATTTTCAATTCAAACAAAAGTTGACACACGTCACAATGTAGTAAACATTGCACATTACAATACATTTCTGGTGTTGTCATACGAGTAAAATCGCGGCCCGATCTAATTATCTGGGGAAACCAAATATACTTATCGCCCTTTAAGCATAGCCCCCTATCGCACGAGAGGTTTTTTACCGCGCGTTTAAAAAACGTTCAAATAGAACATATGAATTACCACAGTTAATGTTCGCGCGGTAGCGGTTTTAAAACGCGACGATTTTTTTTATCGAGCAATGTCCTATTTTCGACGTTAAATGAATATATACATATACTTCTTTTTTTTCAATTGAGGGCGCTATAAATGTGCCAACGCTGAAATTTAACGCAACGCTTTTTTAACACTGGTGCGAATGAGGGCTTAAACCATATATTTTGTAATTATCATGTATATAATATTACCGCTCATTTTTGGCATTTTCCTACCCCCCCCCCCCCCCGCTACCTCGCCCCCCATAACCTCCCCCCCTCCAAACAACCCACCCCCCCCGCCGTTATCAGATGTTTCGTTATTTTATTATGAGGTTATTTGTTTAACATAACATAATATGTTTAGCCGTCATTCGAAGACGAGTAGGTTTTGATCCAATTAGCTCCGTATTTCTTTTCTTTTTAAATAAATAAAAAATATTACCAATCTTTAGATATCGCACGTTTAGTCACTTGTTGACCAATTCAGTTTAAGGTTTAAAGTGAGTTAATAAGTCACTTAATAACAGCTTCGTTTCAGCGTTGTCTGTCACCCAACCCTCATCTCTCCACAATGCTGATATGGGTTCATTCTGCATCTTTTATCGCGCAAGTACAATTTTTCACTGTGCAAATACAATTCAACGTGTTTAGTGGAGATTTTTTTTAATAGCACAGATATAACCATCTATTTATATAAATAATATTGAAGGATACATTATGTTTGCGACGCCGAAATATTTTTTTAAGCTTCATAAAAAAATAAAAATCTTTCATACAACCGTCATTTCAAACCTGATTAGTCAATTTAACTGGAACGATTTCATAATACATGTGTGTGTTTAAAAAAAAATCACAAAATGTGTCATTCAAATAATCTTACATGCTCTATTAAATCAAATATTTTAAAAGCTACCACTAATTCGTAAAAGTTAAGTAACCGAAAAAGACTCGCTGGCTTTTCTATAAAAAAATATATCCATTAAAAAAATCCATTTCCACCTAAGCTCTTACATGGCAGTGCCGCTAAAAATGTACATAGATGAAGTATTATTTTTCAACGACTCTACTATTTCCATTGTTGAATAAAAACGACTCGCTCCGCCGGAAACTTTCGAGAGCGAGCGAAATGTACAAAATAATTGGATTACGTTTGATTCAAGAATCATTTTCGTTTTGTGCAGCATAGCAGTAAAACATTGTTGCCTTCACCTCCTTGCTCTACTTTCGGATCGAGCTCTACATATTATTTTTTTATTTTACTTCTGTAAAACTAATTTTCAACGTAGATATTGATTGATTGATTGAATAAAATTTTATTGTACACAAAACTTTTATGTTATTAAATGCATAGTGAGAAACAGTACAATCACGCGGTCTTTGCTAACTAGCGAACTCTACCAGACAACGTGATTTGCAAATGGAAAAAATCTGAAAAGTAGGCAGTGTCCAATAATAGTAATAAATACATACAAATACACAGCAAAGTACATATATAGATATGTACATATATACCCTACTATATATAATACTGTATATTGATATTCTATATTAAATTAAGTTATAAAGATCGCACCTCCTTGCTCTACTTTCGGATCAAACTCTACACATTATTTAACTTCAGTAAAACTAATTTTCGATGCAGTAAACGTAAACATTTTGTATTACATTCAAGTTTAAACGCAAATCTTTTATTAAATTTGATATAAATGTTGCTAAGCTTTAATGTTGAATTGCAGGGATAAAAGAAATGCATTTCGCAAGTGACGAATCTCTTAAATACACTCTGAGGCTAGAAAGTTTAGTTAGGTTATTCATCATAAGTTCATAATTCTTATGGGGAAAATTTTAAATACCCCTCATTTACCTGTAACAAGCATATATCTACCTACCTTCTCTTATTGTGATAATCCAGAAATTATGTTTTTATATGTATCCTAAAATCTTCCTAGAAATGTTTTAAATGTAAGATGGATAAACTGTGTACCTATTTTCTCCTATAGGACTGATAGTGCCTCAATAACTGTGGGCTTCCTAAATTGTATCTAAAAATGTTTCCCAAATGCATCAAATATGTCTACCACCGGGTGACTGGTGAGACACATACGATACTCGAGGACCTGGTATTTGTTGATCATATATGACGAATAAAATTAACATTAAAAGTAAATATCAATTTACTACGTGAGATTGAGAGAATGTTGTCTAATTATGTGCTGAACGCATGGACATACTAGCGTGAACGCAAGATGATGATCCGTTTTCCCTTCATACTTTAGTCCTGGCCTGTCCTAAATAGGCAAAAATACCAAGGCACCTATTTCAGTCATTTGAATCACTAATATGTTTCATAAGAGAAACTAAACTGAATTAAAATCAAAATGAACTTAATTGAAACTTGATTTCGACTGACAGGCGTCATTAAATCTTTTTTATAACTATTTTTTTACGTCTGTTACCTATAACACAGGCATTAAGTTGTCTACCTTAGGAACAGACGTCCGTGTGTCATATAGTCCTGTATATTTATTTATTTAATCACCGATATAGTTGTTTGTTAAACGTTGTTGCATATCAGCATACATTATTACTTTATTTCGATATTATTCAACTTGCATCAATTAAAAAAACTGTTAGCAATATTAATGAATTAGCTTTAGATATCTAAGCTACACGCCTATTTAAACAAACCTGTTGTGTATGGAATTTCGTAATGTTATGCGCGTCAGATTATTATTGCCAAGATTACTAGAGGTCATTGTATTCTCCAGACGATTATAGATAAAGGTCTTTAAGGTGTAGATTTCGCAAATTTTATACGACTCAAGACGGCTAAGTTTTATAAAGGCGGATGTAAAACAATGATGGAATTTTTAGCACACTTGGAAAACCGTTCTAACCTATAATTAATTAAATATTTGTTATTGGTGAAAGACAAAATACTTACTTACTTACCGGAGTGGCTCAGAAACTCAATATGAGTTTTGGCCTCCGACTGGATTTCGCGCCATTTTTCTCGGTCCTGCGCTGACTCATGCCAGTTTCCCGGCAGGAGATCGCGCAGATCTGAAAAGACAAAATAAAACATTTATTTAGATTTACGTAAAGGTAGTATTTATGTATTTCGGTTTCTTCTCGTAAACTAAAATTTTTGTTTCACGTTGGGAATACGTAATACAAATTTTCTTTTAGGGGTGATTACGAGGAAATATTCTGGGGGTAAAAGTTATGTATATTTATACTAATATATAAAGTTGAAGATTTTATTTTTGTTTCCTTGAACACTCTAACCTCAGGAACTACTCGCCCTATTTAAAAAAATCATTTAGTGTTAGTTAGCCCATTTGTCGAGGAAGGCTATAACATCACGCTGAAATTTAATCTATTTTTTTACCTAATTTTACGCGGACGAAGTAGCGGACACAGCTAGTTATAAATAAATCGGACGAAATAAGTAAAAGATACCCCTATTGGATGTGTAGCTCTCATCTACGGAAGTACCGTGGTTGGCTAGTGATCCCACAGATAGATTGTGCGAGCTGCGAGTAAAGAAATTCTTGAAAAATCGCACATTTGTGGCCTTCTGGACATGGAAGATATGAGATGGATAAATTTCGAGTTCTAAGGCAATATCCTGTGGTCAAATTTAAAATAAATAAACACAACGAGGCTGTTAAAAATACAGTACTTTCCGCATATTTATAACTGTCATAATTTATGCAAATTTATTATGCTGTGTAGGTTGTGAACGATGCTCGGTTCTACATGTTGTCCTAAAAATGTAATTCATAATCTAACTTTCATTGATATAAAAATATAACTAGGTGACCCGGTAGACTGCCATTTCTTTTTTATAAGCTCTTGTGTTTGACAGAAACATGTACACATATACAAAACTTTTTCTAAAATTTAAAACGTTACGATTACGTGTCAATTAAGAGGTACATATATGTACAAACAATATTGCAAATTAATAAATGACGGACGTTTACCGCGAGTCGCGACGTAAACACAATAAGTCAACAACGCGTTCAGTGCACCTTCATCTTTGACACCGAACGCTCGTTCCGTTCTATCATTAAATTTGTTCAATGTGGTACGAATATAAGAAAAAGAAAATGCTCAAACACGACATGAGAGTGCATTTGAAATTTCAAACTATTTTATGACAAAGAGTAACATTGCGTAACGATTGCCCGCGTAGAAATTCAACCGATATGGTCGATTCGGGCGATACGTGTCCGATTTACAAAAAATGGTACATGATTATCTTGCATCAGATTCGTAAATGGCGTTCTATTTTTAAAAAGGGTATGTTCGATCTTCGGGTGTGGCCCGGGGTAGAGGGCAGTGAGAAGACCCCTGGGAAGGCGCCGGACCGCGGCAAGGAACAGATGCAAAGGCTCGCAAAGCTGGCCAAGAAACACCGTAATGGACACATACCAAAGGTAACTTTTTGTTACATTTGAAGAATTATTCTTTTGCTATGGCTAATTACTTTTTCTCTCATTTTTCTTCAATTTTCATGTATGTTTCTGTATGGTACGAATTGTTTCGATAATATTTATATTGACAGTTTTTCAGGGTACTATCTTCATGTATCTAATATTGTTCATATTAATAATATCTAAAGACTAAATTTCATCTTAAATTTAATAACTGCAGTTGCTAGGAAGCAAAAAAATAAAACAAGCTGTTATTATTCTCTATGAATTGCGCTTTAGTATTTACTTAAACTTTAAAGTTCCATCGAATCTATCTATGTAGATTTTATATTTGCGTATTTGAATAAAGGTTGTTCTAGGAGTGGGTATGACAGCAAATCATGATTCAAGTTCACCCTTTCATTTGAGCTTAGAAGGCAAAATACGCTTCATAAAAACGAATAGGATTTATTTGCTTTAGTTAAAGACTAAGTACGTAACAAGTTTTAATTTTTAAGAAGTCCAAAATACTCGATACACGAGTAGAGCGTCGCGCAATTAGTAGATTGTTAAAATACTAGTGACAATCGGTTAGCTCATAAATAAGCAAGTTTTTTTTTTAATTTGAAAATGGAGGTCTGATTTTGTGTCCTAGATTAGAGAGCGAACGCCAAGTGACCTCATCGAACTTTTGAACCAGTATTATTTGTGTGCTCTAATAACCGCTAAGCACGAATCTAGGGCTATTTGCGAGGCCAAAATTCGCCTGTCATTTATTACCACTGTAGTTACAATTTTTTTGAGTATCAAATGCAGAAATGAAAATATTTTGAATTTTAAAATAAAACCAGTTTCGATACATTTTTAAAGAAGACAGTTTATATTGAAGGTATTAAAAATAAGATAACAAGAGTGGTTCTTTTATGGCCTCCGACGCCCACTACCACGAGATTTACGAAATGAATATTAATTAATCAACGTAATCTTTATTGAAGTGCCTAATCGGCGAACAGAAACTTTTATTCAAAATTTGCCATTAATTCTAATAGCAAATGACCGTGAAGAAATAGCAGAAACGTCATTTCTACGTCTTAACATTTTTTATAAAATACTATAATATGCATATGAGACAGATTTTATTTGAATTCATTTATAGGATCGTTTTTGTAGGCTTTGATAGGTATATTATTGAAGGGGATCATGTCTGATGTCGGAGCCAGACATAGCTCAAAGTATTTGTACATTTTTGTCCTTGAAGACTTCAAAGTACTACAAAAGTACCCGGACACACTACACGATCATTGAATTGATCATTCAAATGAAGCTATGTCTGGCTCCGGCATAAGACATAATATTGTCTATTGTGCCACTTTTTTCCAAGTTATATGCGTACATTTTCTTATATTTTGGTGTAATATTACGCATTGTATTTCAAATTTATGACCCAAAGTTGCATAAAGGCTTAAATTAAAAAAAACAAATTGCTATTTTATGAATAGAAATCACTGCATACATTAAAAACAGGATCTATTTTCAATAGATTAGTTTTACCTTGATTGCAGGCTTTAACAGGTTTTAGCCATTTACAGTCCGAAACTTCCATTAGGATTTTTTTAAACGTTTCAAAAATCTTCGTGTCTGTGATGTTATCTTTGTATTCAGGTAGATTGGCTAGACAGATTAACCTTCCGGGAAATTGAAATGATCAATGAAAAGGAGAAGAGAAGTTCCAACTACATGTATCTGATGATCGAATTTCCGAACGTGCAAATAGACGGAATCAATGTAAGAAACCTGTACCTTTTATAATTAATATCATTCGTTAAGCGGTTATTTCTTTCGCTAGAGTGAACATTGGCCAGTGTTTTTTTTTAATAGGAATACTTTTCAGATATAATATTCGTCTAATATTGCCGTTGCCCCTCCTTCTAAACTCAAAGCATTGCCTTTGTAACATATTAATGTTACTTAAATTTAAATATCTAATGGAAAAGTCACCTTCCCCTAATTGCGAGCAATGTGGTAAAATAGATAATGTACAGCACCTGTTGATGGAATCTGTCCAGAACGAGCAACATAGAAGAGCAATTATTAAGAAGCTCAAACTTAATACTGTAGATGTGGGTACATTTCAAACCATATTGGCATCACCCACATGGAATGAAGCCAAGATGGTTTATATGCTAGTTTTAAGTAAATTTAAATAGATGTGTTTGTAAGTTTAGGCTACGATAGGGCTGGCATATTTGGTATAAAAAAGCCCTTAAATAAAAAAGAGAGAAAAAACATATTAATATTACCTATAAAATTTATAAAGGTTATAAAAGATATTCTATTGAAATGTTTTTTGAAATATCAATGATCACTTTAAAGTTCAATCTGAGTGTGTGGGGTTGCAACCCTTGTGTTTGGGGCTGCCATATTGAAAAATGGTCTCGGTCTCATAAAAAATTGATAATTTTTTGTTGCAAATAAGATTATCTATAACTTTTGTTGAATAACTTAGTCTTAGAACAAAAAACAAATTATAAGCGAAAATTTGATATCTAAATAATAAAATTGCGTCCTCTGACAACTGCAACCCCAAATTTAAGTATTCAATGTACTAATGATAATATTGCTATTATTCATTGTTTTGAGAAAGGAAATGTAATGTAATAATAATTCTTATTACTTTAGAGATACGGCTGTATTTTTATAATCAACGTAACTATATATCAAAAGCTTTGCGACGGAGGCGTCCCTGTCCATCCCAATAGATAACACATTGACACTTGTATGTCATACAATATAAGATGTACATATGTAACGATACCGATACAAACGTCATATATTTGGTATGACGATAAAGGTCGGTTGACTTGAGAAATATATGCATAAAAAACATTTCTTAGTTTTTTGTTTTTAATTTTGGCATATGCACTGCTGGATGCAAAAAGGTGGCCCTAATTGGTATTCCATTCAGATTGCGTTCAGATGCATTTACTGGAAAAATGTCTGACTTTTCACTTGTTTTTGATATTTTAAGCTATGGTGTAATCATCTGGTTTTTACTCTTCATTTTATAAACGTATGGTTTTGCGTCCTTTAGGTGTTTCAGTCTAAAAACGCACGCCCTTCCCCTCCACTAATTAATTAAGAATAAAGATATTTTTATTTTTCCACTAATTAATTGCGATGCTCGCTTGTGTGTTTTGCGTTTTTATTGTAAACTCATACTCAACTACGCACTGTAAGCCAATGATATTGACGAGCTTGCGCTTACACGCTATATTACATGAAGAGGGGTACTAGAGGGACCGGCATTTTTAGCCTATACGCACTCTAGCACGTTATCTATGCGAGTTTGTTTGTCTGCTAGAACGCGCTAATCTAAGGAACCACTGGACCGATTTGAAAAATGATTTCAGTGTTGGATAGCATATTTATCGAGGAAGGCTAAAGGTTTTTATATAATCACGCTAAAATTTAATCTATTTTGATACCCATAATATTACGCGGACAAAGTTGCGAGCACAGATATATAGCTTAGGATTCGAATCTAAATTAATTTTTTATTAAAACTCCGATGCTATGAAATGTGAATTAAGTTTGATTGCGCCATTCCAGCACGCGGTTGTCTACTACGAACAGGATGGCGATGAAATGTACCAGTTTAGATCGCAGGCGGAGATCGTTACGGTTCCGGACTATGAAATATTGCAAGTAAGAATCTATCCCTTTACAAAAGAGAACTTAGCCATGTTACCCAATTTTTTGCCTCAATTCTCTTAAATATGATAAGATGTAAAGTAACGTCAATAATGGGTAGAGCGTACCTTAAAATAAAACAAATTTAAAAGACACTTTATTCGTAATGACCTTCAAGCTCTTTCGAGCTTTTGACTGTATATTCTGAATAACCGAAGACGAGCTCAATTGCGATCTCTTCAACGTAGCACAATTAATGCATAGCCAAAATTCAAGCGTTAAATAACAATAAGGAAAAGGAATAAGGAAGTGGGAACGGAGTGCTTACTTCTACGCTATTAGTATATAAGTCATAAGTGCTAAAGCTTTTTTACAAGATTGTCTCGTTTTAGTTTCGTAATCGTAATCAGCCTGTCTTTTTTCACAGTCGCTAATAAATGTTGTTTCTACCTTTCTCTTCTTTTTTTGAATACCTCTTATTAAAAAAAAATGAAAGAATGAAAAGAGTTGTATTTGCCACATTAATTATTATTTGCATTATTATTTGTGTTTCACAAACTGTTTGCACATAAGTGCGACTAGGCGGCAAAAACGCCCCAACTTAGCGTTACTTTGAACTTTTTGGCACCTCATTGGTAAACGTTATACTGTCGTAGTCCAGAGGGCCTACCACGAACATTATCGACAGTTTTACTTACTTTTGCATTCCAAACCGAACGTTGAATGAAACATTAATAATACCGTTTTACAAAACTTAGTTGCCAAATATTGCTAGCACGAACGAAAACAGTACTCGCCCGTATCAAATCCTCGACGTTACGGCCATGTAAGTCCTGTAAAATTGAAGCACGAACCTTCATTTGAAGTTAAGCTGCGTTCAAGTGTTGCATCGCTTGAACAGACGTATAAACTTTTAACGTTCTCTCAGGTTAGTGGAAAGTTCCAATACGTGTTTTAGAAAGAAAGAAATATTTTAGGTATTTAAGCATTGTATGTAATAGAATAGGTATATATATAATATGTAATAGAATAGGTTCAATATATATATAATTGAAAACGTAGAGCTTTGTTGATATTAGCGCGGATTACTCCCGTATTATTC
Organism: Charaxes varanes; assembly: GCA_024363005.1. Lineage (NCBI taxonomy): Eukaryota > Metazoa > Arthropoda > Insecta > Lepidoptera > Nymphalidae > Charaxes > Charaxes varanes. The sequence goes on from JANCMC010043217.1 coordinate 21,450,257, forward strand.
CGGTCTACGTATAAACTTTTAACGTTCTCTCAGGTTAGTGGAAAGTTCCAATACGTGTTTTAGAAAGAAAGAAATATTTTAGGAATTTATGCGTGGTATACAATACTTATTATATGTAATAGAATAGGAGCAATAAGATCAGTTATATGTACGTAAAATAGACAGCTCTGTTGAAATTAGCGCAGATTCCTTGCGTATTATTCTAGTCTACGTTTAAATTTCTAACGTACTCTCTGCTTTTTCCAATACGTACTTTAGAAAGAACGAAGTATTTAGGATATTTAACAGTCTATATACAATCCTTGTAGCGTCTGTAATAGTAATAGGATAGGTTATATACGTACGATAAATCAAGAGCTGTTGATATTAGAGCAATTTCGCCGCGTTTAGTACCTTTAAAGTTCTCTTAGTTTAAGTGTCGACTCGTCGACTTACTTCGGTTCGAAAAGTTCGTGCTAGGCCCATAGGAAAGTACGCGACGGATTAGCTCTAACTTCAATTAAACTATATGATGTACATACATGCTACTAATATAGTAGTAGTAGCATTAGTCTGGTGTTGAACGTATTCCTTAGTATTATTTTAAAGGTGCTTTTAAATACTGGTAAAGTTTAGTAGTCTAAATACACCATAGCTTTAAAATAAAACCAACATACATATGTACCATGCATGTATTTTACCCTATTACCATGCATTTGCAAGGGTCAGTCACTATATTTCGTAGCCTCACCACGCAATTAAAATTGTACGCCTAAGTGATATTTGTACAAAATCACTAATTACGCGCCAGTAATAAATACTTACATGCAACATCTGCTGCGGTAATGGTTTTGTACTGCATTGTAGAAATGTTTTATTTGCTACGCGCGCCGCTCCAACCTTATAATTTGCCATTCGTGTGAACATAGCTTTTACGTGGTCGGAATACTACTTACCTTTACTTTTTTACCTTTAAATTGGGTTAGTGGCTTAAAAGCTAGGCTTCGAATTGACTACACGCCAATTACAAATGACATATCATGCTTTAAAGTTCCATAAACTGTAGATATATAAATATATCTATGTCTAGATATATTTATATATATTTATATATCTACTAGCGGAACGGCAGACGTCGTCTTGTTCGAATTTTGAAGCCAAATAAATCTTAAGCCTTATTCATTTATTGAATCTAACTGTAGTAGAGTTCAAATCGTATGCGAACATGTTTTAAAAATAGCTTCGTCCTCATATTTTTAATGCAAATAATTTAAAAGTAGCTATACCATAACAAAAGAACGTTAATGCTAAGTACATGTTTACCGTTTCTTTCTTTCGTTTCTGTATATCTTTCTAGTATATAATCATACTACATGAATGGCTATAGAGTCCATACTGTAGAGTCTGTCACACTTTTGCCCTCTACTTGCCATACGTCTAAGGCTTGATTGGGATTTTCGTTCCAATCAATTCTCTCTTTTGAAATAGTCTAATACCAAAGTCAGATATAGCTCAAAATTTGTAAATTTTTCTCCTTGAAGACTACAAAGTTCTACAAAACTTTGCGCAGCTACACAAAGACCCCGTCCACACACACTACATGATCATTGAAATGATCGTTCAATTGAAGGTATGTCTGGCTCCGGCATAAAAGAAAAAAAAAATGCAATTAGACTGATTCCACTTAGTGACAATTCATCAATCTTTCAGTGTCATATTCTCGTTACAGATGTAGTTTTAGAGAGTGTACTAACATTCACAATCAACTTATAACAATGTAAAATAATTTAATAAAGGCTATATGATATTTGTAACGACTATCAACGCCATTTACTTGTCTACCATCTCATTCTTTCGTGTCTCTATTCCTTTCTAATATATAAAATGTCCAAGAGCGTGTCAAGACACGCTTATATAGAAGGGTTCCGTATCTGATACGCTATAAACGTATTTGTTAAATAACTTAATTATGCAGTTATTTTTTCGTAAAGTACGTTTTTTTGGGCTTTATTCGTAACTAGGAATACTTATGGTATGTTTTATAATCCCGTCTCTTTTCCCAACTAAATGTAACACTTGTTACAGGAGTATGTGTGTCTTATTCACTTATGATGAAGTAAATCACCTGCCTGCTAAAAGAAAAGTCTTCAAGATTATTCAAGAACGTATCAAAATTATTTTAAAATAATATTTGGAATATTTTAAAGTATAACCCCGGTCAAGCTTTTACTACCTTATATAAGGATTGATCACTACAATCGTGGTCATATAGCGCACGCTCAAATCTTATAAAAAATGGACATGTAGTTATGTGCGTTTTTTATACTTTTATTATCAAATATATTCTTTGAATCACAAAACTTTTTTCATTAACATTCCATCCACATTTTATATTAGAGCAATCGAGACTTCAAAGTCATTCGTAGTAATTTGAACACAGTAACGTAAGCCACATTGAAAAAACATCATATATACTTTATGACCTTTCCAATAAGGAATCTTCATTACCATTACGATGGATAAGGGTTGTTTAATCACAAGTGGATGTAATAATAATCTATTACAGAATAGGACACAAAGAAATTGGTTGAAATTTCACATAAAAATACAGTCATTTAACCATCAATTCTAATTGCACGTTTATTTTAATCAGCCCGTAATGTCCCACTGGTGGGCAAAGGTCTCTCTTTTCTTAGATCACTCTCCTCTATCCAGAGCTAACCCAATCCATTCCTTTCCCTCAAAGGCGGTCAAGTCATCGCGCCACCTCTTCCTCGGCCTACCTGGTCTTCGGCGGTCATTGATGGGACCCATATAGTCCATATAGTAGCAACATTGGCCCACCCTCGTGGCTCCATTCGTGCTACATATCCAGTCCATTCTCTATGATACACATTTGGACGTATTATACGTGACGAAACGAATTTTTCCAATGAATTACTGCAATCCGCGTTAAAAGAACGACGTTCCAATAGTGACAGAACTGAGGACACATCATTTCTGTATGTACCCGCTAAGTATTTTTCAATATTCAGTATTGAATGGGCAAAAACGTTTAAATCTGCAATACGGCTTGAAAAGAAACGAACCTTGCTTCTGATAGCTCACCGATATTGGAAAGCGAGCAACATAAAAGGCCGCTCAGTCATACGAGTGGCTGTATTTGAATTAAAAACCTACACCCGACGAATACACACGTCTGAAATCGAATACACTATTTAGTGGAATCGTTTGCGAATAAACAAGCAAACAGTTGCGATTTATCATTCGTATTCGTTTTTCAATACTTAACGCAAGTTATCAGAGTTGGTGTATTCAAATAAAAATAAACATCCGATCAATATAAACGACTAAAATCGAATACCGTATTCAGTGGAATCGTTTGCGAATAAACAAGCGGTGCGGGTACGATAAATCATTTATTTTTCTATTATGTTGAAACTTTTATATAATGATACTTAATGCAGCTTACTAACTCTCCAATTGGGACATCAGATTGCATTTTTCGTGCTAATTAATGTCGCATTTTAAAGAGGTAACCTTGCTTATGTTTTCGCCACCAATATTGACCAGGTTTTCTATTCTACACATATTATTGGTATTAGTTCTTTATTTTAATGCTATTTACGTTATTTTTGAATATGTAAATTTTGTAACGTTACTTTTTTTAAGTGCAGTATAAGACTTTTAATTATAATTGTTTACTTGTAGTAAATAGTACCAAAGTAGACTAAAATAAACTGGCCTAGTAAAACGTTTTGTATGAAAACAACGTTCCACACAAGAGCTCTCGCCTCTCCTTCATCATGGCTATGATAATAAGAGCTAATAAGCTATCTTTTGTTTGAAAACAACATGGCCGATGTAAGTCAAGTGCTCTCCTTTTAATAGTGAAAACTATCATGTTGGCAATTTGTATGCTTCTTTTATCTATGTATTTGAAGACTTTCATTTCAGCAATTTTATCTGTTAGGAAGTAATTGATAGAATCAGGCGTTACTTTGCGGAAATCCATGACTCTACAAAGGTTTACACTTTACGAATAACCTTTGTAGAGTCTATCTCCTGATGATGCCTCGGTGTCGAAGCGAAACGTGCGTTGAGGCACATGGAGTTTCAGGGATATTGTCTCTGTCACTCCACAACCATATCTTCTGCAATTTGAGTGGACCCTGGTACTAGACCGGAATAAAGCTAGGTACAACAAGAGGCGATATGCCTTATGGTCCTGTTGGAATGTCAGCTCAGTTTTAAAAGTTTTTTTAAGAGTGTCCATGATATAGTATATTATATAGTCAACCAAAAAATTGGTTCGCCACGCTAAGGTCGAATGTCGTTTGCACGTCAATTAGTTATAAGGCTTATGTTCGCTTGTTATGCTTATGTTAATTTCTAACAATAACCCTTTAGAAAAAATTTATTTAACTAGGAGCTGTCACCCAAAATGGTAAAACACTTTCTTGGTCGACTATGCATTCACAGTATTTAAGATTATCCGGTTTAAAAGTAATGTATGACGTTCGCTTGGACGTCTATATCTATACTAATATATAAAGCTGAAGAGTTTGTTTGTTTTTTTGCTAAAACACGCTAATCTCAGGAACTAATGGTCTCATTTGAAAAATTTCTAAAATGTTAGATAGGCCATTTATCGTGGAAGGCTGTATAGGCTATATATCATCACACTAAAATTTAATCTATTTTTTTTTACCTAATTTTATCATAACGAAGTCGCGGGCACAGCTAGTATAATATATTCTAAACTCGACAGGATAACGATGTCTATATGCGGAAAGTGAAGGATAGACAATACCATAGATATACTACTAGGCTATCATAGTAGAGTGTTACTAACTTACTATACCAGTTTATAACTTGAATCGCGGAAACTGTAGACTGTGTGACTGACAATAAAATTGCATAAGCGGTCGAAGCAGCAATTACGCATTTAATTAATAAATAAATACGCAGTAAATCTCGACATTTATACAAATAAATCAATGTAAATGTTTTGTATTTAATATAAAACCCCTTTTCAATCACATTATCTGTAACCACTTAAACATATCATTTGATTATCTGAAATACCCCAATGGGTGTTCATAAGAGTACATAAGTAGCATGTCTATCGCGGTGTTTTATAGGATATTCTTCGGAAAGTGTGCTGTTGAACTTCACAATCTGATCCCTCCTTCCACATTCTACCACCGGACCACTTGGCGGCGTCTGCCAAGATCCTCCACCCTTATGTAGTTGATTTTCCACCAACTCGCACGAAGCGCTTGGACTCTTCCTTTCTCATACGAACTGCTAAGGTATGGAATGCTCTTCCTGCGTCAGTGTTTCCTGACAAATATAATGTCAATACCTTCAAAGAAAGAGCGAATAGGCATATTCTGTTTAAGAGCGCTTCATCCTAGACTGCATCATTCCTTCTCGCCAGGTGTGATTACAGTCAAGCGCTAACCTTTCGTGCATTAAAAAAAAATAATCATACTTCCTGTGAACCGATTTTAAATACCCATTTATAAGGCTCTAAAGTCTTCTTTAATCCCGATGGACTATCGACCTGCCCACTCTTAGTACAAGCTTTTGATATAGTTTTATTGTTAACTAGCTGATTCTTGCGACATCGTCCGCGTAAAATTAAATTTGCGAGAGACATCCTTAATCATACACCAATAAAAAAATCCGTTTTTAGCTGATGTCTACTAACTTTAAGCTATCACCACCTTGGCAAATTTCATCTTTGTAAGTCCCGTGGTTTTCAAGAGTTCATGTTAGGTGACCTTTCACTTTTATTATTTATACTGACATAAAAGTATTAATTATATTTATTTCTTAGAAAAAAAACCATTTCAAGTTGTCAGAACTGGACAATTGAAATGGGACCAGACGGCAAGCACCAGCTTTCTCCTGAACCCCCTTTTTTTTAAAGTCACTTTAAAAGAATTATGTTACTTAACGATGATTTGAAACACATATAAGTAGGCACGTAAGGACAATGCGAAAAGGATAGCCAAGGTTAAGTCGGTGCAGGAGTCACCGATAATGTGAGATACATTGTTGCTTAAGTGCGCTCCTCAATGGCAACGGATAAGCGATAAACCACGATTTCAATTCGTGTTTCACGATTATATGGTCTATAATGTTCAAAAAGAATTGGTATGTTATGGGTATATACACATACTTCCATTAAACCTAAATAACTTTTGAACCCAGTTTACCCAAAAATATAGTATCGAACTCGAATACATTCTAATCTCCATAATGAATTGTCCATGCGATATACATATGTTTGCAAAATTTTAGCTCAACCGCTTTAAAACATCTGCTCCAAAATTGAATTGTAAGATTCCACCAGTACAAACATACGTTCCAAGTCAAATTAAAAAGAATATTCATCAGATATATTTCTTGTGGAGTTGACTGGTGTTTCTTACAGTATCATTATTTTCTTCGCCAATAGTTCCATAGATGAAACTTAATTAATAAACAAGAAACTTGGAACTTCTTCACGAGTCATAAAAGTAAACTTTATAAGTTAATCCAAGTATAAGCAAAGTGGTTTTTTATGAAGTTAATTAAGTTTCTTGCGATATCATTGCGAAACTCTTGAGAGTTTGGTCTAGACGCTGTTATTGCTTGTGGTGATGGAATATTTAAGATTTTGGCTAAACTTTAACAAAAGCTACTAAATAAGTGACTCTACTAATCTCCCCCTCGTTCGCGCAATCAACGCTTTATTTTGAAAACGTATAAAAATCATATTTTCTGCTATGATTCCATACCAAGTCGATAGCTATAGCAGAATTAGCTAAAATTGTATTTCAGCAAATGACACCTTCCATATCGTGTAAAACTTAACGACATAAGTAATACAGTTCTACTCATAAATAAAGATAAATGCCAGTATTTTATATTTTCATATTAAATATTTATGTTATACGTGCACATTTAATCATATACCCACCTGATATTAAATAGGTGCATAGCATGTGCATATAACTTTGTCCCTACATTCTTACGTGCGTGCATGTGTGCTTGTCAGCACGTGTGTGCATGCATGTACACTTTAGCATATAATTTAACCTAATACAGGTTAAATTATATGCTCATTATACTCAACTCAACAAATTCGTAACAGAAATGGCATTGGTAACAAAAATCCCTCTAAATTAAGATTCATCCTAGCGTATAACGTTACGCCTGATTCAATCTGAATATATACAACAAATGTTTGAATAGATAGCTTTAGTAATTTAATCAGATCCACCGTTTGATAATGTTAAAGGGGTACCGCTCAATTTCACAATGTTTAGCACTCATTTGTGTGTAAATGTAGGAGCGAACGGCTGTTAACACGAATTGGAGTTTGGAAGATTTTGAAATATTGCCCCAAGAAATACACTTTTAGCTTAACAAAGCAATATTTAAAGGAGCGGTTGGGCTTTGAAAATTAGCTGATTTATGAATCGTGTTTGTTTTATTATTTTCAAATTCGCTGAAAGCGTACATTCCTGGCGATAGAAGACTTAGTAGTCGAAGCTACAGCAGCGTAACTTCGCTGGCTGACATATCAAATCAGGATAAAATAGGACCGTCGTATAGTGTTTTCACAGCAATTTGGGTCATCAATTTGGTTTTGTTGTTTGGTCCAGATATCGTTGAATGAATGAACCATGAAAGATATTAAAGCCCTTGGCAAAGATGATTGGTGTAAATATTCTTTTGCACGCCTCATAACGCAAATATAATAATAATAATAAATTATTTATTTCAGGTAAAGTACACCCATATAATAATTCAATCGACAAAAAAGATTTTTACAATAAATAATTAAAATAATTAAAAGCAAAGAATTATGATATTAAAATCACTCTGTTCTGTTCTTTGGTATGGCACTTTTTGATAAACGTTTACGAATACACACAGATTCAGATGTACATAAGTCGATTTTTAACACTTCTGCTACTTTGGAAGGGTATTTATAATTTTTAGTGTAAGAAAAAAGTAATAAAAAAACTATTTCCTTAGATGTCCATATGGCTGTGTATGTGGATCTGGCATAATCGTGTTCGAAACAGTCAACTTACCACGTTAATGTTTTTTTATTAGCTTCAGAATTACGGCGAGCTGCTTCGTATTGAAAATGGGGTGTGTAATTCGGTATTGTTTATTTTTAATTAACGGAAAATTTCAGCTGGACTTACTACCTAGGAATATTACCGGACTATTACTTAATAGTCCGGCTTCTTCTAGGAGATAGCGCTTATCGCCAATGGCGACATGCATAGCTCGCAATATTTAGAAAGTATGAGAGTTTGAATCTTCTAAACTATTTTCATATTGTCTACGTATTAGATATTCTCCTTCCCAGAGAGGTCTCTCTAGAAAGGAGGCGTCAGGTGGCAATCGGCTATCTTAACTCACCTCACAGCCACATCCTACAATCTAAGCGGACCGTGGTGTTAGATTGGGATAACGCTAGGAAATAAAACATACTCATTTCTCAAAGGCGATATATCAGCCTCTGTAATGTAATGCAGATGTCCATGAGCGTCAGAGTGACTCAGGTGAATCGCCTCATTTTTTCCCTCTGGTTGTATAACAAATGATTAGCAAACATTCTCTCTTGTGTGTATTTTTAATATTTGACCCGCATGACAAAAATTGACTATCAGCGTCCTAACAATGGCGTGGAAATTGCCTGTTTCTCAACAATGCTGGCCTTTTTGATGGTCCCGGGGTGTTAATCAATCAACTTTATACGCCAACGTGGTGGCTATCGACGGGAAACGGATTAGGTCGGTGTCCATTTCACAATGACTCTGAACAATCTATACTTAATATATAAAGCTAAAGAATTTATTTGTTTGCTTGAACGCGTTAATCTCAGAAACTACAGGTCCGATTTTATAAAGTCTTTCACTCTTAGATAGCCCATTTATCAAGGGAGGTTTTATAGGCTTTGTATCGTCACGCTATAATTGAATCTATTAGTTTCCTTACCAACTAGTCAAAGATATAAATAATTAATAAATAGAAGTTTCTATAAATACAAATAATCTTGAAAATTTTCCAAGTGGAATTATTAAAACTTCGAAACCTTCGAGAATGGAGCATTGCTTTTTGTAAAGGCCAGCAACGCAACTGCGGGCGTTTTAGTTACGCAAATGTATTATAATTTGATTAGCATTAGCCCCAATCTGGTAAACCGGCTGCCCATTTATACCCCCATAGTTCTTTTATATAAATGAAGGTATTCCGTACCACTTCGAGACATCGTCACCTACAATAGGCGCATGCAATGAAGAAGTACCATTTTCCATATTCTTCTCTCATTATTTTATAAAATAATATATTACTAACATAAGATATATAAGCTGGAACATGTGTCACTAAATTTAAATTAAAGCTTATCAAAAAATTTACTGTACTTAATATATGAGTGTATTTTTACGATAGAGAAGTTTGTGGTAATGTTTTGCTTCGTCTATTGTAAATTTGAAAAATAATCAATCACGAAATAAAAAAAATGCCAATTAAAAAAAAAACGAATACTGGCACTTTGGAAGTCCCAACAGAAGTGATAACGAATCGTCAGAAATGTCGGCAAAGACGACGTCAAAGTCAAACTTTCACTGACGATGACTCAAATCCCATGATTTTTGTTCGCCCCAAAAGTTGCCATATTCACAATATACACTAAAGCTCAATATAGATCACTAAAGCTATATTCACAATATACGCTAAAGCTCGTGGAAAGCGTTCAATGGTGTTTTTGTGTTTTCCAAAAAATACCCAACGTGTCTAAAGTCCACTTCAATAACTTAATCAGTAACATATGCCGTGACGTTTTAACTCAATGGAGAACATCCTTATGCTCACAATTTCAGCTCCACGGGCAATCCGTTGATTGTGGTGGAGTAACGTGATCGTGCTCATAATTCAACCTTGGCACGTTCGAAGGTCCGACCTTTAACGTTGATTAAAGTGACGAATAGTGAAGAATATCACTATCAGTCACTTTAATCAACGTCCTATCTATAAATAGTTCCCGTAAGAGTAACGCTTAGAATAGGGTTGACGTTTTCTTAATATTACTATGGTACATAGTAATATTAATATTACTCTGCCCAAATATAACAAATCTTACTTGTTTGTTTTGCAAGATGTTTACTAATTTACAAAAATTAATTGATAAGGGTTTTTTTATTTGATTTTTTGCCATGGAACGAATATAAGAAATTGACCAAAATAAATTGAAGTAAGGGCGAAAATTATTAATTTTTTGACGAATTACTACCAACAAATATTACCGTGATGGAATTACATCGATAAAATATCGCGCGGTAAATCAATCAAAAATTGTGTTTGACTATATAAACGTGATTGAAATATGTACTCTGAAACTATATCTAACATTAAAACATTAAAAAAGAACTATATAACACATTTTTCTATGCATAGAGAGTATCCGCAATAACCTATCTATTCTTCTAGTTGGCGACGGTGCAATACACCGCTACAGCGCAACATACGTGGTACTTTAATTCAGTTAATAAAAAGTGTCAAAATGCGCTTATACAGAAGGGTTACATATCTGATATAAAGGTGTTGTCAAATAAGTTATCCGACTTCGCTAGGGAAAATACTTTTCCTAAAGACTTTTTAGCATGTCCTATCAACACGGAAAAAATCAAGTCTCTACATCTAACAGTTTGGAAGTACTTGGGAGAGACCTTGCGAACGGACACAAGGAGATTATGAAGGTTCTTTGTAGTACTATACAACCCTAAAAAGTGACGATTTTTCGTGTCGTGTAACTATCTTATGATGTAAAGGCATCCATAATTTCAAAGTTCGATGAAAACTGTTTCCCGGTAGAATATTGTAAAAGTTTCCCCAACAGCAGTACAAGGCCATATATGTAGAATACTTTTATTTTCAATGACTTATCTCAACTTCGGAGAACGTTTAGGATTCCAGAAACATTATTTGAGATTGCATTTGTGACAAACAAATAAAAACACTGTTTTATCTTTATAGTTGATTCGAAAGGACTGAAGGAATTTATGTCGTAATTTTACAACTGTCTTGAGTCAACTTTTGGCCTGATTTTGTTTACAACGATGGCTTTGATATATATATTAATAGGTGAAACGAAAACTTTAGGTGCCATTCTACAAAAATTGCGCGAACGGAGGAAAATGAAATTTGGCACAATTATAGTTTATATAGAGGAGGGTGTCCGAATGCTAATGTTTTTTTATAATATGCAATATTCATACTCGGAATGATCAAAATTAAACCACACGCACACCAATGTCAAACGATTTATACACACATGTGTGATTGATGATTTATATACAATGATGTCATAGCGTAATCGCGACAACTCTGTGTTATATGAATTTTCTAATGTTATTTTTCGACGAATAGAACAACGTATGCATGTATGTATGAGTGTATGTAAGTAAAGAATAGGTAAAAATGACTTGAATTTGTGCAACAAACACTGTGACACGAGAATTTTATGTATTGGATAAATAATTAAAACGTTTATTTAAATACCATAGACTATTTGTCAATGATTTTTAAAGTCTGTAAGTTATTAGTATACTAGAGAGACATATTTTATTTGACTAGATATAAATTTCGTATTCACGCGTCCCGCGAATTTCGAAATTTCGTGTTAGGTGACCTGTCGCTTTTATTCAAATAGATTTGTGATTATTTACAAAGTTTCCATGAATAAAATGAACATTTCGTATCAGCTCATTACATTTTACTAATAAATTTTCCTTGTTGCAGGTACGAGAAAGCTGCGAGACCCGAAAATAACTGTCCATACAATTATAATAGAAATTAATGGCTCAGCGTTAGTGCGATCAGTCACGCTCCATCACTCGACAATGTCAGTTCACTAATAAGAGCAAAATGTAACCGAATAATCGAGACAATGTTCGCCAAGACAGATCGATTTTGGGACCGCAGAAAGTATAGAGTCGTGCGATGACGTCGATATATGGCACCCACGAATGTATAAAATAATCGATTCCAATAGATCTTAGGTACCGCTAAATAGTTAACGCTTCTTTGTGTGTCGCATTGTCGCGCGTGTGTGATTTTATTGTTGATTTGCTAGATTCCTTTGGGTTAGTTATATTTTTTAGTGTTCGATATTAGCAAAAGCAATATTAGATAAGGCTTCCACGTTTAAAGTGTACATAATTTCCGTTTTGTCGTATAGTTCTAACTTAAGTATCTGATCTAACACAGTTCGGTGTTACGGGTATTATTGTTGATATTTTAAATAAATTCCGTTCCTATAGGCAATACTTTTCAATCCGCTAAATAAAGGGGCCAAACTAAATTTAATCGCTCTAACAACAATAAATGTACATATTTATCGATACCTGATACCAATATGGTGCCAAACGTGACAGCACTAGTCAGGACTACGATGATCGTGAATGCGACCCTGGGTTTAAATTCCACGTTCTTAATGCCGACATACATGAGTCCCGAGGAGTTTTTGGCATTGCAAATGACGAATGGTTCAGAAGCAAACACGACTTTAAACGATACCATAGTGAACCAAGTGATATTGAAGACCTGGTACCCGAGCGGGTACTCGCCCGCGCATATAATAATAGCTTCAGTGGTGGTGACAGTGTTAATGATTACCCGGACAGGCCGGCCCTATTCGACTGAAAACCAAAAAAAAACGAATTTTGGTAATCTAGCGAACTTAATCTTTTGGCCGGCAAGGGTGGAGCTAACTCTAATTAATTGTTGGTTTAGTAACTATGTGACCCTTGGCTGCCAAAAGATTAAGTTCGCTAGAATACCAAAATTAGTCTGTAATAAATAAATATATACCGGACTATATGACACACGGACGTCTGTTCCTAAGGTAGGCAACTTAATGCCTGTGTTATAGGTAACAGACGCTTGTTATACGCAAATATTTTTTTTAGTAATATATAAATACATACATATAGATAATACACCCAGACTCGAGGTGGGAATTGAACACACGAGTCCCGGAGCGGAAGGCAGGGTCACTGCTCAGTGCGCCAACGGGCCAGTTAGTTCTAGGTGTTTATATTTTTTCCTTGTCTTTTGACCGTTTGTCAATCCCAACACTAAAGCATCAAAAATCGATGTAATGACCTCACTATTTATTATGTAGAGCGCGTTCAGGTGATACGCAGACGCACCTTGATGTATTTCCTACTTCCCCTTTACCGATTTTTCTTGCGCCTTACACCTTCGCCGATCAGAACTAATAGTTTAATCGAAGGTTAACACATTTATCGCATCTAAGAGGTATATTTAATAGAATAATAATAATATTTTTTGTAGAAGCACTTAAAGTCAATCCATTTTTATATTAAAGCCACCTACATACTCATGTTAAAAACTCAAGAATTTCTTAGTACTTAAACTGTGCTATCAGTGCCTAAATATTTATTCCAATAGGTATTTTCTAGTAAGAAATTTTGGATCACGAGTTTATACGAGATGCATCTGTCACTCTAGCACGAGCTTTTATATATTTCAATGGTTTATACCAAACCGTTGCTTTTAGGTGTACCTACATTCGCATTTCTCCATAAAGAAGCCAATTTTACTTAAACAATCACATTTACGTTACTTCAGGAAATATTAAGTCAAGTTCGAGAGGCGGAAAATGTGTAAGCAGACTACAGATTTCTACAGTACGTTGACCTTTATTTCCTTCCAAAAAAGGTCTAAATTAATCTTTAGTTTCGCCTCAACAATTTTTATTACCAAACAACTATTTCTTCAGTATTGCCATAGCAAAAAATATTTTTTTTTAATCTATTTAACTTAAATCTAATTATCTACTTTAATTATAAGTTACAGAGGTAGTTTACACAAAAATAGCGAGTCCTTGTAATATGGAGTTGCATTATTTGTAGGTGTTAGCTCACACGCCTAAGTTATTTTTTTAAATTTATGATACATAATTAGGCAAGGAGTTTTCTAGTTCTTCCTTTTAGCGTTATCCTGGTCTAGTACCAGGATTGGCTTAGATTACAGGGAATGTGGCTGTTGGGCGATTTAAGATGACCGCTATCTGACGTCATCCTCGGAATCTCTATAATCGCACAACTAATATTTTACGTGCCTTCCGAAACACGGAGGAGATGGAATATTTGAAAACCAGTGTACCTTGGTCACCCATCCATCACCCGGTCGCGGTTAGAACTACTTAACGACTGAAATGCCGACCACTGATTAAGCTACGAGCTCCACTTACTGTTAAGTAAGGAGTAAAATAATATAATATCGATCAATCTATTTACGAAGTCAGGGCAGTGAACTGCATATATATTAACTTTCTTTTACAATACATCGGCAATTGGAGATATGCAGAGGTTCGTAGAATATACAATGATAGTAGCGCATTGTTTATAAATGCCATCCAATTGTACTTTTTACGTTGAATGGTTACATATACAATGTTGACAATTGATGGAAAGTGACATTAAGAGATCCACGCTTGGGTTTAAAACCATTGTGTGCGATTCCCATAACATAACGATGACCCTGTAGAAATAGATAAATGGAGGCTTTGCAAAAAGAAGGTCACAGGTCCTATTGCCACTAGTTAAAAGTTCGCATTTCTCAAGTTTTATAAAACATAGTAATACTAATGTATATTTAGACTAGCTGCGCCCCGCTACTCCGTCCGCGTGGGCAACCCTTATTACTTAGGAGTATGAAAAATATATGTTGACCGATTCTCAACCCTAGCCAATATGCACGCAAAATTTCATGAAAATCGGTCGAGCCGTTCTGAGATGTGAGAGAGAGGTTAGAAAAGATACATGCGTATATGTATATCGTACATTCAAAATTAAAGTGACACAGTTCAAATTTTTGACATGATAACGTCTTTTAAATCAGCAAACTGTGGCCGCACGTACAAAAAAAGTATGACTCATTGTCACGTTCCACCTGAGCCGAGCATGCAAGCGGGAGAGGCACGATCGGCCTACGCATTCGGCATTATAACGAAAATTATCGTCCGGAAATGGACTTTACAGAAAACATTTTTTTTTTGGTAAATCCACAGACTGTTATCGAGCCCGTGGTCGGTGCTCAGTACTTTCTTAACCTTAATTAGTCCGTGATTAACTAAAATAATTATCTACATACGTGAAGCAAAAACTTTCGGTACCGTTTTACGAAAATTGCGCGTACGGAGGACTATTAAATGTGACAAAATTATAGTTTGTATAGAGGAGGGTGTGCTAATGCTAATATTCTTATAAAATATGCAATATTAATATATTAAAGTATTAAAATAAAACCACACGCACACCAATGTGAATCGATTTACACACACATGTATACATTTTACTAAAAGACGGTATCAAAGCGTCGTCATGACGACCGTAAGCATATTAATTGTCAATAATACAACATTGTCTTAAAAATAAAATATGGTTGGCAAATCTAAAGATTTGTGGGCGAATTTTGACCAGCCATCGATCTTTAGGAATTAGTTAAAAATTTTAAAGTGCGTCACTGTAATTTTGTAAGTGCGATATGTGTGGTGTGATGCACAACACTTACCCCTCCTTCAGCAGTACGGGCGTCTCTTGTACGTTGTTGTTCTGCGTGTCCGAACTTGTTGAAATTATCTCTAGAAACTGTTTTATCGCTTGCACCTGGAATTAAGAATTACAAAATTGAATAACCTTTAATTTCCATACATTTTAAAAGAACACTACTTATCACTAGATATTACAGTAAATATCAAATCACGATAATTTCGAACCATTCCATCACTGGTTTATATTTGACATCCGACCTTCTCCGTGTTTCGGAAGGCACGTAAAACAGTGGGATCCGATTAATGTCAATTTTTGATGTTAGTCGTAAGGTTGTAGAGTTCCGAGGATGACGTCATCTTAACTCGCCCCACAGCCACTTTTTTTATAAAACAGGGGCAAACGGGGCAGCTGTTGACCCGAATGACTAACGACGCCCATTGCTTTTTGCACCACCAGGAGGCTCGCAGATGCTTTTCCCGCCTTTGAGGATGGGTTGGAAGCCACCGAAAACTCCCATAAAGCGAACGAAACGCGACAACAACACCATCATTGACAGCATTGCCGCCACTTCACGCCAATCTTATATGAGAAAGAGGCACTGGTACCCAAAGACGAAGACCCAATTCAGCTAAAGACAAAAAGGGTTGTGGTCAAAAAAAATGTTTGTTTTAGTCAAAATAAAGTTTTATAATTTACATGTCGTTGCGTGCAGAAGCTGCGGTACAGTTCAGCCATGTATTCCTCTTTGCACACCTGCTGAGCTGATCGGCTGCTCACAAGGTTGCCCAGGGACTGGATCGTCTTGGATATTAGCGTCAGAGTCCGATTGGTTTGGGGGTCCTGCCAAAGACATTGTTACATCTATACTAATATATAAATCTGAAGAGTTTGTTTGTTTGTTTGAACGCGCTAATCTCAGGAAAGTTGCTGTTGCTGCGACCGGGTGATAGATGGGTGACCCATTCTAGAACTGGTTTATATTTGATATCCGACCTCCTTCGTGTTTCGGCAATCGGTCATCTTAACTCGCCCCACAGCCACATCCTCTACAATCTAAGCGGATCCCGGTATTTAATCGGGATAACGTATAGGAAGAAGATATATATTTATACATATATACACACGAGTACTTAACTGTAATAAATAAACCTGAATCGAACGAAGAAATCTTTACTTGCACTTCACACAAAGCAGTACTCCCACTAGGGACAACAGAATATCCGATATAAGGAACAATATAAAAAAAGGACTCACAATCTGCTCGGTGGTGAGGTCGAAAAGCCTGGGGCCGAGGATGGCGGGTGCGAAGAACCTCAGGAATATGAAGCCCGACACCACCGAATAGCGCACTTCCGCGTTGGCGGGGAAGTGTCGTGCCGCGTTAGATAGTCCATTTATCGAGGCAGGTTGTATATTATCAGGCTAAATATTTCTAACCTAATTTTACGCGGGCGAAGTCATGGGTAACAAGTAGTAAATTGATAAATATACATGAGAGGTGTCCGTGGCTTAATCGGCGGTCTGCATTTGAGTCGATCGCTAGGTTAAGCAGTTTTTACCGCGGCCGGATGATGGATGGGTGATCCATTTAAACACTAGTTTTTAAATATCCGACCTTCTTCATATTTGATAAAACAGTGGGTCCCCATTTATGTCACTGAGTGACTTTAGTCGTGAGGTTGTAATGAATGTGGGAAATGACGTCAGACGGCAATCGGTCATCTTAACTCCCTGGTACTAGACCGGGATAACGCTAGCTGGAAGAAGAATGAAAATGCCTTCAATACAAAGAGTTATAATATTAAGTAAACGAGAGTTTAAACCTAGTTTTTATATTGAGCAAACGGTTTTAAAACCTCTTAAGAAAATTGCTGAAACTCATTCGCTTTCCAAAATCTTATTTCACGCGAAATTGAACCTTACCGGCCATAAATTAGTACTGGCTGTAAACAGCGAAGTCCGTAATCAGCCGGCGGTAATTTAATCATATTGAAAATAAACTTTAGTACCCGTAAAATACAAGGCAATTTCGCTTGAAGGCTTTCTTGGATAGTAATGCCTTAGAACATCCGTTCACGATGGGATTGGGGGAAGTGACGTAATAACTTTTTGTTAGTGGTAAATCAATTATAGCTCAGGTATTCCGGATTTCACCTACCCGCATAATTGTTAAGGTGCATACACACTTTTGATAGAGTTACTGTGTTAATAAAGACAATGAACGAAAATGATTAGACGTACTGAATTTTTAATTTTTTATGATAGAGGGGCCTTTAGAAAAAAAATACATAAGATTTTTCTTTATTTGACACAAACACATAAATGTATCTTATACTGTGATAGTGTGTCTCAACGGATTAAATTAAAAAATACATCTTTGCGATATCTTTGGTAGACATCAACGCCTAAAAAATTGGACAATGACACTCCGGGAATGCCGACATAAGTGATAACGTATCATCAGGTGTCGGTTACGGTAACAGTGTTGCGAGTTCGCAAATATGACTACAAAAGTAAAATTTAATTTGAATTAGATTTAGTCTCCAGACATTCTGTGCTTAACCATCCGTAAAACAAAGGTCGTCGAACCCTAATGCCATGGGGTTCGAAACCCACGCGATATACGTTCCATTGACTGACTCTGTTCCTTACCGCTCCGATATATGAAGATAGAAAGGGACAGCAACAAAGAGAAATTAACAAAGGCATAACAGCGGTTTAAGTGCTTTCACACGACCGAGTATTGAAGATCATAGTTAACTATTCATAGTAAACTTTTTCCCGCGACATCGATCGTTACATTCTTCTTATTATAGCGTACATTATATCCTATAGGATACATTATATCCTGTAGAAAGAAAGAAAGAAAACACATTTATATCCTATACATTATATCTATAGAATAAGAAGAATGGAGAATACTACTTCTTTGGAAAAATTACTTAACAGACTAAAAGAACCGATTAATCACACCTATTCGAAAAAGTTGAATTGGCATTGCATTGACATTGGCATTAAACAAACTTTCTGTTTTAACTTTATGAATGGTCCGTTTATGCTTCTGACAGATTTTTTCAAAATTATTTGTTTTATGTCACAACGTATGTAGGTACTTATATTTATTCACTCAGCTGTGGTGAAAGATATTATGTGTCACTCGGAGCCGAAATAATTTGTCCTCGAGTAACGTATTTTGTATTCTTTGCTACGCTCAGGATTCAACTTTAGGATTCCTCGCTGCGCTCGGGATTCTACTATAGAATCCTTGGCTTTGTGCCTGTGCAAAAACTTTGTTTAGGTCCCATGTAACACTTATAACTATTTATTCTTTTCATTATATGTATGAAAAACGTTATATAGTTAAGGTGAAAAAAACAAAGTTTAGTCTTCATAATGTTAGTTAGGATTCGGTACATATATGAACAACATTTTATCGATAATAAATTTGACTGGCCCGTTGGCGTAGTGGGTAGTCAACCACGGCCCCGGGCCTTCCGCTCCGAGGACGTGGGTTCGATTCCCACATGGTGTGTAGTTACGCTTACGTTGCGCATCAGGGTTCCAGGACGAACCCTGTTGTACTGGAGCCCTTATCCCCCTATATACCCCTACAATAGACCTCTAGGGGGATCGAATGTTTTTAGTCCTACACAACAAAATGTTTTATGAAAAAGAACCTCCTACATAAAGAAACAGTCGAAAAGTGAGATTGAAGCGACAAATGAACATTGCTAACGCCTGGAAGAAATATTTTTAGCATTAGCTAAATATATAGAAAACGAATTGTTAGAACAACTGTCTATAAGGCAAGAAACCCATAAAATTCATACACAAGAGAGAACAAAAAACATATTTAAACCAAAAAGTTAAAAAATAAAATTGCAGAATTTGTTTTTTAAACCAACCTTTTATTGCTTGTTATTAAAATGAACCAACAGGTTAAAAATAATTTAGAATTTAATATTAGATAATTAGATAATTTAGATAAAAAAATACATACATTTTATAGGTACGTAATTTAAAGCCGTTTTTTTTTTTTAAATAAAATCGTGTTACATTATGACAGCAAGAAAATTGGGTTTCAACTATGTGAAATTGAATGTATTTTTTATCAGATTTAATTTTTTTTTTAACCTTTTTGTTCATTTTAATAACAAGAAGTAAAAGCTTGTTTTTAATAAATCTTTTTTTCTTTAATTTTATTTCATACACACGGCGAATACGAGTAGGCGAACGCCTACCCGTACTCGCTTGACTGTGATGACACCCGATCGTGATATCCATGGACAATAAACAAACAATATGAAATTCGTAGTACAAAGCAAGGATGTGAATTTTTAGACCTAGTGTAGGCGGGAAAAAATTTTCTATACTCATAAGTCATTGTCT
This sequence comes from Charaxes varanes, assembly GCA_024363005.1. Lineage (NCBI taxonomy): Eukaryota > Metazoa > Arthropoda > Insecta > Lepidoptera > Nymphalidae > Charaxes > Charaxes varanes. Next base: position 21,470,224 of record JANCMC010043217.1, read on the forward strand.
ACCTTACATTATTCCGGTTCAGTACCACGGTCCTTTAACATTGTAAAGGATGTCGCTGTAGGACTAATTAAAATATGCCGTCATACCCGGAATCCAAACAACCTATTGACTCAAATCAATTAGTAACATTGATCGAGACCCACTGTTTTACGTGCTTTCCTAAAAACGGAGGATGATATTAAAGCCAGTCTAGGTCCAGTACCCCAGTCGCGGTATGGACTGGGGTGACCTAGACTTAACCTAGTCATGGACCCAATTGCCGGCTCCTGCCGGCTACGATCTCCACGTGACGCTTTCGGGATTAAAAAGTGCTCATAAAAAATAAAATTCAATAAAATTGTGAATTTGTATCGAAGTTTAAACTGAACAGCAATCAATGTGGATAAATAACTCTCCTTTATCCCATTCTATATGTTCAGACTAAAGCCCTTTAAACAAATAGAAGGCTTCGCAAACAGACATACACATCCCGGACGCCAACATCCGGTTTAGGAGTATTTCCGGTTCCTCTCACAGAAATGTACCATTATAGATTCAGCTAACACAAGAATATGTTGTAAGCACTTTTAATTATCAACGGGTTAAGTTATATGGTATTTTTTTTATATAAATAGGGGCAAACGAGCAGGCGGCATAAGTGACTACCCACGCCCACGGTCACCTGCAACACTAGAGTGACCGCAGATGCGTTGGTGGCCTATGAGAAACGAGTATGCATTTTTCTTGAAGGTCCCTAAGTCGTATCAGTTCAGAAATACCAAAGCTGGCAACTGATTCCACAAAGGAATTGTGCGAGGTAAGAAATTCCTAGAGAATCCCACGGTTGTGGCCTTTGGGACATTTAAAGAAATAATTATTATTAAAAGGGTATGTAATTTATTTTAATTCTGTAGATTAGTGAAGCGATAATAGTCGAGCATAATTAGTGGCCGGCACTTGAGTATATCGCTAGGTTAAGTAGGTTTTACCGTGACCGGATGAGAGTTGGATGACCTATTCCAGCACTGATTTTCAAATATCCGACCTCTTCCGTGTTTGGGCAGGCACGTAAAATAGTAGGTCCCGATTAACACAACTGAGTGCCGCGCGCTGGCCCAATTCGGATACAAGCCTGGCGCTACCTCTAATTAAACTATAAATTTATTTAGAGGTAGCCATATATAAATTTCGGATGGCACGTAAAACAGTGGGTCCCGATTTATGTTGTTTCCTTGGTAAGTCAGTCAAGACAGGAGATCGACCATTTTTAGTAAGATAAACAGATTTATAAAAATAAAGACAAATGTTTGTCTCAGTTTGTGTATGTGTGTATAGGTGTTTTGTGTGCTTTGTGTTAACCTTGTATAATGTACTTGGCGGAGTTTTGCAGATAAAATATCTGATTAAGTTAATATAAAATATTTATTTATCTTTAAAAAACCGACTTCGAAGTTATCAGAACTGGACCAAATTGAAATGGGACCAATCGGAAAGTGCCAGCTCTCTAATAAAAAAAGAATCATCATAATCAGTTCACCCAGTCGAAAGTACTGGGGTAACAAACTTTAAAAAAATACAATTGAATTGAGAACCTCCTCCTTTTTGAAGTCGGTTGAAAATATTGGACGTCTACTAATGGTTCACCAATTCATTATCACATTAAACCTTTTTTTTCAGGCTATGATAATTCTTATTTCTTCAATAAAACCTTAGATCTACATCACTGAAGACATTATATTGCATATATATATAATATCTATGTTGTATCGCTGATACTTAAAACAGGTAAAACCTGTGCTATAAGTATTAGCAGCCTTCCATTTTGTCTATATATACATTAAACGCGTATATTACAGTATATTTATACAATGCACTAGAGCGTTAATTTAAATACCAATAAATTTAATATACAAATACAACAAAAGGAGTCATAACTAAGATAAGGAAAGAGTAACTAGACTCAATGAGTGTGAGTTCATTGCGTATGTATGATTGTGTGAGTGTGATGAATGTTTGTGTATGTGTTTGTATGAGAAAGTGTGTGTGCGTGTTTAGAAACGCACAGATTGTGGACGCAACAGATTTTCCATATTATCACAGCTTTATTTTTTACACGTGGCAAGTTTATAAAAGCCTGTTAAAAAATAGTTTTTCTTGATGATGTCTTTATAAAATCAGGCATTAGACACATATAAAAAAATTTGAGCAACATCATTTAAGGAATCTCGTTTTATTTGCATTAATTAGCAGGTTAGAAGCCTGATGCTATTTCGTACTACAAGGTCATTTAAGAACCGGTTAAAGGATATTTTTTTAATTTTACTGTTTGCAAACATAATATAAAGATAAATTTTGTAATGTGTGTAATCCAACAAAAAGTTCTATTTTATTGTTCACGTTTTTTAGGTTCGTCAATTCATTTGTTACTATGCATTTAAATTATTTGTTTTAATTTGTGTACATTGTAAAACTAAGTCATTAATAAATAAACAGAACTATTTTGGTCAGACACATATAACCAACCACTTATGTCACGAGCCTAAGTCATATCATAATAACTTAGGCTCGTGACATAAGCTGTTGGTTCTAGTGGCTTCTTCGTGGGTTTTTTGCGTCTCCAAACGCAAACAAATATATATACATTGTTGTCGTTCATACCGGGTTATACAAGGACAAATGTGTATACATCTATCTGATTTAATTATTATTACAGGATAAATATAAATAATACGTTTTTTAAGGTTCCATATTCCGATTAGGAACCCGCACAGTTCCGTTATGTCCGTCCGTCCGTCTGTCCGCCCAAACTTTTACAATTGAGAACATGAATGCATGAAATTTGGTACAGTTATACACTGCACATAATTATTTATTATGTACATCCCTGAAATGTAAATTTTTTTGTATTTTGGGGATGGCTCCCATACATTTGAAGTAGAACCGATTTTTTTTTTCATCTCCATCGTGTTGGTCATCATTGGCTTTTAAATTCAAATACAAATGATATTTAATTCAAGTAGACGTTTAAAAGCTCTTTTGAATCGTCAAATATTTTAAAAGCTGCCACTGATTCCGAAGAGTCGACAAGAAACTCGTTAGCCACTCCACCCACACCGCTTTTTGATTACGGATACCATTTTGGAGAAATTAGCCCCCAAAAGTTTTACAAGATGGCGACTCCCTAGGATTTCCAAACTATTTATTAAATATAGAGACTTAAAATGTTCCATGTTGGTAGAGTATGCTAAAAGCTTATTAGGAAGATTATTTTAGGCAAAATCGGACAACAACTTTTGAAGTTATTTTACCAATACCTTTATCGTATATCTGATACGGAATTCTTTAATATGAGCGTGTCTTGATACGGAATTGTCCACTTTATTGAAAATAATTTTATTGTCGCCCTATTTCAATTGTTACTACTTTAAATGCTATTGAAATTTCCTAACGTCAACTACGTCTATTTGACGTTACTGAAAACGTATCACCAAATAGACATATTATTAGGATCCTTTACAATCTCCGATACTTTTTGTGCATTTACAAGAATTATTGCTTACTATTCTTGCAAATATCTAAGAATTAGAATTTAATTTTTTTGATGACATTACTAAGTGGTTAAACGATGTGATATGTTTACTAATAAAACAGTAATGGCCAATGATTATGTCTTGAGCGCATAAATAGCGTCAAAGTCTTACGTAAAATACGAGAGAGGTTTTAATAGATTTTATAACTGGTTACTAACCTGATATAACCATGTTTTTATATTAAAAAATCATATATTTACAATGCTTACGCGTATAATTAGTATGTTTTGAAAGATCTACGTTATCTATATATTCTAAAAATTGTTACCATTTTATGAAAATTGCGCGAACGGAGGGATTTAAAATTTGGCATAATTATAGTTTATATAGAAGATGGTGTGCGAATGCTAATGTTTTTATAAAGTATTATAAATATTTTCAATTATTTAAATAACAAACCACATTAACACCACGCTTTTTAAGGTAAACGGGTCTTTAACTTTTTTTATTTTTAGTTTTTTTTTTACGTCACTTAAAGGCAAGTTGGAGGCTACCTGACTATCTTTCGTACCTAAGCTAACATTTTGAAACACCGCACCTAGCACCTAACATAACAAAACCGTTGTTCTTTGCAAAAGATTCTTACCAATTCGCACGGTTACTACTGCGATGTTAGAAACTTACAAAATCGAGGTGATTAGGGTGACATTTTATGATTTAACGCGACATATGATACTCGTCAAGACGAATTATACGAGCCAAAACTCGATGTGGTTACATCGTTTTGTAACCAAGGTCTATGACCAGCTTCCAGTCCCATCAACAGACTTTGGATACCAGCTTAGGGGTAAAGTACTCGTCAAGAGGAATCATGAGAGCCTGAGGTAGATGTGGTTACGTCTTTTTATTACAACGTTCCTATGGCGACTTTCCAGATTCATCTTTAGACTCAGAATACTATCTTAAGATAGAGTACTCGTCAAGACGAATTATACGAAGCCAATCTCAGTGCGGTTATGTCTTTTTATAACAGACCTTCTATAGCCAGCTTCCAGCTCCATAATCATATCCTGGATACCATTTAAAGACAAAGTGCTCATGAGGAAGAATCAAAGAAGTCCAAACTTAATGTGCTTATGTCGTATTATAACAGAGTTGTCATGTCCATCTGCCAGAGCCATCATCAGATCCTGGATACCATCTAAAGACAAAGTACTCATTAAGAAGAATCATAAGAGCTAAAATAGTTGCGATTACGTCGTTTTATAACGAAGTTTCTATGGCTACCATTACACATCATCATCAGATTAGCTTCATATCAGTATATACTGCATTGCCACAAAAGTTACGTTAGTACACCAAATTTAAGCCTAATCCAACATTAGAAGGTAGATCTTATTTCATTTCCAAGATTTGATCCAATAAACACGTCAAACTATATAAAAATAGTGGTCACACTACTATTTAAAAATACCTGTTAAGAATTAATATATTTTGCACGAATTCAAGCTCATTGTAGTCTAACACGTGAATCACTTTAATCATGTCCACAATTGTAGTTTTCATCCTAGTAACGATAATAAGTGTTTTATATTACTTGATAACGAAAAAATATGACTACTGGAAGAAGAAAAAAGTACCCTTTCTAAATCCCCTGTTCTTTTTTGGTAACTACAAAGACACGATTTTATTAAAGAATGGTCGCGGCAGGTCAACTTAACCTAGCGATCTACTCAAATGCCGACCACTGATTAGGCCACGACCTTCTCTACTTTATCTAAATTTAAGAAATAATAATAAATTAATTATTAAGACCGAAGACAGAATCCATGTAACCGGCAAATCAAACCGATTGTTTGATTTGCCGATTACATGGATTCTGTTTTCGATTCAACGATTATATATCTTAATATAGAAATTACGTGTCACTTTGTTTTTCCGCGATGGACTCCTAAACTACTTAACCAATTTTATTCAAATTTGCACATCGTGTGTAGTTTGATTCAACTTGAAAGATAAAATAAGTTACATCTCAATTTATAGTTGCAAATAAAAATGAACCGCTGAATATATACGCACGTCTTTTTTGTCGTGTTTGTTATTATTAGGACAAGGTTTGTAAATAAAAAAGGAATGGCAAAGCGAAAAGGAAAAGGAAATAAAACGGGGACGGGAACAGAAAATAAAGTTTTAGGATAATAGAATGTAGTAAATAGTAAGTAACCCAATGTTCGGACAGGACAACGTCTGCTGGATACGCCAGTATATCTTCTTCTTCCTAGCATTATCCCGGTTAAGTACCAGGTTCCGCTTAGATTGCAGAGTATATACGGGGTGTAAAACACATCATACCGCAAACTTTGTAATAAGGCTACATTTAATGTCCTAAATAAAGTCACAGATATCATTCTTCGCGGAAATGAGATGTTACAGATATTGCCGTCCTCATCCCATTCTTGAGCACGCAATGTATTGTGAACATTGGGAAGCTAACGTCAACAAAATGTTGACGCGCAAAACAAGTCAACGATCCGGGACGCACTACTCTTGTTACGTACTTTTAAGTTTTTTTTACATTGCGGTTTGATGTAAAAGTATTGAAGAAATTTGTTTCTGATTTAAAATCGTATTGGGATAATCTATTATAAAGTATTTCAAGAAAAACCTCCTAAGAAAATAACGATATTATGAAGTATTTCAAGAAAAAGCCGACGAAAATTTCACCACTGGGGAGTCTAGAATCATGTACTGAACACATGGGTTCACAAACACGGTACGTCTTTTATACCCAGCATAGCAGTTATATAAGTTAAGTCAATAGAGTTATACATACAGTTTACTTTTTTGATTATTCTCATAGTCATATTTGTGTATTTGTGGACATAGGCGCTCTCAGAATATACGGCAATTTCAAATGTCAAATTAAAAATAAATAGGTCATTGACCGTTTAAAAATAGTTAACAACTCTGCATACGAAAAATTTTTAATTCATAAAAAAAATCACATAATATTTGTTTCAGTTAACGTGTGTTAAATAAACGTCCGAAATGCTATTATAAAAACCTATTTGTTTTGTGTCAATCAAATACAGAAAAACCGTTCCAATTTTTTGTTCGAATATCAAATACACGTGCAAAAATCACGTAAATTCTGTACTCATATTTTCATTTTTTGTTCAAACAAAGTGAAGTTCTGAATGTGTGGACGTTAGAACATTAAATTTAATCGATGTTTGCGTTTATTTAGGGAAGTCCCTGCTTTATGATATCGCCCACGGATTAGGAAAAAATTAATTACGTTGCCTAAATATAGGAATCATTCTTTCTTTAAAAAACCGACTTTAAATTATTAAAAGTGGACTAAATTGAAAAGGGACAATACGGAAAGCACCAGCTTTGAAATAAAAAAGGAATCATCAAAATCAAAAAAAAAAGTAAAAACAAAAAAAAATATCCAGTGCACAAAAATCCGTCCGTTACACCCTAAAGGGGATGTCAGGCCAAAGAGAAAAGTTGAAAAAATTATGTCTGTCTGTTTGTTCCGGGCAATCTCCGAAACAGCTGGGCCGATTTCAACGGGGCTTTTCATTGCTGATAGCTGATGTTCCAAGGAACAAATTAAGCTAGTTTACTTTTAAACAAATATTTTTAGTTCCGCACAAAATACACAAACTTTCGAATCATAACAAAATACCTGAATTTAGGCGGACGAAGAAGCGGGCTTCAGCTAGTCTATGAGTTTATATATAATATTATATTATATAGTAGAATATTATATTATATAGTATAGGCCTAATTGATGGTTGACATTTGACTCGATCGCTAGGCTAAGTAGCTCTTGCTGCGACCGGGTGATAGATATGTGACCCATTCTAACACTGGTTTAAATTTGATATCCGACCTCCTCCGTATTTTAGAAGGCACGCAAAACAGTGGGACCCAGTTAATGTCCCTGTTTGTTATTTGTCGTAAGGTTGAAGAGATCGTGGGGGCTCCGAGGATAACTTCAGAGTTGCAGAGGTTTTAATTTCCAGTACGTTAAATTGCCTTGTTACCGTCAAGTATAGGCAAGTTTTTACGTACAGGATGTATGTATGTACAATCAATTATAATTAATTAAGAGCTTAACTAACAAGAGGCAGGAAAAAACGAGTTATCTATTCAAACGTCAGCTCGTTATCTGTCTTTTATCTCATATCACTTTAAAAAACTATATACCGTTGATATTTTTTTAATATATGTACATAATGAGACACACAGACTTAATTAGAGGTAGCGCCATGCTTGTAGCCGAATTGGGCCGGCGCGTCCGGGTACCAGTACCTCTTTCTCACATGAGCACGGAAGTGAAATGATATTGACACAAAAATATTTACAAATTAACAAATTATATGGATAAGTTTGAGTACCTAAATATACAAAAGAATCACCACGTGGTCGTACACCACTGATAAATCAAGATGATGAGCAGCAAGATGTTGTGGATTATAGTTACGGAGTGGAACGTAAACAAAATGGCAAACCTTTGCGTAGTAGACCTTACAGTGAGAACGTGGAAGTTGATACAATTTATAGAAATGGATACAATAGACTCACGTCGGATGCTTCTGAGAAGTTATGGGAGGAACCGTACAGGCTACCACGTGTACAAGTACGTCAGGAACCTATACAGCAGTTAAGGAATTGTGTTGCTGAGTTAAGAGTCAGCTCAACGCCTCGGTCTACTCGGCCACCACCTGCGCCTCCTGCGAGTGCTCAAAAGACAAGACGACCACCCCCACCTGAGCCCCGAGACACGCACACGTTTGAGGTACCGTCTTTTCTTAACATTTTCTTCATAATAATAATTTATCAGACCAAAAAATACACTTCTTACAACTTTATATCTAGCTACGTATGCGTTCCAAAATATTTATTGTAGCATTTAGTATTATATATATAATGTATGTAGATGCTGAACTAGATGAGAAACCTGTACTGTATTCTAAATACCTATGTCTCAGGTTAATTAAACATGTTTGATAACGTTGTCTAGTTTAAAACAAAATATTATTGGTGAATCTCCAATTAATATCCTAGCGTTTCCTAAATTATTACTTTAAAAATTGTTAGATACATTGTCTATATTGTGATATAAACTTATATTTCTGTATTATAAAAATTGGTGGTACCACACCACGCTTATCAAATTGGCGTTTAGGTTTTAATTCTTCTCATGTGACGTTCATCAACCAGAAATCACATCGGGCACATTTCGGTTCGGTTTATTATAAGACAAATAAGATTTAAATATGAATTATATGGAATCCATAGACAAATACGGCATTCAATAGACTACTTTCAATTCTAGACCTGGGTTGCTAGACCCAAAAACTGCTATGGTTCCATCTTCAGTAACGTGATGTACCCGGCAAGCGCACATTGAATCCATGGACTGGTAAAAAATTCGTCTCTATATCAAATTTCTTGTTCCAGGTGCGTTTTACGAAGTCGGCAGGTGGCAAAGGGCTAGGATTTAGCATCGTAGGAGGACGGGACTCGCCTCGAGGCGACATGGGCATCTTCGTGAAGACTATATTCAATAATGGCCAAGCGGCCGAGTCTGGATTACTTCGCGAAGGTATCATCAATTAGCTCATCAGAAGACAATTCTTCATGTCGGAGCCAGACATTGCTTCATTTCAATGGTTATGTAGTATGGCTGGGTACTTTGTGTAGCTGCGCAAAGTTGAGTAGCTGCGCAAAGTTTTGTAGTACTTTGTAGTCTTCAAGGACAAAAATGTACAAACACTTTGAGCTATGTCTGGCTCCGGCATTATAGCTACTTGTAAACGTCCCACTCCTAGACAGAGGCCTCTTCCCTTATGAAAGAGAGGATATTTATCCCTCATACTGCTTTCCGTTTAATAGATTAAATATATTTCAGAAATTCCGTCCCTATGTTCGCGCTAACGATGATATTTATTTTGATTATATAACACTAGCTGTGCCCACGACTTCGTCTGCATAAAATTAGTTTACAAAATAGATTCAAGTTTAGCGTGATGATAATTATATAGCCTTTAGCCTTCCTCGATAAATGGGCTTTCAAACTCTGGAAAAATTATCGACAACGGACACGTCGATCCTGAGATTAGCGCGTTCAAGCAAACAAACAAACTCTTCAGCTTTTTATATTAGTATAGATGATTTTACATAATATGCGTATCATAAAACCCTATTTATTCCATTGGTATAAGTATAAATTTTTTAGTCATCCTATTTTTCTAATAATACTGAAATATGCTAATTTAAAACAGTTAAAGGTTCATATTATAAAAACGGCAATAAATTAGAATAGAAAAAACAGTTAAACACGTGACGGTTATAAGCAGCTGAACTTCGTTACTATAAAATGGGAATCAACATTAGTGCACCTGCAATTTTAGTCGTTCGAACAAAGGTATCGTTAAAGGGCACTATAGTGCCCTTTAATCACACATCCCACCGTTGGGGTATAATTGTTGCACCCACTCCTAATACAAGCTTTTAATTTAAGCTTAGTAGGAGGGGAAAGGGGAATATTAGACATACCTACCTAAAAAGTATACCTAATATTCTTTAAAAAAAGAGAAAAAAAGAAAAGAATATATAAAGCTGAAGAGTTTGTTTGTTTGAACGCGCTAAGCTCCGGAACTTCTGATCTGATTTGAAAAATTATTTCAACATTAGATAGCCCATTTATCGAGGAAGGCTATAGGCTATATACCATCGCGCTAAGACTAATAGGAGCGAAACACCAATGAAGAATGTTTCAAAATCGGCAGGTTTTTTCCCCCTTTTGAAAGCTTCCGCTGCGTGCGCTGCGTAAACGGTTAAAGTTTCGCAAAAATTATGTATGACGTAATTGTTACACTATAAAAGTTCTAAATAAAAGTCTGCTACAGCATATGTCTACCTTTTAAGGCTGGGTCCCTATAACGTTTTTTATGCTAACCAAATTTGTTCTGAAATAATGCACTATTTGCGAAGGTGTTTTTATAAATATAATATTGATCCTTATTCAAAACCAATTCTTTGAACCCCTAAGTGATAAAAGTGGTCTACACGGGCGAAGTCCTACATCTAGTGTGTTATATAATGACGATTTTAATTCAATTTACATGTTTGTAACGCTGTTCTGTGAAGTTGGGAATTTGGGGTTACAACAAATTACGTGGGAGGTATCGATATATATAACTATAGATGAAAAGAAAGAAGTTTAATTTAGCTAGAGAAATCATTTTGCAAGTATATTATGCTAACAAAAAATCGGTAGATCGGGAACTTTTTATAATTTTCTTTAAAACAATAATCCCTAATAACTCTTTTGTGAAAGTTATTTCTTTGAAAAAGTTTTTGATTGATGTTGATGAGTATTGTAACTTCAAAGTAACGAGGGAGGGAGGGTATCCTAAAATGAAATTAAGGTGTTTTAAAAGACAAGGCGAAAGATTTTCGGGATCAAGCGGTCTGGAAGGTATTTTTTACAAAAATTAGTTACTTTTTTACATACTTTAAAAGCTTAGGATCTGCTTAGATGGAGGTGTGCTTTTTATATGTGTATATTTGGATGTCTGCAGCATATATATGTTTATATATTAACAAAGATATAACACTTATGTATTTAAACAACTTTATTAATATGATAACAATGATAGCCGCCGCCGCATAACGAGCTGGCGATGATGTCGAGTGAAATGATGCAATAAAGCAAACTAGATGGCGCTGTACGCACATGTCGACGGTCGCGATACCAACGCGTCGCGTACCATACAAAAACCCAACTCACGCTAGCGAAGTTTCTACATACGATATTTATATATTCACCCCCCAACGAACCACTGTCGACGACTCCAACTAGCCCAGACTGAATACCTATCGACTTACGCTTCCCACCTTTCATTCCTTGCCAAACAAATTCTACCTTCGCGTGCCTTTCCACAATAGTAATATTCCAAGGGACAGACTGGCCGGCGGTTCACCTTAGTGAATACCGATGACCATGGATATCTTCACCACCAGAAGGCTAACAGATGCATTACCGGCCTTTAAAGAGGGGTGTAGGCCACCAGAAACTCTCACAAGCCTAAGCGAAAAGTGACAAAAATACCATCACTATACGTGACAGAGTTGCTACCACTTCAAACCGATCTTATGTGAGAAAAAGCTACTGGTATCCGTAGGCGCCGCACCAATTCAGGTGTAGACCAGTAGAACTGCAAGCGTGGCGCTAGCTCTAATCAGATACATAGACAGGAGTAAAGGAAGATATGAAGTAAAAGGATATAAAGGTAGACTGGAAAGGAGAAAAAGGATGCGGATACTACTGTCACGGACGTTATAGGGGGAGTCACGATAACAGCTAATGTAGTCCGAGGTCGTATATCCGTAGTGGATCTAACCAGTTATCGGACAGATAATAAGGTAGATTCTTTTATATATATATATATATATATATATATATAACAAGGGGCAAACAAGCAGGCGGTACTCTTAAGTGACTACCGACGCCGATGGATAACTGCAACACCTCATTTCAAAGATCATATAGTGTAGGCGGGTTTTTGTGTACCAGCGGAAAGTTTTGTAGAACTTTGTAGTGTTCAAGATGGAATCACGTTGGCGATACGGTCGTGCTAAAAAGTGTTACAATTAATTTAATGTTTTCCTCATTTGTATTTATAAATCAATCGTTGGTCTTTGGTCTAATCTAATTAAAGATAAATCAAAATTGGGGCAATAGAACATCAGCCGTGTCCGCTAGAATTAAGTTTAGAAGTGTTCCTAATATTCGTTTTTCAAAGATAAAATATTGAGGTAATATAGATTTTTGTTGAATTTTTAATAAAAAAAAGATTTCGTTCGGTTTTTATGTGGTGTCCAGTAGTAACATTCTGATGCCAGTACAAGTCCAAACAGTTCTTGGACTTACAACAGATATTTACATAAGTATATAAGATCATTTCCATAAAGCCAAAGAGTCTAGTCGATTTGAAACGTGCAGGTCAATGGAGTTTCAGGTCCTATTAAACAGATTTCTATATTTTATACAGATAAGTGCAATAATTAAAAAAAAAAAATCATTGCTTAAACGCACCAAAATGAAACATAAAATTAGATAATTTTTCACTCCACTATCATTTTATATTTGCTGCGTTCGTTGAAAATTATTCGATAATAAAAATATTATTTTATAAAGAAGTTACTAAAATATAGTATTATCTTCATTTCTTTCGATCTGAATTTTTATAAAGAGCTTAACGAAGATACTAATCAGCTTTATTCAGCCCATTTGCTCCGAACACTGGATGGTAAATACGTCTTATACTAGCTCATGTCTGCGACCGCATCTACGTATTTTATGTTAATTATTTTCAGTACACTTTATGTTAATTTTAATTGTGCCACATTTGGGACTTGATTAGGTAATTTTCATAATGGTACGCCAGATATTAAGCAGCCAGTCTAGATCAATAGCAATGCATCTGGGTTGGTTTTACAGAAGATGTAAGTTTTATTCCTGCGGCGGTATACGGTTGAACACCACACCACTTCTATCTTAAATGAACACTAAAATTAAATTAAACCGACTTTTACAAGTTGCTTCTTGTAACTATAACCGCGTGTACTCATTTTGGCGTGCAAACAGTGAATCAATATTTAAAAAAAAACTATCATATATTATTTAAATTTGTAACACTTTTCCATACGATTGTACGTAAGAAACTTAAATTACACAATTACCGAATATCGCCGTTATACGTAACCGGATTGAATCGCTTTTGTGTGATGAATAGAGACTCAGATTTCCCTCAAGGCGCCGCGACAGTTGAACTTTGATACATTGTCAATCGGATCTTCCAATTGAACTTTCCAGAATTATTGATATTACAAGAACAATTGGAAATCGGTTAGAATAATGGTCATTCAATACCTGACACCCTTGACGTTACTATATTTCTGTAACTCCGAAAATTTATCTGGATTTGTAGAAGATCGTAGCCTAATCAACGGTCGACATTTGAGTCGATCGCCATGTTAAGCAGATCTTACCGCGACCGTATGACAAATTGGTGATCCTTTCTAACACTGATTTTCTGACATCCCACCTCCTCCGTGTTTCGGAAGGTACGTATAACAGTGTCTCGATTAATATGGGGTATTGTCGCACCCACTCCTAATACAAGCTCTTAATTTAATCTTAGCAGGAGGGGAAAAAGGGAATATTAGACATACCTAAAAAGTATTCGTAATATTCTTTAAAAAAAAATTAACTTGATTTAATATTTACTTTAATATTTTTAATCTTATTCAACACTTTACGCTACCAGTTTAACAGCGTATATATGTTTGCGTGAAGTATGCGTTTGGGTGGCGCCCTGGATGGTTAAGATTCACTAATCAGGCCGGCAGATGGCGATGCAGTCGGTATCTAGAAAAGAAGAAAGAAAGAAAGAAGAAGAAGGTATCTAGGTTATCTATCTATACTTATATACGGAACGGGAACGGGAACGGGAACGGGAACGGGAACGGGAATGGGAAGGGGAAAGGGAACATGTATAATAAATAACATTATAGGATAATAGAATGTAGTAAATAGTAAGAAACCCAAGCATTAGACAGGACGACGTCTGCCGGGTCCGCTAGTTGAGTTTTTTTTTTAACTGTACATTATATTGCAATTTATAACAGTTATGCCTAAATACATTTCCTCTCATACCTTCACCAATTAATATAAAAAGACAAAGTAAACAGCTTACTTATTGGTAAATAAATCAAAAATTATTTTAACCCTTCATGCAAATTACAGTTCTCAAAGATAAAAAAAAACAGCTATAATAACCTAAGAATCCCAAAAGAACTTACATTTATTTGATAAGCTGTAGCACAAAGCATTACAGAACAAACAATCACATAAAGTAGCATAATGGGCGAAAGACACGAATCGAAGAGTCGAGAATACCTGAAACATTTATTTAATGTCGTTAAAACGTTGATTTATAGAAATACTAGCGGAACCAACAGACGTTGTTACGAACGTTGGCTTATTTTCTATATCAAATTATAGCGCGATCTACTGATCGTCTACGGCATCGAATGCCCGCCACGTGCCAGCCCGCTCGGCCACCCTATTTTAATTCTCTCATAGCTTTTAAGATATTCATTTTAATGATATGCTGTAAAGGGAAATTTTGATCTGCATAAAATGTACGAATTATTGGCGCATTTATATATGAAATAGTTCATTATTTTTTTGTAATATGTAAAAGCTAAAAATAGTGAGTTATACTTAGGAAACAGACATATACTATCGCAGACGTTTTTATAGATCTTTTTGGGATGTACAATTCCATAGTACATTATTTTGTTCTATCTTGTAAGGTTTAACCAGCGCACGGGACGCAAGCACACAAAAATACGTTTTTTACGATTTCGCTACAAATCATTCAAATTTTCGGCTTTTATCTTCGATAATATAAATGTGTTATAGACATAAAACCTTCTCCTTGAATCGCTATGTTTATTAATGAAAACCGAATTAAAATCCGTTGCATAGTTTTACAGATCTGTGCGTACAACGCTAGTTGGCGACTTCATTGTATACTATGTAATGCGAATTTGAAATTTCTAGGCTACAGGGTAGTAAGACACATAAACTGTCGGTTTTTTCCTACTGCAACTTTAAGGACCCACCAACCGCATCACGAATCCATTGAGTACTAAAACTACCTTAGCAATATCAAATGTCGTATCTCTATATTGGGTTAATAGTGATTTTTTTTAAACAACTGAAAACGCTTTATTAAGAAAATTGTTTACATCGAGAAACACTCGTTAATGATGTTTACTTATATCAACCTTTATTTAATTTGTCTGAGCAAATATTTTGATCAAGAAATGTAAAAACCTTCCTGTACCGTTCATACGTATTTTGCTTTTAGAATGAGCATAAATTTTTGGATCTGGTAAATTAGTTGCATTGCAACGCTCTGCAATAAGGTCGGAAAGAATCTGAAAGCAATTTTTTTTTAAAGAATATTAGGAATACTTTTTAGGTATGTCTCATATCTCCTTTTTCTCTCCAACTAAGTTTAATTAAAAGCTTGTATTACGAGTGGGTGCGACAATACCCTAACGGCGGTGGGGTTTGAACCGGGTACTTTGCGTATTTCAGACCATACCTTATATCGTTGAGCTATTAAGGCTCTATTTAATTAATTTCTATCTTATTTTGGGTAAAAATTGTTCAGTTCGTGAAGATAAGAAGCAGGCAATTATCGAAAATGCTGTAATCAAAAAAATAACTTACAAAAAAAAGCAAATATCTAACGTTAATAGAGAAATGAAAAAATATTTCTGACCTAACAATTAAGAAAAACGAGAAGTGGAAAGATTACTTAAGCATTTGAAACCTCTTTAACACGGTAGAGCTACTGAAAAGAAAATATGCAGCATAGGAAAAACATAGTTCACACATCACAAAGGCCACGTCAAAGCTGGAGCTAAAAATACGTTGTCACAGACTGACCAAGCAAATTTGTAGATACATGGATACTTCTGTTGGCAACGTTTTGACATTTTGTAATCCCAAAACGTTGAAAAATAATTTCCACTAACTATTTTTTAAACGCAAACTGTTGTATGTAATAAAGGTTTTGTCTCCTGCATTAATTCATTCAGGAAACTACATCATTATAGTATGGACCATCTTCTTCTTCTTCCTAGCGTTATCCCAGTTAAATACCAGGATCCGCTTAGATTGCAGTGAACTATATGAAAATATCTTTATTCCGAATTTATCGAAATCTATACTAACAACAAAGCAATTCCTACTTTACTTACAAGACTTCTAGCATTGCAACTAATAGTAAAAATAATCAAAATATCTTAATAGTCCAACTCAAATGCCGGCCACTGATTTAACTACGATCTCCTCAAAATAAATATTCAAATTAAAATGCTTTGGTAAATTGTAAAGAGCACAGGAAAAATGTTTTCACTGTTGTTCAGTTTCCTGCAACTTTGGACAGGTTTGTTTCACGTTCTTACGAAAGTTTCACCAATTTCCGATTGCAAACCCAACCTTCCGTCATCCGGCTTGCCACATTGTTGCCTTAAAGTCGAGAAGCTAAATTCTATGAAAGTTTTACCGCCATACTTATGTTGCTGCGTACAATCAAAGTTGGTTTTCGCGGAATTTGTTTTAATTTAACCAAAATTTTGTTAATTACATTGATTATTATTATTATTCTTTTATTTAGACGAGTGCGCCTAAGTCAGAGGTCGGATACCTTTTGGCAGGCAAGAGCCAAATAATAAAAATTCTAATTGTAGTCATCTAGGACAAAAATGTACAAACACTTTAAACTATGTCTGGCTCCGGCACGACAATGTCTGCCGGATCCGCCAGTACAAATATAAAAAAGCAAGAATCTCACGTTCACCATTTTATAATATTAGTTACAATTAAGAAGTCCAAAAAGCTAATAATAATTAGTGAAAATTGCGCCTTAGATGTCGCAAATCCTAATGCCTTCAGAACACAAGACATTATCTAAATTTATCATACAAAATAATTAAGTCGCTCCCTAAAAGCTCTTACTCACAAACATTATTAAGGTTATTATCAGTGTAAGATACAAGTGAAAGCCTCTACTAATATATAAAGGGAAATTTGCGGGAGCACTTTGATCTTTGAGATTAGCATATATGATATTCCCGTCTTAATACATAATTAATGGCACAATTGGCTTAATATATAATGCTTTCGAGGTTACCAGATGTCTATAAGAGTACACATATATTTTATGTTACAAGGGACAAACAAGCAGGCAGCTAAGTGCCTACTGACACCCATGGACATCTGCACGACCAGAAGGCAATCAGATGCGTTACCAGCCTATAATGACGAGTTTAGGCCACGGGAAAGCCTCACAAACCGAACGAAACGCGACAACAATATCATCACTAGACGTGACAGCATTGCCGCCATTTCACGCCGATCTCATGTGAGAAAGAGGTACTTGTATGTGCCGGCCCAATTCGGCTAAAAGCGTGGCGCTACCTCTAATTAGAAAGTCAGGAGTAAGGGAACGGGATGGAGTAAAAGGATATAAAAGTAAATGGAGAGGAGAGAAAGGATGCGGATACAATTGTCGCGGACGGTATAGGGAGAGTGACAATAGCAGCTAAGGTGCTCCGGGGTCGCGTAACCGTAGTGAATCTGACCAGTTAGGGTTATGGGTTTGCAGTCAAAGAGATTTGCTCTCATGGGCGACCCAAATCTCTTTGACTGCACCTATAATAGGCTAGGTGCAATCAAAGAGCTTCTTAATCTCATAACTTTTTTTGAATTGTTAACTTCTTTAGGCGCGTATGACGATCATGAGATCAGTCGTAATGTATGGATCGGAATGCTGAGCAATGAAGTTGGTAGATTAATGAAGAGTATAGGCAGCGGAGCTGAGAATGCTAAGATAGTTATGGGGAGTGACTAGAGATGATCGCCTTAAGAAAGAATATATAAAGGGAACTTTAAAGGTGACACCAATAGTGAAGAAATTAAAGAGCAATAGTTTAGCATGGTATAGGCATGTGATGAGGACAGATGAAGGATATGTGGGTAAACGGATGTTAGGTATCGGCGATTGATAGAGCGAAGAAACGATGGGTGGATTCTGTGAATGATGACATGAGAAGAAAAGGTGCACACTCAAAGACAAAAGTGTCAGATTAGAGTGGAAACAGAAACATGTGCGGACCCTGCATAACGTAGGATATAATTAAATTATTATTGTTACGGACAGATGATACAGGAATGGTATGGCGGCGTCTTCGTGGCCACCGTCGGACGGATTGATCCTGGCTGGCACTAGTACGTAACATATCGAGCGAGATAGGCACGTCTTGTTAGAAAGAGACGGCGATAGTGTTATCTTGCTCGCGTAGACACCAAATGTTACTTATGTAGGGTGCGTACTAGTGTCGGCCCCCATTTAGTAGATAAGCTTATGCTAAATTGTTAGACGGCACGTTACCATAATGGCAAATTCATCGGATGATTGATAAATCCTCTAATGCGACTGAGTGCGGAAAAGCTGCCCGCGTAGACGAAGATGTTAGGATCCTCCTGTGCTTACGGTCCTTCTAACCGGGGGCCCTTATTGGCTGGGGGCCTGTGACATTTTGCCGTCTTACCACCCAATAGTTACGCCACTATAGTCGACCTTTCGTTCTATATACATAGATAATTTAGTTAACCGTTGCACTCGAATAAGTCACAACAAGTATACGGTGGGGTCAGGGTCGCACTTCATAAGTTCCAACTAAATAAAGTTTGATATTTTGCAATGTGCAGTTTAGACGAGCACGGAGAGCGCGCGCTGTAGGGCCGCGGATCACGTGAGCGCATCACGCAGGTGTCGCACGCACGCGTAGACCTTGACAGCGGGCCCGAGCCGCAGCCGCAGGCAGTGCACCAGCTCCTCGCACGACGCCATGAGCAGCTCGGCGCCCGAAAGACGCGCCGCCGCCGCAGCCGCGCCCACCGCAGCGCCCGCCACGCGCGACAGCAGAGCCGATACCTCTTTCTGTATAAAATTGATATGCTATTTATTTTAATACTTGATGTCAGTTTTTAATTGTCTTTGTGCGGAAATCTAATTGCTTAAAGTAAAGTAGCCTATGCACCCATATTCTCTGTTAATTAGGAATAAACTTAACATGCTGTAGAGGTACAAATCCACGAAAGTTATATGTTTTTTATAACACAATCGCGTTAAAATAATTTTACAAATTTTATGCAAATGAAGTAAGTTTAAGGAAATTATTTAGCACGAACGTGCGATCAAACAAGACGACGAGATCGGGCGAAGTTCAATTATGAAATTTCGTAGACTTCAATATAAATATGTCAGAATTTTTGTTATTTAACAAAAACTCTGTATATTGAGGCAGCGGACTGGCCCTTGTTAGTGGAATGATAAGTGAACAAACCTGTGTCCAAGTGCCAGGGTCGGAGGGTAGCGAGAGATCAGCCATGTGTCTCGCAATGAGCGCTTTCGACAGGGAGTTCGAGTGAGCGGAAGAGAGTCGCACAGGCGAGTGTCGCGCGGGGGACTGACGCGTGCGCGAGTGTCGCATGGACGAGTTCTGCGTAAACGCTGGTGAATGGTGTAAACTTGAGCGGACCCTGTTGTCCTCACTACCGCTACCTCGCCACCGTTTACCTCCACCGCTTGACAGAGACTCGTCGTCCGATACCTGCGGAATTTTAGTACAAACTATTATAAACCAATTTTCTAACAATTCTTATAGAGTAATTTTTAAGCATATAAAGCAATATATATTATTTGAAATAATATTAGGAATACTTTTTAGGTTTGTCTAATATTCCCTTTTCCTCTCCTGCTAAGCTTAAATTAACAACTTGTATTAGGAGTGTGTGCGACATAACACCAACGGCGGTGGGTTTTGAAGCGGATACCTTGCGGATTTCAGTCCATACCCTATACCGTTGAGCTATTGAGGCTCTGAATATGAATATGAGTGTGCATTGTGCACATATTATTACATGCACGCAGCAAAACAGTATTATATATGGTTAAAGCGTATTTTCATTATAACAGGTTTAAAAAATACTCACTGGGTCGTTTTTCAAAACCTCTTCGACCCTTTTGTGTTTTGGTGGTCGCCCTCGAGGTAATCTGTAATAAATCATAATTTCATTATATCAAATTCTAGAAATTTGCTGTAGTTCCATTCATAACACGGTACTTTTTTAACGCATATTATTATTATTATATTAAATTATAATGTATATAGTATTATATTATGCGCATTCGGGATAGTACAAGCGCGCTGTACAAGAATACTTCTAAAACGTCTTTCCTTAAAGCGGAATAAATATACCGTGGATTACAGTAATTGCTTTTTGACTATCGCTTTACTATAATATGATCCTCAATGTTATAATGTGATATATTTGATGATTTTAAAGTGCTTTAATTATATTTTTTATAATGTGACTTACTTTTCTTTGGGTGCGTCACTCGTCGGCGTACTCGTTGATATAGATTTTGGTTTACTTTGTGCTCTGAAAGTAAATAAAATGATATTCAATATTGAGTGAGACTCATCAAAATCATATTAGAGCATTTACGAAACTCTATAGGTTTTTGGTAAAAAGGTGACCTTGCCTTCTGATCCGGGGGTCGTGGGTTTCATTCCCGCCTCGAATCTGGGTATATTATAAATATGTACATGTTTAAATATTTCAACAAAAGAAATATTTGTGTATAACACGCGTCTGTTACCTTATAGCACAGGCTTATGGCTATCACACACACAACTTTATACTTGTCTACCTTAGGAACAGACGTCCGTGTATCCTATAGTTCTGTATATATTTATTTATTTAATTACTTATTTACTGCAATCCTACTATCGAGATCTCAAAATGAAATTATCCTATAAAGATTAAACACTAGCGGACCTAGCAGACATTGTTCTACCCGAACGTAAAATTCGGGTGAACTCTTTCGTCCCCTGGTGGACTTTCAAATATTTGTTTGTAACCCCTTATACCCCTCCTAATCCGGAGCTTTAACAAAATCCGTTCTTAGTCGAAGCCTACCACGTAAAATATACCTCTCTATTATACGTTAAAGATTCTACAATATACATCAAGTCATAGTCATACAAGTATCAACACAAGTAATTCATCAACGTTCAGAAACCACGCAAAATCCGCCTTCATACATCCACACGTGCACACGTAATTCACCAAACTTTCCCCATAATAATGATGTCGTCTTGTCATTCATCCGTAACAGCCGACGTTGCCTGCCAGCGAGTAATTTATATTTTATTATCACGCCTGACTTGTTTCATTCCAGGAATATTACAGTGAGAGGGTCGGTTGTGCGCGGAAAATCAGATCGAGAGGAAAATGTTCCCATTAAGGCAACCTTTTGCACTCTAGGAATATGGAATAACATGAGTAAAGGGTGACTGCTACCAAACTTTATATGAAGTTTACTCTAAATACGAATTATCATCGGTTGACTTGGGTCTCAGCGCAGTAAATCTACTTCTTCCTAGCGTTATCCTGGTCTAATACAAGATCCGCTTGGTTACAGAAGACGTGGCTTGGGGCGAATTAAGATATCCGACTGCCATCTGACGTCAATCCCCGGAAACTCCACAATCTCACGACTAATACCACTGAGTAACACATTAATCGGGATCCAATGTGTTACGTGATTCCCTAAACTCAGAGGAGTCCAGATATTTCAAAAGCGGTGTTAGAATTGATCACCCATCAATCTCCACCGATCGCGATAAGAGCTACTTCACCTAGCAATTGACTCAAGTGCCGGCCACGGATTAGGCTACGACCTCCTAGATAAGGTCTCGGTGCAGTAAATGTAATGAACTAGTTGTTACTAGCGACTTTATCCGCGTTATATTAGGTGAAAAATTTTAGCGTGATGATATATAGCCTTTAGCCTTCCTCGTTAAATGGGCTATCTAACACTGAAAGATTTTTTCAAATCGGACCAGTACTGCCTGAGATTCGCGAGATCAAGCAAGCAAACAAACAAACTCTTCAGCTTTATATAATAGGTATAGAGTATAGATAAATAATTTCGTAATTGATTTCATCCAATACCCGTAAAAAATAAACATATCATAGACCAATAGACAGAAAAAAGTCAAAATTGTATATTTTGTTTTAGGTACCGCATTAAAATACCGGTAAAATTAATATATGCGGTACCTAATACCGCATTAGGTACGGCATATATAATATAAAGCCAAATATAGAGCCAAAACTATTTCGTATTGTGTTAGGTACCATACAAATTATTATGGTTACCTTATTTATGATATGCATTTGAATTTTTGCAAAGAGACACTTAAATTTTATTTATTTGAATATGCATATTATACATTTATTACATAGTGCCATTAAAATTTAATATTACGACTCTGACTTGTCCGGTTTTTCATTTAAACTTTTTTATGTTATTTCGTCCGTCGAACGTAAAACTTTCGGAATATATTTACCGAATAATAAAGTAAGTTGGGTAACGTTTTACGTTTAAATGCAAATGAAAAGCGATTTTGTTCAATTTCGGTGACCCGAATTGGTTAGGTCACAATATACTGGTTTCTATTAACGGGTCTCAAAGATACTGAATCTTCTGTCCACTAAAGCACAATTACTTGAACCGTAGTTTTTCTTTCGGCTCAATTTTTAATTAACTACTACCGCAAGTTATTCATACTTACTACATTTTCTTATACCGGAGCCAGACATAGCTCAGTTCACAGGGCCCGCCCGAGGTAAATTTTAGTATGGAGCGAGATCCAATTGTGGCGCCTCCTTACTTACTTGGCCTGACCATATTTTTTTTATATAAAATATTTAATTAAAAATAATTGCGTATTAAGAGCCACCCGCTAGCTGAGGTGCCCCCTGGAACTCGACGCCTGGAGTGGCCGTTCCGATCGCCCTATAGTAGAGCCAGCCCTCGACACATAATAAAGAAAAACAAAAAGTTCTTCGTAAATAATGCATATTTTGTATCTATGGAGCCAAGTCTAAATTTAAAACAATTTACCCAGTTGACACAAAGATAGTTCAGAAATTTGTTAAATATAGATATTTACACATGTTTTTTAAAGTATTTTGCTTCTTAGATTTTTATTGCTGTTATGCTAAATAAAACATATATTAATCCAAAAAAAAATCCTTACGGATGTAAATTCATCGTCAAGGTGTTATAATCTATTCAATACAACCATTCAGCCGGCAGAGTTATAACAACGTAATACATACAAAATATACTACTTAAATGCTCATCGCTTTTTAGAAGTTACCTTATCCAAAACTAGTCGTTACCCGCTACTTCGTCCACGTAAAATTAGGCTAACATTTTAGCGTGATGATATATAGCCTATAGCATTCCTCGATATCTAACACTGGAAGAATTTTTCAAGTTGGACCAGTACCTGAGATTAGCGCGTTCAAGTAAAAAAAACTCTTCAGCTTTATATATTAGTATAGATTGCAAATAGGTACACATATGTTCTGGGTCTGGCATAATCTTAAATAGGTTTAAGATTCTCAAATAACTGATTTATTTGAGAGTCTTAAGACTATTTAAGATATATCTTATACATATAATAAATAGACTCCCTATATACACACCGGCAGAATTAGTAGCGGAACATTAAAAAAGGCAGAATATAAAATTTAATTTTAAATTTAATACAAATAATAATTAAACATGAAACAACAATTAAATTAACCTGTTTTCATATTAATTTCCAACGCCATGCATAACGTTTAATAAAAAGAAAAAATCTGAACTAAACAAAATGCATTTTTCTTAAATTTCTTAATGACAAAGAAACAGTTGAAAATTTTAGATTTTGTGAGGATTTAGAATCAATGAAATAAATGTTTAATGTCGATTGTTTCTCCCCAGTGCTCTGATTAAGGTTTCCATACGTCTAGACATACTGCAAAAGATCAAAGAAAAATGCATTTTGTTTAGTTTAGTTTTTTTTCATTAGCCTTTATGTATGGTGTTGAAAATTAATGTCAAAACATGTTAATTTAACTTTTGTTTCATATTTAATTATGATTTGTTTAAAAAACAAACTATTTGAGTGTCTCCTTTTATTGTGCTCCGCTAATACTGCCGGCGTGTGTACATATATAGGTTGCAATACTGTACGTCACAAATGATCAATAGTTATGTAATAATTTGGCACAAACGTGTGAGTTTTCTCTCGCCATTTCATTATCATCATAGTTAAATAACCTCACGCAACAACTTCGACCTTGTGCCTAATACCACTTACAAACACATAATACATCTAAATAAAATCGAAGTGTCTGTTTGTAACGTCGAAATATTTTTTATTTACTAAAACCCTTTTTAATTTCACGTTTCAACAATACATTTTACAATAAATTGTGAACAAATAGCATAATACAACCAATGAAGTTTGTCTTCATGCCACAGAAAAAGTCAGCTACGAGATTCGTTAGCATACGTTAATGCAGTACAATACAAAGTTATTCCTCAACTAATACATAAAATATGAACTATATATACGATAGCCTATAACTAACATTTTTGTCTGTCTGTCTGTTGGTTCCCGGTAATCTATGAAAGCTGGACCGATTTAATTATTTAACAACCTTAATAGGTTCAAAGCACAAAAAAAATACAAGCCCCCAAAAATTAAACAAAATTATTTAAAGCACGCGAACTAAGTCACAGTATACAGCTAGGAAAGCAATAAATTTAATAAACAATAATTCGTAACTGCGGAAATCCATAGCAAGCAAAGGTTTGACATGCTTTGCATAAATTCGCGATTTCAATAGAAAATTGCCGCAATTTTGAAAGGTGCCCGCCACCACAGCAATCGATACTCAAAGCTGCTGTGGTTTTCTATGCCAATTTCATACTCTTCCGTCCACGCAATTTTCGTAACAGGGCAGTACATAAGTTTATGATTCTCATAATTTTTCTTTACGTCTAAACTACTAGAAAGCTAGCAGATGCGTTGCCGGCCTTTAATGGCGAGTTTAGGCCACCGGGAAGTCTCACAAACGAGACGAATCGCGACAACAATACCATTTCTTGACGTGACAGCATTGCCAGAACTTCACGCCGATCTCATGTGAGAAAGAGGTACTGGAACCCGGCGCGCCGGCCCAATTCGGCTACAAGCATGGCGTTACCATAAAGTAAGAAATGTTAATAAAACATAATATATAAATTATGCTTTATTAATATTTCTCTTCGTTTATCTAATGTATATCTAAATAAAATAAAAATTTACACCTATCCTTGGATTCGACAAACCATTTTTACATTAAATAAGACTTATTTACAAACTAAAGTCATTTTAAGGTATTGCATATTTCGTGCGTCATACCCTATACTGATTGATAGTTATTAACAATAAGTATAATTGGGTTCAATCTAGATTACCTAGGTTAGGAAATATTAATAAATCTCTACAACACTGACTCCGATTGGACGAGGAAAGAATGGAAGAGGATCGAGCGGTTAAGCGGTCGATGATCACTTGGTCGTTCCAAATATCAATAGAGGGTCTGGACGAACGTTCTCGATAGTTTTACTTACTTTTACATCCAAAACCGAACGACTAATGAAATATGAATGTTACCGTATTACACAACTTATTGCTAAACATATCTAACGCGAATGAAACCAGCACTCGCTCATATCGAATCCTTGACGTTACGACCATATAAGTCATGTAAAATGGAAGCACGAACTTTCGTTTAACGTTTCGTTTCGAACGCAAAAGTATGTAAAACTATCGAGAATGTTCTTGCTAGGCCTTCAGGTAGAGGGAGATATGTGACAGCTTCATACTACGCTATGTCAGAAAACAGTACAGGGCCAAAGGAAGTGGCGTCTCGTAGTGTCCGCCAAGATCCTGTTTTAGGTCGTTGCGCAATGTTAGTTGCATAACATCAGCTATTTTTAGTTATGCGTTTAAATAATAAACTCTAGAAAGGGTGAACACTGCGTTGGCGTTGTGGTACAACCAACTGTGTTGTGTGCACGAAATCACGGTGTGCAAGTGTAGTGTGTGTGTGGCTTAGGTGTGGTTTTCATTTGTGCACTATACCACACATAAAGGCTTACACATGTGAATATGTCTTTCAACATATATCTGTCTCAAGGTCGCTCATGCATTGTTTTAAAAAAATTACAATTACGCAAATAATATTGAAACGTAAACATTTTTGCTCTCTCTATAATAATATAAACAAATTAACGGTAGAATATATAGAGGCAATTATAAAATACACGCGTTACATTGTGTTACTTTTTATTTAATAATAAATGGAAAGTCTGCCCTGCTTTTGATAACTTATCAAGGTTATGCCGTTTATATTATAATAATTTAAATTGAACACCGCACATTTAAACTGTCTCAAAACACTGACAAAAAGTCACATTCGGAAAAAGCATGGAGATAAATCAGGTTATCCGCAATGGCACACAACTTCGTACATGTAACTTGACGAACATTATAATTGTTCTGCTGTTCGCTTTTTTCTTTATGTGTATACTTATATACACATAAAGAAAAAAGCGCTTGAAAGCGATCATGCCCAGTGCAAAGGAATAATCCTGTCTAGGAGGGCGTTTTACTAGAATAATTCTATTCACTCTAGTTTTGAAGGCACCAAGCTTATAATTGTCGGGAAACACTGACGTTGGAAGGACGTTCAACACCTTGGCCGTACGAATAAGGAACGAAGAGTCGAAGCGCTTCGTGCGAGTTGGGAAGATCAGGAATATAAATTACATAAGCCTGAATGCCCTCGCGGCGTCTAGTGGGATGATGGTTGAATCAGGTTATGGTTATGGCTTTTTGATTGTTAAAAAAATACATTTGTTTTCTTTCAAGCTAAATATGTCGATATCTTCAGCTGCAACAGTGACCGAGTCAAATAATTGAGAAGAAGCAAGAGGGAGATAGTTTTATCCAGCAATAGGTACTCATTTCAAAGGATAAAAAAATAACATCTAGATGATGTTCATGTAAAACTTAGTATTATCAATCTTAATTTTAATTATTTTACCTTTCACATTTAATAAAAAATTCCAAGGAATTCAATTTTATCCTCCATCTGCGAGCCTTTTGGTAGTGCAGATGTCCATGGGCGTCGGTAGTCACTTAGACGATGAACCGCCTGCTCGTTTGCCCCTATATATGTATATATATACAGTTCAATCTCCTTTAGGATATTGTTGAACCTTCCTTCAAGAATTCACTTCTCCCTTAGTGGAATGTGATCGTCACAATATTAGTATATTTGAAAAGGATATTCAACCATCGCTTGCACGCCGTTCTTTTTGAAGACCACGATCCTCTGGACCTGACCGTGGGGTGTGCTGATTGTGTGAATGACGTCCTGGAACAAGGAGAAATAACATATGTTAAGGAATATTTTAATAATTACTTGGAGCTAGCTCAGGAGAAACTGGGGGGAGTTTCTTTGTATCGGCCACTGATTAAAACCTCCTCAAAGTGTTGATAAGTAGACTATTATAATAGTCTAATAATTAGTATTATGGACATTTTAGAGTGTATTTATACAATAATGTAGATCAAACCTCCAATATTTTCTTTATGGCTAACATTAGCCATGTTTGTTTTGTCTATTTTAATAACAATACGTCCTACGGCGTATTACTTCGAGTAATATAGAAAAAAACCTAACAAGAAACAGTAATTCTTATATCTTATAAAGCCGGTGTTTCGCCGTAGGAAAAATACAGATTTTCTGTAGAGTGAGTGTACAATATCTTATCTATTGGCCCGTTGCATGGCGCAATTGACGGTGGTCTTGTTTTCTGTTTCGAGTCTGCGGGTTCGATTACTGCCCCGAGTCTGAATATAGTTATGTAGAAAGTACTCGCTGCTTTACGTTAACGCCGAATTCATGACAATAAGCCGAGTTATTACACCAGAACCACCTAGAACTATGTGACTTACTTCTAACACTAGATTTAAATTAATTTTACTATTCCTCAGTATAATTTGGAGATGGTTTTGTTGACTTCTCAAGGGGTTACAAACAATCAAACACATGTTTGCATTAATAATATGTATGAAGTACTCAGGATTAGGATTGTTAAAAAAAGGATATAATATATAGAAAAGAAGTTAATTAAAAAAATAAATTTAAAAGTTACTTTTTGTTAAACTTTCTCGATAAGTTTTTTTTCGAATCAAACCAGGCCCCCCTCACCCTCTTCACACGCCTCCTCCTTTTTGTATAGATGGAGGTAAAAAAAAACTAAAGAATAGGGAGAAAAACGAAACAAAAAATGCCTATAACAACGGCTCCTAATTAAAAACTACGATTTCGAGCTCAAAGGAATATCTCTCCGCTCCGAGCGGTTTAAAGGGAGAGAAAAGAGAAGAAAACAAAAAGCTTCGGCTCGCTTTTCGAGTGGCGGTCATGAGCAGAGAAATAATTAAACTTAAACGATGTAAAGAGGACACGTTATTACGCACGGAATACAAATTGTTTTTAATGGACATGTATTTATAGCCTTATACTGGATATTAGGGTTTAAACTGGATACATTGTAGATTTAAGTCCATCCTCCCTACGTTGAACTATTGAGGCTGTAATAAATATAAATCAATCTGTCTGATTGGGCAAACGGTTATCTATTCATTACTGCTTAACGAAGTTTTTGTTGGGGCAAATTGCATTGCATCTAAAAGTAAATTTTCCTTTTCAGTCGGAGTCGAGCTGAAACGTGTCTGGCAGGCAGAGCGACTGGCATTGTGAGTCGGCTTACATAACAGGGTCAACTGCGAGCTTTTTGCCTGCCTGTCTATCTGCGTGTCAGTTTGTGAAGGTAGATTTTATTTCACTTGTTATGCTAAAAGAAATGCCTAACTTCTTTTTATTTTTAAAGGGCAACTCTAAGATACGTCTTAGTGGATAAAGTGAAATAAATTCAATGTAAGTAAAATTGAAGTGGGCGAAACATAACTCAACAAGTTCGCGGTTGGATCCTATTAATTTGCGAATTTGACTGTGCCTCTATTTTCAGAATGTCTGATCTGATTGTGACAGGTTTTTTGTTGTAAGTTAGTAAAGTTAGTAACGGCACTTTTTATCTTAAAAATATTTAGGATGCCTTTACAAAAATTTAAGATTCCAATTTCTTAAAAATCTTTTATAAGTAAGACTAGGTAAAAAATGACTCCTAATGGTCGGTTAGACCAGACAGACAAAGTCGGGGGAAACACTTCGTGCAACGCACAACGGTCTGGCAGATCGAAATGGCCTGATAAAATGAAGCTGCAATTTGGTTCGTCTCAAGAAGACTCCGTTCCCGGGGCAGATTGCATTACACTTTGCCCCGGAGTGGATGTCACGTGTTTTCCAATTTGCCCCGGCCGGGGCGGAACGTGTCTGGAAACTAGATTGCCTGGAGACGAGCACTGCTGGTCTGAAATTAAAAGCACTGGGGCTTGGGAAGAGCACACCGAGATTGTTGCTTCAGTTTTTCAGACTCGGAAACAAAAGCTGCTAACTTTGCTATGATAGATAACTTCTAGATAAGCTCGCCACATCTTAGATTGAAACGTCATCTGTTGGAGATACGATAGTCGTCAAAATATGCTGATTTTGTACTAGTGGAACCGGCAGACGGTGTTCCATCCGAACGTTGGGTTACTTACTTTTTACTACATTCTATTATCCTATAATGTCATCCCCGTTCTCGTTCATTAGAAATTATTTAATATGATTGTTAAGTATTTTCTAATATTATGCGCAATTTTCTCTTTTTTTTATGTAATAAGAACCTCCTCCTGACAATAAAAAAACACAACAAAAAAGGAACTAGCGAAATTGGTCCAGTTGTTCACGCGTGATGGCAGGATCAAGGAAAAAAGGGATTCATTTTTATATATATAGATAAATACTTAGCTAATCTTTTTACAAACTAACATGTAGTAGTGACTCAGTTAACTTGCCTATTCGTTCCCTAGTTAAATATTTAAAAAAAAAATTACCTCTTATAAGACTATGTCATGTGAAGTAAAAAATTTACGTGGAAAATAATATTCCTTACGTCTTGCACACACGCAAACATACACAAGCTCCCGCTATTGTTCCAGCTATATAAATAACTAGCTGTAACCCGGGACTTCGCACGCGTGAATTCAGTGATTTTCTTAAACTTCGGATGTTTTTATTTTTTTGTGCCTAATTCTATTTATTTAGCAAGAAGAAAAGTACCCTTTGTTATTCCTTGAAAAGTCAGCTAACTAGTTGTGATACTACCAGTGAAAATCAAGTCTAAATCTGTAATGCCGTTTCGGAGACTACCCGGAACCGACAAACAGCCAGACAAAAATGTTCTAAATTGCGTTTTTGTTATTGTTATCGTGCATGTAGTTATATGCAATTTACAAAAAGTTAATTTCATCGTTACAAACGGCGGGTCCGTTTCATTTATATGTATGTATGTACCTATGCATATAAAAATAAACCTGAGGATTGTCAGCGACACTTGTCCAGGACGCGCGGGACGTCCTGGAACGGGGTTTTATTAAAATCCTCAGCGACATTATTGGGCCGGCTTTCGATTCCTACAAGTGGCTCGGCGATATTGGCGCCGAGTACACACCAGTGCGCATTTAAATATACTATCGAATTAGCATATTCATATTAACTCAGTAAGATTATACGTGAATGTATATAAATATTTTTGAAGTTTTATTTAGTCTTCGACGAGCCACATATTTAGAGTAACAGTGAAGTTATAACGTGTAGAGTGTAAGGGCGTGAAGAGATAATAGAGTCGTGTCTGAAAAAGAGATTTGTTAATTTTTTGACAGTTGGAGCTATATGGTCTCAACGTGGTAACAGTTTACATAAAATGTTTTAGTTGTAATTAATTTATCTGGAATTTGTGAATGGTCATTTACAAATTCCTACATACGTAACGTTTTTTATAAATCTGGCGTCTCAACTGATGTCTTTTATCTGCATTTCGGACTCATTTCACAAAAAAATGTTCTATGTCTTCAATGATTGTTTTACTATTGAATAAGTTACTATATTGAAATTAATAACTTTTATGATTTTGATTCTTTATTTGTCATATTTTTTGTAGAAAGTAGAAGCTTTTCAAGAACCTATATATGTGTATATTTATGCTTCCCATATGCTACTAAGATATACATTTATAATAGGTACAAAAGGCAGATATAATCAAGACTCACAGTTATTTGTCACCTATTTCAGCCACAACAAACATTAAATGAGTTGTACAGTTTGTTTGTCCAACAGTGCATCCCTCAAGTAATAGCAAATGCATTTCGTTTGACTTTGCGAATTCATCTCAAAGCGAATATGTTCCAGCTCCCAACGTCAGATGTATAAATAAACATGTTTGTCAGTCTTTATCATATCATATTCGATATCAGAATGCATTTCACTTTGTGCAAAGATGGAATAGGCAATCCATTAGCCTTGAATTCTCTGAACAAAATAGGAATATCTATGTATTATTTATAAATAACTACTTTCTTTCCAGTTATAAGAATGTTCTTTATGTAGTCACGTTACTGGAAATTATTACAATATTTTTTTATCTGTCTGTTCGCCTGTCTAGCTGTCTGTTTAAAAATCTGTATATTCTTGTAAAGCTATTGTGTACATTACCAAGATTAAAACAACTTAGCGAAACGTTGAACGGATCGGTTTATCTCACATATAAAAATCGATGATCTAATATTTAGATTTCATGTGGAGTCGAAAATAGAATTTTGTTTCACAACGTTCCAATAAATTAATACAAATATTGATAACTATGGCGATAGATGAACTTGGGCTTTAGTATATTAAAATTAATCCGCATACACAAGTTATCAAAGTTGCATCCGCGAACTTAACAGATCCGCTAACAAGCTTTGGAAACTTACAGCATTAACATTCTACAAGTTTTTGTAAAATTTGTAGTTGCTTTAAACTGTGGTAAATAACAAATTAGATTCCCTTTTAGAGGCTAAAAAGCAGGAACGTTAAAGAGTATTTAAAGGGAAAAACCTCCTCAGAAGGGCAAAAAAACCTGAAACCAACTCAAGTATTGATAAAAGCGTGTCATTGGTGGGTAGACGGGTTGAAATCCATAAGGCCAAACCGGTTCAAATCCCAACTAGCTGAAGCTTTTGAAAAAACAAGCTAAAGGAGTATCCAGAATATGTAATAAGCATAATTACAATTTCCCAGTATTCCTAAAAACTAAGATGATCTTATTCTATTTCGTTACGTTACCAAACTGAACACTCATCCCCGAAGAGAGCATTGTCGGATGTCTTAGTCGGTCGCATGTAGCAGTGTTGCCATCTCCCAAAAGTGCCCAAACTCGAACAATGTTGGACAGTTCAGAGTTCGCGCTGTGTGCAGTTCGGGGTGCTTAGTTTGTGGCATTTCGCGACTGCGGATTCGCAAACTTTGCATCTGGTTTGGATATCACGGAGATTAACAATGCTATTCTATCTTTATATATGTATATATAAATCGACTGGCGGAGCCTTTGTCACATTACTCCTAACGTAACTCCTAAATGGCTGGACTGATTTGAATTTTGTCTATTTTGTTCTATTCGCATTATTTGAAGGAAGGTTTCAAAGAAAAAGAAAAATACTAAAAATGTAGAGTTGGTCACTACTTCGGAATACTTCCAATAGGTGCTAAATGCAGGTGGCCGAGGACAGCGTTATAGGAAGGGGATTAGGAGAGGCCTTTGCTCATACGACTGAGTAAATAAATAAAATATATATGGTAACACTATTTTGTGTGTCCCCGTTAGCTAATTACGCGGATATATCTTTTATATATTAGTATGCACTTAGATGTTCTACTCAAATTATCTGTTAACTAGTTATTCGAACATCTCTAGAGATTTCAGTTGTAAAATTAGTGTCGCGCGAATTCAGTTTGAGTGTGCATTCCCATATTTCGAACATGAGGCCCTCATTTCAATGATTGTTCATACACTACCGACTGTTAAATATCTTTCCTATTACCTCCACAATACAAACGAGATAAAGTGTGACTAATATCCCCGTATATTTCACACGTAATAAAATATACTTTTTATTACGAATCAAATCTCCCTGAAAACAAAAATATAAAACGGGAAAAAATACACAACTTCTTAGGACAAAGACGTGGGAGATCAAAGGATCATTCGGCGCGGGCGGTCGCTGTGAACCCATACAAACCGACACGGGAACATGAAAGATTTGAATGTAATAAAAAATTCAAAAGAAAATATTGTGTCCGAGTTGTTGTGAAGGACCTTTGTACTGATTTGTACTTGTTACCTTAACCCAGTTTAATAAAAATTCTTATACAAATATACTCATACTAGTAGGTTCGGTTTGCATTATTTTTTTATGTTACAAGGAGCAAACGACCAAGCGGTTCACATAAGTGAATACCGACGCCTATGAACATCTGAATGAATAGATGGCTAGCAGAGGCGTTGCTGGTCTTTAATGACGAGTGTAGGCCACCGGGAAGTCTCACAAACCGAACGAAACGCGACAACAATACCATCACTTGACGTGTTGACCTCAGCAGGGGTCAAGACCCTCAACATCACCAAAATTACAGTCCACTCAGCAGCAAATCCAGCCAGGTACACTGTTTTTAGGGTTTCCCCGGCAATTGTTCGCTTTTTTCTCGCCGTAAAAACCATCCTTGGAATTCAACAAATATTTAAAAAAATGAATTGGTGAAATTGGTCCAGGCGTTGTTAAGTCACGCGCTTACCAACACATTTTGCTGTTCATTTTTATATATCTATATATAGTATACATATCTTCTATTTACTTCTTATATAACGGTAACTGTACCTAGCTTTAAGGTGGACACTGGCTCTTGAAACAGTTTTGCCTGCTTCTGGAGTGAGGAACTCATGAATTAAATGTACCGTTACTACTCACCCTGGGACCAGTTATGGAGGCAAGTAGTTCTACTCCTTCCAAAAATTTGTATGCTACTTCCAGCAGGGCTTCACGGGGCCACTCCAGGAACCAGTTAGTTGTGGCCAATCTCAACGATCTCACGACTAATAACAATCAGTGGCATCAATGGAGACCCACTGTTTTACGGGATTTCCGAAACACGGAGGTGTTTTCTTTTCTTGTTAATCAATTTTTACCACAGGCTAAATGCCCGTGCCATTTTTAACTTTCCCTCTTACTTTCTTATTACTTTGCTACACGGAGGTGTATGGATATTTTAAATTCCGTTGGTGGAAAGGGTCATGCATCTATCGTCTGGTCGCGGTAATAACTGCTTAACCTAAAGATCGACTCAAACGTCAATCATTAATTAAGCTGCGACCACCTTCTTAGCTTTGCTTATTTAATTATGAATTAATTTATCTTTAGCAATTGTTGGTAACATCATAATATAATATGAAGGTAGTTTACAAGTGAGTGCTAATTGGTTCCTGCTTTTTGCTACTGAGGTAGGGATTAGACGGAGTAAACAAAGATTGACAGTGTCAGTTGTTCTGTTGCATCCGCTGAAGACAGACCTATCAAAGTGTTAACCAGTGCAATAATGTTGAAAGCATACACTTCAAAGTATTTGAGTGTAGTTATGGAATAAAGTGTACTAGAGATCAACTAATCTTTAGATTTGCGTATTGTATGCTTAATTAAAACTACATACAAAATTGAAATTCTTTCTACAACTACATTGACATATTTGACAATTGATATGCATACGGTCGTCATGTCTACGATTTGACACAATCTTATACTAATAAAATACTAAAAATTAATGCATACATGTGTGTATAAATCGTTTGGCATTTGTGTGCGTGCGCTTCTATTTGAATAATTTAATGTATTAATAATGGATATTTGCTAAAAATATTTGCATTCGCACACCCTCCTCTGTGTAAACTATAATTGTGCCAAATTTAATACTCCTCCTTCCGCGCATATTTCGTTAAATGGCACCGGAAGTTTTCGTTTCACGTATTTATACACATATACTTAGAATCTATTGTATCATTGATAACATATTCACAAAAGACCCAATAGTATGCAGGCGATTCTAAGTCCCATCTAGCTAGCTTTCACGGTGTGTAAAGTGGCGTGCGATTGCGCTGATGGCATTTACAATTTTTACCTCTTTTGTACCTGAAGGCTGTACTTAAGCACAATACCCTGTAACTTTGCTCCGAGCATCTATCAGTGGATTCGATCAGGTCACGACTTCGATCCCCCGTAGAAAGTACGGGGTATTGTTTCATTCCGGCAAAGGTTGCCATTTGCATATTAGTGACTTAAGTTACCTTAACTTATTTGCATATCTATCAGATTTTTACATAAAAGCACTATTAGTATTTTAAGATGTTTTTGATAAATAGAAACGTATTTCTCAAAGGCGAGAAACGCGTCTGCAAACATTCTGGTAGTGCAGTTCGTAATGGATGCCTCCGTGTTTTACATTTATGATAAATTAGATCTCCTGTCTTTAATCTTTATCACAGTCTGTACTACCAGGGCGCATTTAAATTGCAGATAATGTGGCTTTAGGGCGTGTTAAGATGACCGACTGCTCTGTCACTGTCTGACGTCATCCCCGGAATCCCCAAAATCTCACGACTAATATCACCCACTGACATTAAACTTAAAACACTAAGTCGCGATAAATGCAGTGTTTGAAGAT
Organism: Charaxes varanes; assembly: GCA_024363005.1. Taxonomy (NCBI): domain Eukaryota; kingdom Metazoa; phylum Arthropoda; class Insecta; order Lepidoptera; family Nymphalidae; genus Charaxes; species Charaxes varanes. The sequence continues at coordinate 21,506,065 of JANCMC010043217.1, forward strand.
TCAGCGAAATGGTGCCGACGTAGAATTGCTGGAAACAAGGAACCAATCTATGTCATGGAACATTTATCAGTAAAAAATAAAAAGCTACACGCTGCCACTAAAGCTGCAAAAGAAAAAAAATATGAGTTTGTATGGATAAGAAACGGTCGGATATTTCTCCAAAAAAACAATGAATCTGCAGCACTGTGGGTAAAAAATATCGATACATTGAATAAAGTTATTTAATTTCCTCTCATTACTTTTGTTGCATGTATGTATCTTCTTTTTCTGTATAAAATACGCGTTAAACATTTTATATCAAAATGTACGAGGTTTAAGGACCAAAACTGAAGACATCTATACAGCTGTCCTATGTCATGACTATGATTTGATAATTTTAACAGAAACTTGGTTGAATAACACAGTTTTCAATAACGAAATTATTGATAGCCGTTATATTTTATTTAGAAGAGACCGTAGCTCTTGCTCACTCTTAAACTCTAAAAAAGATGGTGGTGGAGTGGCCATTGCTGTAAATAAAAAGTATGAAGTGATAAGGAGATATGACTGGGATTCACTATGTGAAGACTTATGGGTATCTATTAAAATTCATAACCTTGTTATAAATATCTGCACTGTATATTTTTCACCACCTGTTAATGCCCATTACGTAGAATGTTACTTTAAAAATGTCTCATCCATTTGTAATAATAACAAAATTTTTGATTCCCCAATTCTTATTATTGGAGACTTCAATTTTCCAAATATTTCTTGGACGTATAACGGAAATAGTAATGACTTAACACCCATGGGTTCGTCTAACCATGTTGATGGCCTGTTTTTAGAACACTTATGCTTCAATAACCTAAAACAATGTAATTCAATTGTAAACATAAATAAACGTATTCTAGACTTAGTTCTTACTAACAAGACTGACTGGATTAGCGTCCAAAGAAATGAAACTGGCTTGGTTGCTTTGGATGGCCACCACCCACCTTTAGACATTTCCTTGAATATAACTAGATATCATTATATAAAACCTTCTCGTGCACCATGCTTAAACTTCTTCTTATGTGACTATGAAAAGACTTGTAATGAATTAGCTCAAATTGATTGGCCATCGTTGATAAATAATATAAATTCAGTCGATACCAAAGTAGACGTATTCTATCAAACATTAATGCCTATCATATATAAATATACACCATACCGCAAATCAAGAGATCTTCACTATCCTATTTGGTATTCTGCACCTTTAATAAAGGCATTGAAAGAGAAAGCTAAATTTCACTATAAGTATAAAAAATTTAAAAATGCTATGGATAAATTTACGTACGAATTATTGCGGGAACGTTGTGCGGATCTAATAAAAAATTGTTATGAAAATTTTAAAAACCGAGTTACTAAATGTATACGTGATGACCCCAGTTACTTTTGGAACTTTTTTAGAAAACGAAAAAATAATGGCACTGAAAGTATTCCGAATGAAATGACTTTTAATGAAGGTATATTAAGAGGAAGCAAAGATATATGCGATGCTTTTGCTAAACATTTCGAATCAATATACAGTTTAACGAAATGTCAAACGTTAAACCCTGGTTCACTTCTCAATAATATACATTCCGCGACACCGTTAAATTCTTTTGATGTGACAGAAAATGAAGTTCTTAAACAACTTACTGCATTGGATCCTCTTAAAGGACCTGGGCCAGATTTACTTGCGCCAATATTTCTCAAAAGATGTGCTACTCAATTAGCCAAACCGTTAACGCTTATTTATAATTATTCCCTAAAAATTGGTATCTTTCCAATAAAATGGAAAGTTGCTTATATCACGCCTATCTATAAATCAGGAAATTCTAAAGATATCACAAATTATCGACCTATATCAATTCTATCTATATGTGGAAAAATACTAGAAAGTATGGTCCAAAAACAAATTTATTTTCATATTGCTCCCTTCATAAGTCCCAACCAACATGGTTTTCGTCCTCGTAAATCTACAGCCTCTAATTTAGTAAGTTACATTTCTGATATCATAGAAACAGTAGACGCTACTGGCGAGGTACACGCAATATACACTGACTTTCGCAAAGCGTTTGATCTTGTTAATCATAATATTTTACTCCAAAAGATCGAATTTATGGGAATCCATGGCTCATTGTTACGTTGGTGTGAGTCTTATATACACTGTGAACACCTTTGCTTTACGACCGCTGCAGCGAGCGTTTACGGGGCGTTAAAAATTCTCACCCTTTCAATGTTCTTTCTGCTGAATACTGTTCAATACCATGGTTACTCGAAAATTCCGGCAACGACTTTTTACGAATGGCCAATTATTTTTGGTTTTCTAGTTTCTTGGTATTTCTGAAGGTTTTCTTTGCATGTCTTTGCAACTCTGCCTGTAATGTTTTCTTGCTTAGAAAACGTACCTGCTAGCAAGAGCAACTTATGCTAGCGATCGACTCAAATTCTACCACTGATTAGGCCACGACCTCCTCGGGTTAAAAAACTATTGATTTCCGAAATGTTCTAGAAACAATAGTACGGTGTCCGTAATCCCGTGGGTTTGACGGCGGTAATTCAACTCTTTGCTCCTGTGTGATGATTAAAAGTGGTAACGTGAGTGCATCTTGTATGGGGAACTGGAAAAACCGATACTAAAATGGAAGCTCTCTAAAGACATGCGGTTTGAATTTGAACATCATTTTTTTTAAACAATATCAGGAATCAGGAATACTTTTAAGGTATGTCTAATATTCCCTTTTCCCTTCCAACTAAGCTTAACTTAAAAGCTTGTATTAGGAGTGGGTGCGACAATACCCCAAAAGCGGTGGGGTTTGAAGCGAGTACCTTGCAGATTTCAGTCCATACCCTACACCGTTGAGCTATTGAGGTTCAAATTTCACTATCTATAGCTATACAGCTATATATTTTGTGTAGTCGACCAAGAAAGTGCTTTACCATTTTGGATGACAGATCGTAATTACAGAAATTTTTACTAAGGGTTATTGTTAGAAATTAACATAACGCATAACAAGCAAAAATAAGCCTCATAACTAATTGACGTGCAAACGACATTCGACCTTAGCGTAGCAAACAAATTTCTCGGAGCACTCCCCATAATACATGCGATAAAAGAAGCAAAGAGATTCAATAAGAAGCTATAAATATATGCAAAAAAAATAAATGATGTAATGAAAACAACTGAAAAAAAACAAAAGAATTTTATTATTTATAGCGTATAGAGTTTACTCTAGATTGTTCTTTGCTCATTATTGATTTAAAAAATAAATATTCAAAAAAGTTGCATCATAACTAATACACAAAGCATTGTTAATAAACAGATTAAATAGAAAAACTGTTTCAGTACGAGAGATATTTCAAAAGCAAATAAAAGATTCGAATATCAACAATCAAATTATTTGGAAACAATAAAATTAAATTCAAAGAAAACTAATCAAGAACGGGAAATCATAAAAGATTATTTCTGCTTTCACCGAACACAATAACAATCATTTCCACAAGAGCGCTGGAAGAAAAGAAATAATTTCAACGATCGATTTTAAGCCCCGAAAAATTTATACTCAGAAAAATGCCTTACTGAAATTTCAAATTGCTATTGTGGCATTATTTAAGCAAACATGAACCGTAAACTGAACGATGTAAGACTCAAATGGACTTTTAAGGTAAATGACGAATTTCCTTAATACATTTTACGCAGTGACAACGAAGTTCAAAGGAACAATGAGTGAAATTCATTTTTACCTATCGAATGATAAAAAGAAGGACGATTCAAAGGAAAAACTGTATTATGTTTACATGGATCAAAGAAAAAATGGACATTCTATTAAATGAAGTACTGACGGATGAATTCATTCCGTAGATTGTCACAACGACCTACATGACGAAACTCTCACAGTAACCAAAATGTTTGTTGTATGGCAACATAAAAGTTAAATTTTAGCTATACCTTGTTGTCTTTTGAGCTTGGATTATTTTTCATGACAATTGAATAAAGGCAAAAATCACGTTCAGGAGAAACATCTTATTGAAGATCAATCAATTAGTCACAAAAATATCAATTCAATAATTAAAGTAGAATAATGGGCAAAAGTTGTTTCCTTGAGTTATCCTTTCCCTACACCATAAAGAACGTAAAGCCAATGCAACATACATAGATCATTAATAGCTAAATGGTACTGGAACGTTATATTTCCGTGCTACACGTTAAATTCCTCATTTGCTCTACCTGCACCGTAATTGTCGACGTTGGTTAAAAATGGAAAAGAGAAACCTTTTACTGGTGAACGAGTAAATGTGTGTTTTCCGAACATCTTCAAAGCCTCACTATCATGACTAATTACATACACTAGCTTAAATTTGGTATTCAGTAAAATGAAATCATGTTCTACGTAATTGCAAGCACGCAGTTGTAATCAAGTTTCAATCATGATAGTTCGCAAGTTGCAATTCAATTCCAGCTATCAAGTTGCAACGAAGTCATTCCAATAAGAATCCGGTTCACAATGAACTGTTGAGGAAACTTGGATTACATGCCCCGTATTGTAAAGTCACGTCCTCTTGATTACAGTTGTGCTTGCTACGCCTGATTTTGTTACATTTAAAACGTTATTTCTTTTTTTATCGAATAGAGATACAGTTGTACTTTATATTTGGAATGGTTTAACAATCTTAAAAACAATAGAAACAAAAACAATAAAAATAATCTTAAAAACAAATCACTTTAAAAGTTTAAACGCTTCAAACAATAAAGTAGAAACGAAATTCGTCTCGTCATTACATAGTGGATGAATTGCAATTCAATCACAGATGTGAAGTTGCAACGTTGTCATTCCAAGTGAGTTGGAATAAGAACCCGTCTCACAATGAAGTGTTGAAGAAACTTGGATTGGATTTCCTATCTAATAAGGTCACGTCTTGCTGATTGCAGTTCAGTTTACTCAGTCAGTTTGCTCTAAAACAGATTTTTTGATAAAAGTATGTACATTGTGAAGTGAATTTCTTTCGTGTGAAGCAGTTTTTCTATTTCAGATTATGTCTAATGAAAATATAATGAGTTTTTTAAAGATACATGATTGATAAAAACATTAGAAAACAACGTAATGGCTTAATTGGTAGAACGTTTAGGCGCGGTAAAATGTAGACTGGGTTAGCTGATAAGGTAGGTGCTTTCGGATGCTGATAAGATTTTCCACACAATTTTGAAAATAATTTCGACATTGTTATGTTTGACAATTAATATACAAACGGTCGTCTTGACCACGTTTTGATGGAATCTTATAGTAAAATGTATACATGTGTGTGTAAAACGTTTGGCATTGGTGTGCGTGAAGTTTTATTTTAATAATTTAATGTATTAATGCATATTTTATATTACCATTCTCACACCATCATCTATAAAAAGTATAACAGTGCCAAATTAATACTCCACCGTCCGCGCAATTCTTGAAAACGTGTGAAAAAGTTATTGCTTCACAAATTAATATATAGATAAAACATTATGTTATAAAACTAAACTAAAATTCTTTAACATCTAATTTATGAATCTCCGTACACATTTTTCTTCCGCAGAACAGAAATAAAAATATATGAGGTGCACGATGCTGATTTCGATGAAACATTTACACATCAATTGATATGACGGTAATTCTCGGAGCATTCCGTCTCCGCCTTCCTAGTGGCGGTATATTTGCTGATATTGATATAGGCCGGCGAAATCACAATTACGAAGCGTACACGACTGCGTTGATACAGATGTAAAGCTGCTGGAAATATAGGTATTATAAGATTTTAGAACAGTTACATAAGTAGTATAGTCGACCAAGAAATTGGTTTGCGACGCTAAGGTCGAATGTCGTTTGCACGTCAATTAGTTTTAAGGTTTATTTTTGCTTGTTATGCCTTACATTAATTTCTAACAATAACTCTTAGCAAAATTTTCTTTAACTAGGAGCTGTCATCCAAAATGGTAAAGCACTTTCTTGGTCCAATACAAACAAATGGATGATATCGGAGAAGCAGTTGCTGTTTTGCGATGACGATCGTGTTCCTCCGCAGTGGAAATGTTTGTTCTAAAGTTAAATTTATAACAAGTATCAAGCAAATTAAAACGAACTGTATTCTAAATTGACGCATTATTCTTCTTAGCATTTCGACGGGAAATACATTGCTGTTGTTTTTGGTTTTTCTAATTGTTCCGGTCCAGAACGCGACTACATTGACCTCTTCATCAGAAGCAATTATTAGCTCTGTCTGCATATAAGCACAGGGTCACGCAGGATACTTACCACATATCCATCGATATTGCCAGAAGGCACAGGTACACGGAACTTAAGTCTATCTACTCGTGTAAGCTGTGCTTAATATCAAATGTGACAGTAGCTAAATAAATCTCTTTACAACAAAATAACGTAATCCTTTACCGCAGCTTAAAATATTGAAAGAAAAAAAAAGAGGTTCGCACGAAGCCGTTTCAACGAAAGAAATCGGGAGCCACGAACAAATGAACTTTCTAAAAAGTGGTTAAAAAAACCTCCAACGCAGGGCGTCCTTGAAGTCATATGGGGATCGAACAGCTGATGCTACCTGGCACGCACACACACAGCTCTCCATACCATACACATTTGATACTAGCGTACGCCCACGGTTTCGTCTTTACACTATAAAATACTTTCTATAAATAAAAAAAATATATGTTCTTTCTTTAGTAACTTTTTCATTTTTTAAAAATAATGTTTCTAGTGACCAATCATGACTTTCAAAAAAAAATTGTCTACTTTTCTTTCTGTTTGTACTTACATACATTTTATAAGGTTTAATTAATATACAGTTAGGTAATTATAGACTATTCAAATTAAGCTATGGATTAGTAGATAATACGTATCTTAAAGTTCCGTCATTTTGTTTCTAAAATGTTTTTAAAATTAAATGTCAATCTGATTTGAAAGCGCTTACAATTTTTCTAGAAATTTTAGTGCAGTCACAGACAATCAGGGGTCAACTTATCTAAAGGCCGATTTAAAAATATAAATGAGTTATCAGATAAAAGTTTCTCGTGAGAAATTAACGAATTTATATGAACTCATTTTCATTTCTTGGTATAGAGTTATACAAAGAACCAATTTTTGTACCAAGAATATTCAAGAATTATAAATAAAATTTAAGTTCTGTGAACGGTAAAGTACGTAATGTTATATTGCATTACACTATAAAATCTAGAAATTGTGTTAAAGGCGATTTACTTCTGACGAACAAATGTTCATTCTACCTATTCCATTCTTCAAAAAAACCTCTACTTTATCAAATTCTTTTAGTTTAAACAGGCGTAGATAATTCTTCCGTTTATCTGTTTGCATTCACTTTGATTCTAATTCTTATTCTAGTGTCTTTCTCATTAATCTTCTGGTGTAAACGCTAAGTTATGTTAAGTTAGCTAAGTTTTTATGTTTACACTAAAATATCTATAGAAACAATGCTCTTATTCTAGCTCTAGCTCTATGGTTGCTTGGTGTAAACCCACCTTAATGTCATCTCCATGCTTTATCCTAGTTTTACTTGGTCAAATCGTTGTTAATTAATAAGCGCATCCATAATTGCCAATACTGTACGACTTAACACATACATTCAAACACACGCGTGTGTTACTCACCCACACTCCCGAACACCGTTTCGTCGGTTTACGTTAGGTTATTTTTATTGTTTTACACGTGTTTTGCATTTATCAGCAGTTACTCGGTGACATGCATGATTCCTGTCATAAATGTAATTCAAATTGAGAATAGCTTTTTTTGACTGACGCGACGTTATTTTTTTTGTGAAATCTACTTGTAGTTACATAAATAATACGAGTATGTATCTAATATATTTTTATTTGACTGGCCCGTTGGCGCAGTTAGTCACACCCTGCCTTCTGCTTCGGGATTATGGATTATATTATATACTTAAAAAGACAATATTTGTGTATCAGTCGGCGTATACAAAAATATGACGGTACACAGGTATTAGTTACCTGCCTAAGGAACAGACGACCGTGTATTTACAGTCCTGTGTATGTATTTATTTATTTTTAGTCACAAATTTTATTAAAAAATACGTATATAAACTTTTAGGTAAAAACCTTTTTTTTTATTGAATTGTTCTCTCTCCATCAAAAAGGTTTGATTTTATATACGTCATAACTCACATCGCAAACTACAACGTAAGCATAAATGTCCTGTCATGATTGTTCCAGAACTTTTTCCCGTTCCCTGACTGATTGATCATTCCCCTGGGATATTGGGACGTGTGATTTATAGCTTACTATCTCGGTGAAATTATTATTGTTGATATCGGCAGCAGTTTTGTCCACTCAAAAATCTTTCATAGAAGCCCTAATTTATACTCCATGGCAAATATAAAGATTCCATTAAGATATATAAAGGATGCATTCATTAAAACTAGAAATCTCCTGGTGATCAAAATTTGGCTACAAACCTCTTTGCGTGTCACATGCTGATAACGATATATATTGTTCTATTTGTCTATTAATGTGATATGCGGTTGTCACGATTACGCTTTGACATCGTCCAATAATAAAGTTTAAACATGTGTAATTCCTTCCGCTACTGAATACGAGGGAAAATCGGTGTAATGCTGCAACCCGAAAGCTACACCACCGAATTCGCCACCAAATCACAGCACTACACAGACTTTCCGATGTGCCTCAACGCACTTTTCGCTTCGGCACCGAAGCATCATCAGCAGATAGACTCTTCAAAGGTTATTCGTAAAGTAATTAACATAACTACATATATATAGACAATAAACCCTGACTCGAGGCGGGAATCGAACTCACAACCCCAGAGCAAAAGGCAGGCCAGTTAATTTTGTATACCAATAGGTAAGCTGTATTCTTTTTAAATTAAGTAACGAGATTTATGGATACTTGCTTTACCATAAAGCTAACAGAATCATTGAAAAATGACTGTTTTTTTGTGGATGCTAAATTCCTATTATATGGGGAGGTGGTAAGTAGTTCTGCAGAGATGTTGTACAGGACAGGAAATTCTTATTTACTATAAAGTTGATTTAGGCTACTCTTCAATCCCCTTCTCATTACATACTCTCTAAAATTATTAAAGGTATTATTTATATTTAATATTATTAAATATTTATTACACTGTTTTTTTTTCTGTCTATATTTTGGTGTTAGATAGTCAAATTTTATTGAGAACTTGGCCTCATTTTCGCATTGACGTTTTCGCTTGTAATATTCATTATCATTAGTAGAAAAATTATTTGATATTTTTTATTATCTCGAAAATATTCCTTGCTTATTTATACTTTATATTCTTACTAATTAACTAAATGTTTAAATACAAAACAAATAAAATTGAATTATGTTTGTAACGAAAAACGTCTTATAGCCACTAGACCCATTTCGTTAAATCGTTGCGAAAAACCTGTACAGTTCAATTATTGCGAAAAAACTGTACAGTTAAAATATTACAAAAAAAAGGGCATTTAGTCGGTGCAAAAAAAACTTTGCAGTTTAATCGACAACGATAAAAAATAAAATAAAATAAAATAAAAATAGCTTTATTCAGTATCTTAACTTCATAACATATATATAAAACTGTAGTTTTTTCGCAACGATTTATCGAAACGCGTGTAAAAATAGTAATTAATTAATTTACTATATTAGCCGATCCTGCAGACATTGTCTTGCCTGATTCACGGTCAGACAAAAGTTCCTATACTAACGCCAACCAATGGAAGTATCCCGAAAATTAAAATCTTCGGGATACGAAATGAAATGAAATTTATTTATTTAAAGAAACTGAATTTGCACAATTATAAAACGGAAACGATCATACTGTAAAAGTTTACACTGTGTAATAGAATATCATCGCGATGCGTGGAACGTTGTATCTGTAGTATTTTAAAGTATTCCTTTGAATTTTACTCTATTTCTTTTTTACAAGACGTCCCATAAACAATGCGAATAAAACACAACGGACAGTCGTCAAATAGGGATCCTATTTGAGGGCTTTTTAAGTTATAGCAAGAAACATACCAAATTTAGGTTACAAACCGATAGCTGAGTCACCCGGTCCAATTTCACTGCACACCATCTACGAACCCCTTGAAATATACACGCAAAATTTTGTCCAAGTCGAACCAGCGGTTTAGGTGAAGTAAGGTGAACAAAAGTTTGTACAGTCGATTTTTATATATAAAGATAGAAGCAATAAAATTCAGTTATCCAGTATAGATATTGCATACAAAAAAATAGTTATTCATGCTCTTATTGAAATAATCCCAGCAGCCAAATAAGCAAAAGGCGAAATCGAAAATGCATTTCGCTTAAACTCATCCCCACTTAATCCTTTCATCGGGCTGTATCGGCAAACACAATTTAAAATGAAATTCGGTCTAAGTGGCCATTTGCTGAAACACAATATTTACTTATTTGCTCAACTTTTGAGTGCAGACGATATTATTGGGGGATCTACGATATTTTTGCTATTGCTTTGCAATTTTGAAGTACAATTAAGGCTGCTTTTAGGACGGACGCGTGAGCAAAAATACAAGGTCCTCTTGTCTATCCGTCCGTCCGTCCACAAAGTTTTCCAAACAGTTAGATGTAAACACTTGAAACTTTCATGTTTATAGGATGTAATTAGAGGTAGCGCCATGCTTGTAGCCGAATTGGGCCGGCGCGTCCGGGTTCCAGTACCTCTTTCTCACATGAGATCGGCGCGCTGATTTTCGGGCTTACTTACCGACAAATTTGACCTTCCACACTCTGTGCGGCAACGCCAAAGCGTCCTGCGTGAGTGCCGGCAGCCTGGCCACCATCTGCCCGAACACCGAGCGCATCCCCGCCGGGCCCGCCAGCCCGCTGCCGCCTCTGCGAGCTCTGCGCGCCGCCACCCGCGATAATTCCACCACAGGCCCGTGCTGGCGCTCTCGTACCATAGTGGTCATAATCGCCTGAGTAAACATATAGATATGCACTTCTTCAACTCATCATGATGGACAAAGTTGCTGGGAAAAGGGGCGTTGGTTGCAGGAAGAAGACTAATTACGTCTCAGTGCCAGATGTTACACATCAAAAATAATAAATTAAAGAAAATTACCAAATGCTAGTGAATACAAGGAAATCCGCGTCTCGCCAGAATTTTTGCTCGTGATAAGTGAGGTGATGCGATCGGTGTTGGATTCACCGACGTTCGGTTGACCATCAGTCAAAAAGAAGATTATGGGCTCCAGTGAATCTGAAATTATTAATGAAATAAATACGATTAGATCAGAGATGCCACGAATATTCGGTTACTATTCAGTATTCGGCCTATTTGATAAATATAATGAGATTTCTTCGAGATCTCATATTCGTATTCGGCCTAATATTGCGAACTGAACTATGTATTTATCAAATAGGCCGAATACTGAATAGTAACCGAATATTCGTGCTATAGCTGAGTACAAACTTAGCTATAGCACGCAAAAAAAGGTTTTAGTAATTGACTGTGAGCATAATACGATATTAGTTGACTTCTGCTAGTTTTTTGACTCATAATATTTAAATAAAAACATTTGTACGAATTTGGATACTCACTTTCGGTGGTTTCTGTTCCATCGCTGTTCTTCTTATTTGTCGATTCGGTTTTGGTAACACCTTTTTTGATTAAATCAATAGCTGTGCTGAGAGCGTCGTAGATATTGGTAGCTGTTGAAATAATCTATATTTAGATATTTATTTATTTTGACTTTACAAACAGACACTTGTATTATTTCATTTTATAGAAAAGTTGGCATTACCTCCAGTAGGACCCAGTTTAGATATAATGACCTTCGCTTTGGCAACGTTTTCGGAAGAGGCGATTGAGGGTTCCACCATTTTGTCATACTGTCCATACAAACCATTATTAGCTTCCGTCAATGCGTGAACCTATTAACAAATACAATACAATTTAAAGACCAAGTTAAAAATGAATTCTTTAAAATAAATACTTAAAATTGATAGGAGAAAATAAAATATTCATATAACCTTAATGTTAGAATTGAACTCCACAATGTTGAAGTAGTCATTATGCTTCAGATCTGAGATGATGGTGGTCATGGCTTCCTTCATCTGTGTCATCTTACGCCCCCACATAGAGGACGATGTGTCGAGCACAAATACCACATGCTTACGTAGTGGTGGCAGGGATTTTGGTGCGAAAAAGTGCACGAAATATCCATCATTAACCTGAAATACACGATTCCTTTGTAACCGACTTCAATAAAATAGATAGAATAGAATAGTTCTTTATTGTATTGTCAAAGTTTACATAAAGTATTAACTAGAACACAAAGTAGTTGTCTTAGTATAAATAACAAGATAAAAAAAACAAAGGAAAGGGTATAGTTTATATAAGTATTTTTTAGTTAACAAGAGGCGTACGGGCTGGCTTTTTATTTATAACTATATGTATCAACGCATACAGATGCCTTAATAGCACTTTTAGAAATTATTACGCTCTTTTCAAGGTGCCCTAGTCGTGTCGGTTGTTAAACACCGGAACTTGAAAGTGATTCCCAAAAATGTTTTGTGAGGCAGTATGTTGTTTGTTATGATTGCAGAATTCAATTGCTGTGCGTCAATAAAAGGTTAATAGGATCTTACACGTGGAAAGACAATGGACTAAAAATAAAAATATCTTTCAACATAAAAAAAACCACCTCGATTTCATTTAAATACATTCGATAATTTTAAAGGCATTCCTTCCTATGTACTTATTATGTATTGTATCTCATTTTGAAACTTCTATCTACAATAAATTGAATGAAACGCGCTTTGTCTAAAGAAATAATATTTTACCAAAATCTCTTCATCGTTGGAACGATCCACATCATACTGAAAAATAATGATAGATGAAAGAACTTGCTTATTGGCTCGGTAGTGGAACAGAGATGGCTACTAATAAGTAAATGGATATAGATGAAGATGGGGAGGACAGAAACATGCGGACTACTGTCACTGACGATATAGGTGGAGTGACAATATCAGCTAGGGTGCTCCGGGGTCGCGTAGTGGATCTGATCAGTTATCTGACAGATAAAGGAAGATCCACCCCTTTACTTATTAGTAGCCATCTTTGTTCCACTACCGAGCCAATAAACAAGTTTTTTCATCTATCATTATTTTTTACTGAGAACGACTTATTTTGCCTCCCCCATTTCTTTCCATTCATCACACATTCTGGGTAGTTCATCATATATTTATCGAGACCATCCCGCCATCTTCTACGCAGTCAATTCAATACTTGGTTTATGGGTCTTATCTGTGTCTACTGGGCATAATTTCGTACGTGGTCTACATTTTTGTATTGTATCTGGTCGCCACTCGATGGTTAGCAATATTATTAAATATGCATAATAGTAACTGCTAAAAAAATTAACGGTAACGTTATAAATATAACGTAAAATCTCAACCTTAATGGAAGTCGGAAATGATGGACTGAAACCCATATGGTATCCAACTCCTAGAAGAAGCTTTATGAATGGGAAAAGTGAATATAAACAATTCCTATTTCAGAAGTACGCCATACATGCAATTTAAATATATGAAATGATATGTGTGGCATAAACCAAGAAAGGTATCCGCTGAGCATAAATTCTGTATGCCTTTTACAGAGCTGAGACCTAGGTTTGGGTGACGTTACGGAGAAACAAATAGGTTTAACTTTGACTGGTTCAATTACTTAATTACGAATTAATATCGACATCTATACTTCTATACTAATCTATAAAGTTGAAGAGTTTGTTTGTTTACTTGAACGCGCTAATCTCAGGAGCTACTAGGCTCTAGGCTATACTAGGCTCTAGGCTCTACTAGGCTAGCTAAGGCTATAAGGCTATATATCATCACGATAGAATGAAATCTATATTTTTTTAACTAGTTTTACGCGGACAAAGCCGCGGGCACAGCTAGTTAAGTATAAATGTAGCTATGTTCTCTGTTTTATTCACATTCAGTATTTCTATTAATTATAAAACATTCTTCTTTTGGATTACAAACTTCTCGTAGCTCAGAATATGAGATAAAAATTAATATGGATTTATGTTCACAAATTCGATTATGAGAGAACTTTCAAAAGAGGTCTCTGAGATTTAACTAGCGACCTTATTAGAAACTACATATTAACTATTGGGCTATACAGTCGCTATTATTCAAATACATTCACGACGAGTCGGCAAAGATCAATCGTAAATCATCAAATTAATTTAGAATTAATCTACAGACATAAAAATCACTCAATCTATTTAAATAGAGAATTAATGCAAATTATTCCCATCACAATAATTAAAGGTAATAATTAACTCTATAAAGTATTATTAACGAATAAATCCATATCAAAACATAATTACTGATTAACTCAAGTGTGCTAATGAGTGAAATACGCGCCATCTGTCGCTAATCAACGAACGGAGTATATTAAATCGGTTTCAATATGGCGGCGGCGTTTAATTGCTAATAATAAAGCGCTTTCCTGTATAATTAGACGCGCGCTGATTGGCTGCCGGCTATCACGATGTGATAACATTGCTCTACTGTTTTCGGTCGCTTGTCCTTTGTATTACCCACAACTACGAAAGATATTAAAAGCGCTTTAAGCGTAATTTTTTTAAACCTTACCTCGTTCAGGTGTCACTAAATATTATAACATCGCTCTAATGTTTTCTTTTGGCTATCTTATTATTCCTAATTATTAATAACAAAGCGCTTACCTACATAATTAGACTCGCGCTGATTGGCTGTCGGCTATCACGATGTGATAAAATTGCTCTACTGTTTTCGGTCGCTTGTCCTTTGTATTAGCCACAACTACGAAAGATATTAAAAGCGCTTTAAGCGTAATTTTTTAAACCTTACCTCGTTCAGGTGTCACTAAATATGTTAACACCGCTCTAATGTTTTATTTTGACTGTCTTATTATTCCTAATTACTAATAATAAAGCGCTTACCTTCATAATTAGACTCGCGCGGATTGGCTGCCGGCTATGACAACAGATCACGTAATGGAAAGTGACAATTATTTTTATCTCTGCTTATAGATTACTACTTGTCAAATTGGTTAAAATGTAAAAATGGCAAAACAGAAGACCTATATTAGTAAAACCAATGGGCAATAATATGAAATCTGTCTGCTGTCGTCAACTGAAACTCGTGATGTTTGTAGCAAAGACAATATTTCTACATGTTACATTTAAACACATTTAGATTTATGGCGCTTTAGAAAATCTTATGAAAATTTTAAGTATTCATATTAAACATACTGTGTTATATAAATATATTTTAGGTGGTTGCCAATTCTGTCTAGGTACTTATAATTTAAAGTTTTCTTCGTGTGGTATACTGTTATTAATTATAATAAAACTTTATTGCAATGACAATAATAGTTATTGCAGTTGTATCCAGATCCCCTTTTTGTTGCAGGTCGTTTACTATGCATGGGACACTGTCACCCAACTTTTTAAATCGTGTTAAACTTACGATAAAATAATGTAAGTTTTTTTTTTTGAAACGAATTTCAATTTCAAATTATTTTCAATATTCAAATGAAGGGGACACCTGTCTCGACTTGATATTATAGGTACAATCCAAATTGATTGATACTTATCTTTATTTTTTTACAACTTACTGGCGTAGTTTTTTTAAACTACACAACTGATGTAGTGATATACAGCGTTATCTGTACTTAGTTTTTTCTTCAAGTTATTAATTTTTTAAACAAATAAGTTTATTTTTTTAAACAAAATCCTGTAAAGTAATAATATTGACATATATTTATCCATAAATTACGTCACACGTTAAAGGGTAACACCAAATGTGATAACGTGTGACAACGGACAGTGGGGGTCAAAAGCTGTGTGAAATCACATGTACAATTTTTTTTTATTTACATACTGTAAAACATAATTAAGTGACACTTGCTAGCTGTTTTCTTGATAGTGTGATCCCCACGTGAAAGGGGAGGGGGTATCGGTAAGATGACAATCTGTGACAAGGAACGTAAGTCGAACTGAAGGTCTTAGTCAAAAGCGAATAGTTGTATCAGCTTTGCCTGTCTGTCAAAAGTATAAAGCCAGGGCATTGGTCAGGTGAGGTGGGCGCCAGCAACGCGATAAACCAGCCAGCCTCCACTACGGGCCGGCAGTAAAACGGCGATAAACACCAGCAGACCGATCCCTGTACGTTTGGACGATTGCCGGCACTTTATGTCCGTTGTCGGAATGCTAATTATAGTCCATTCATGAGCTTGTTCCTCAATGAGACACACGCACGCGGCGCTACATGCTGGAAATATTTGAGGAATTCTCAAAGTAATCCGCAGATCTTCCAAACTACTTTTTAAATGCATCGCTTTCGCAAATGGCAGGGATTAAAGGAAAATTTAAAACTTGCCTTGCATCATTGCTTACGACAAAGTTTATATCTTTAGTATATTTTTATAACACTGTGTAAGTGATGACATGTTTTGTTGATCTTAAAGTGAAACAAGTATAAATCATTTCTTTTAGATACTATCTTATTTTTTATATAAGAATATCATTAACTACAAATACACTAACAATTTATTTAGACCATATTTTATAATCTCGTATCTGGTTGCAGTGGTTGTCGAGAATTTTTCGTATTAAAGTGCTCTTTAAATATTTATGAGTTCTTTAGTACCTACTTAAAATTTAAATTACTAAAAACTTTAATATGTGTATTTTTATTAATATAATATTACAATTCCCAAAAATAAATCGAATACCGTGTTAACAGCAACAATAAAGGCCTCATTCCCAAAGCATATATTAAATTAAGTGCTCAGACATAATAAGCATAAAGAAAAAAAATGGTTAACTGTACTTATTTAGACAATTAAAAGACAAAAGCGAATTGCTCCGATCGTAAAAAACGCCACGTAGGCCTAGCCGAGACGTGATGCGAACACAGTGGTAAGCCGCTTTTACGACCTAAAGTTGTATGGCCGCAACTCTACCTGCCGCGTTCCCACGCCTTAACCGAATAAAAAATCAAAGATGAAGAACAAAAATGAATTTCACACCTTCGCGGAAAGGTTTTCGGCTGCTTTTATTACGTATGTAAAATAATAATGGATGCATTTAAACTTTCTTTATTTGTTTACTCTTTTGCTAAGCCCTTTTCCAAGTATGTAACCACAATCTCATGCAACTGAGCATAGGCCTCGAGAGTTGACTATTTAAACACTGATCTGAAACTCAGATACTCGTTAAATTGTGATCAGTCAGGGTTGCAATAGAACGACCAATATTTGTTTCCATTCGAGATACTGACATCACCAAGTCACTGCAAAATTAGAGGGTACATATATTGTTCAAACTGAGGCATTGAAACACTATGTTAGACTGCAGAACATAGTTGTATTCACCGACAAAACTCCAGCAAGTTTTGTGTAAAGAAGCAAGTTAACCGACCGGCCATTTGTCGTAGTGTTCGAGCCATAACACCTCCCGGCGGAAGCGGAGTGTCGCCACCGGAAATTGTTCGCGCACCCTGTTGACCCACTTGTCGGGGCTTCCACAGCATTTCCTGCGTGTGTGTACCCCTGAATTGTGAATCTAATCTTGTTTAGGGTACTATCCAATGGACGAGTATTTATGTTATTTTTTAAATCATTAATCTGTCAATATAAGTACAAATATCATATTTGTGTATTGTAAGTTAACTCGACGACGTACCTTAGTTTAGCCTGTCTCTGTATATTGGTACAGCAAATTTACAAAAGACCCCTTCATTGTTAAAGATCGTGGCGGATGCGCCATGATCTTCCGTGATCTTTCTGTTGATGCATTCTAATCTAGTAAATAACGTCGTCTAGCGACTTAATAAACGACTTAAAAACACAGTGTATAGCAGTAAACTGCAGAAGCAGATGCGGGATGATTTCTAAATCTTAACTTAATCTGCTAAAGTGTCAGGGCGCGTATCAAAAGTTTGCAGAAGATCTAATGACACAGTCGGGTATTTTTCTAGCATTTATATAAGATATATGCATTTTGTCCAGTACAGATTTTTTGTTTCGCGTGTTAATCTAGTAAAGTACTGCGTCCTCGTAAGGGCAGGGAGGACTAATGAGCCAAACAAAGCAACTTGACGGAGAGTGGCGAACGGCGAGTGGCGCATCGTGTCTGCTGCTCCTAGACATGTTGTTGACACCGTTTGCATGGGACTCGGGAGAAACACGCCGCTCAATCCGGTTGCAGAACTAATTAGGAGCGCGCGATGTATTTACGAGGAGTTAGCTAAATATGTCATGATACAATTAGTCTAACGCATTTGCCTTTTAAATGAATAGTGGTGAGATTCTTAAACGACAAAATATATTAACAACTTTTGCACTTACACGATAAGAGGAATAGCCATATTTTAGATAGTGCTCTTAGAAATGATTGCTGATGCTCGTATATATTTTAATATGAATCACTATATCGTATGACTTGTTACGACATTTAAGAACATAATAAGCGACACGTCTGTTATGACTGACTGCCGAAGAAATTTTAATAAATATTTTTTTATTATAGATTATTCTATCATATATTATATCTTTAATTGTATTAGTTAAACTGGCAACAATCTTCTTACAATGCCCGCATTAATATTTATTTTTATCTTGTCTAGCATTAAATGTATTGCCCAGATTTTCTGTGATACTAGACATAAACGCGATTGGTCCACTCTTCATTTGAAGGTTTATTAAATATAAGATCTAATCCTTGTATGTCAAGGCTATTTTATATATAAATATATTTAATTCTCAAATGAAATATTACTTTGATTGATATCAGATGTAGCTAGGCCGATCTCCGTCAAAGACAGTAGTATAATGTTGTATGTGAAAACGGTTGGTCTACTCGTATGTTGATCCTTGTAGCAGCGATATCTGGATTAGCAATTGACACAATTACTAGACGTCTTCTGAAGCGCACTCCTCGTTGATTGCCTATACGTTAAATGGGGTGGCACAGTCGACCTAGTTAACTCAATACAGTTTCACAGATCTTAATTTAAAAAAAGAAGTGTATAATCAGAATCCGAAAAGAAAATTTGTCGCCGTAACATACGTGGTGTAACTGCAACTTTGTTTCTAAAAGGAATATTTACAGAACCCATGATGAGACACGCATTGTATAAGAAACAAAAAAGCTTTATCAATGAAGAATTAATTCTGGCTGGCGCTATGCGAATATTATTAATTTTAATCTGCTAAAAAATTTTACTATAATTCTCCCTAGTATTTAACAGTGATTCATGTGTGAAAAATATAGTAAATTATTAATGCTTTAATTTTATGTAATGTTCCCTACTTGAAATTGCAAATGAACAAAAATAATGATAGTTTTTATTTTGCTACAAGTTTGTGATCTACTACTATAAAGGGATCTCTACTATTGTCCCAAATCATGCGTATTAACAATGTTTCATAAGAAATGCTAACTTGAAGTTTATCTCGTATTCCAAGTTTAAAATCATAGAACTCCTTGTTAGCATAGGAACACGATCCTCGCCAAGAAGCTATCTACTTACTATGGAAAAAAATGCACAGGATGCAAGATTAAGTAGGAGACACTCTCGACACGTGTCACATGTCAAAAAAATGCTACCTGAGCATGCATCTGCCTCGTACAAGCTGTTTGCTCAACTATCTCTCTTATGTTGTTTGTATAAGAACTTTAATTCTGTAATGTACATATATGTAGTGATGTTATAAACATTTTTTGTTATCGTAAATGAATGTTAGACTCAAACGTTGTTCGAGTAGAAAACACTTTACGAAAGTTTAAATTAAATTGGCTATTCAGAAACAATTTACAAAGTTTTCAATTATATAAATTGTTTACGCAAAATTGTATCCCTTAAATTTAATCGTAGAACAGCAGTCATTACAAATAACTTCTTAAATATTATGTTGTACCTACTATGGCACTGCGAAAGGCATCTGGCAAGATCTGCCTCACCTGTAACTGAAATTTGGGAGAGTTAATTAAAAACGTTATTTGTCCTAAATTAAGCCTGTTTGTTAATTACGTAAACGTTTTTTGATCTAATGCTTCAAGCATCTTAACAATCCTGCTGTTTTTTTTTTGATTGGGTGTAAAAAGTTTAATTGTAAATTCAAGTTTTAAAAACTACAGCGACTGATATTGAAACGATAACTGTTTCTCAAAATTTAGAAATTTTATAATTAAAGCTATTTAGAAGTAGGCATTCTTTTTACAGATGTAATTTGCGTCCAAACCAAAGCGAGTTTTATCGATAACCCCAATTACGTATTCTAACTACGTCACTACTGGTTTAGATTATTTGTTTTGACCTGGAATGTCTGCCTGTCCCTTCACCCTTATCTGGTGTTTGTAATTTATTGGTCGGCTTGCGCATGCGGGTCACGGAAGTACGTCACTTTAAAATTATTTATGTAAGTTTTGATTGTTCGATATATAATTCATCATTGTTGTAAAAACAGGCTGTGATTGAATGATATGGGACAGGTTCAGGATGTACTGATTATCTCATCTTCGACTCGTGTCTTAAAGTGTTATAGAACATGAGGTCTACAAGTATGAATATTCACCATGAATGTTTCCAATAACCTTGTAACATTTACTATTTGATTACGGTAATTGATACCATATTGAAGTAATAATATGCAACCTTTGTGAAGTCGATAAACGTTGCCAGAATACAGTGCCATTGTGTTGGCTTATTGGAAATCGCCAATTGTGACGAACCGATCGACCGTTGCTCATTTACAACCGCCCAAGAGATTTATCGCAAATTCAGGCACAGCAATTTCGTATTTACGTCCTGAGGATTCAGTCTATTCCGGCCTGCGCGTTTTGGACATTTGCTGAACTGTTTCATTCGCTATTGTTGGGCTCCAATCAAATAGTATTCAAAGGGACCTTATCCCTTTCCAATCGGCTAAATTATATTTGCATTTGGTATAACTGCTTAGACTTTAGACCCTTGGAACACGAGCCATATTTCATTAATTATTTTAAAAACGTTTC
This sequence comes from Charaxes varanes, assembly GCA_024363005.1. NCBI lineage: Eukaryota > Metazoa > Arthropoda > Insecta > Lepidoptera > Nymphalidae > Charaxes > Charaxes varanes. The sequence goes on from JANCMC010043217.1 coordinate 21,527,140, forward strand.
GGCCGTAGGGACTAGTTGAAGAGTTTTAAAGCTTAATTATAAAGGATGGTTTACGTGCTTGGACGTTAAGGAGTGCTCTTCTCAAAGCGTTTTCAATAAGGGGGCGTTTGAATGAAGTTTGTTTTTGCTTTTTATTTTTAAGGGCTCCTATCTTATAAATTGTCGTGGGAAAAAATCTGATTAGAAATCAAGTTTGAATCAATGAGGAGGTAAATTTGAAAAGTACTTCTCCAATTATTTTCCACGGATTTAAGATGTGTAAATTATTAAATAATATAAATAAACAAAATTACTTTACTATGAAGCAAAATCGGGCTCAAGGAAACATATGTGTTTTTCCTGAGCAGCTTGAGATTTGTCAAACAAACTACATATAAACAAATTGTTTTATCGAAATCTATTAAAATCAATCAATTTTGCTGTACTGTTGTACATACGGGACTTTATATACCTGCTAATTCGAGTTTATTTCTTTATAGGTGGTGAAGATGCCAAAGAGACCATGTTTACATTGTCAGCAGAACCGTCAGATGCAGCCATCGCTGAAGGTGAAAGCACAGTACTCGCATGCGGGGCCCCAACTCCCGCGCGTCTTACTTGGCGGTACAGTGCTTCAGCGCCACCAACTAGAGATCACGCTTTACCTAGAGCTGACACTTTCAGGTAAATAAATGTAGATAGGCAAGGCAAATGACAAATGCAATCAATGCAAATTGCAGTCTTTTTGGTCTACAGCCGAATGGCCTTCCTCTTTCTCACATAAGATCGGCGTGAAGTGGCGGCAATGCTGTCTAGTCAAGTGGCGGTATGTTGTTGCGTTTCGTTCCGTTTGTGAGGGATCTCAGTGGCCAAAACCCCCCTCTATAGGCTGGCAACGCATCTATGAGCCTCCTGGATATCCATGGGCGTCGGTAAACCGCCTTAGATAAACCGCCTGCCTGTTTACCCCTTGTAATATATAAAATAGAAAAAAAAGTGAGGAAAAATTGTACTGCTGGAGAAAACTTTGGAACTTTGAATGACTTTAGGGTAACTTTGGCTTTACTCGGGATTTGTCCTTTTTCCTAGAAATTACAATGGGGATTAGCATATTCACTTCTAACATCAAAAAACCTCAAATTGAAGACAGTGAAATCAATCAACAATATGAGAATAAATTACTTTATGACAATCAGTGAGCGCCTGCGATAATGGTGATGTCCTGAAATCAGAATGCACTTAAGAAATATTTATAGTATGTACGTATGTACGTAAATCTTAAGTCACATTTTAAAGCAGCAAAACTATAGATACACAAGACTAATTTTTATCCAGAAACGGGACGTCCAGACGATCCAGAATTATGACGTTGACATGATTTTTACTAAACTTCTTGGTATTACTTTGCTTTTCAGGAAACAGTTAGGAAATGGATCGCTTTTAATTGAGACAATGACTGCGACGTTGGCAGGGCAGTACCAGTGTGTGGCGACCGTGGATGGCATTGGAACTGTTGTCTCCAGAGTCGCCAGTTTATTCCTTGCAGGTAGTTACGATAGTGTGTTATTAGTCTTACATCATTTTGCAACTTTATTCTTATATAATTTCTAAAGTAGCTACATGCACGATAATGAACTATGGTTACATATGGGTGAACAAACTTATCAGCGTAATTCAATTTTCCAATTGCTTTAAGTTAGGAATGACAATACTGTTCAAGGATGTCGTAGCATATTACCATCAGAACTGCTAATATTGCTAAATTCGCTTTAAAAAGTATTATAGAAGAATTGACCGAAAAACTGTTAGTTTACGTTCGACCTAGCGAGTTAACTTGAACTCTTATATTTGGTAAATTACAGAGGTGCCAGATTTCGGGGAAGCTCCACGAGTGATCATGGGCGTGTTGGGTTCCCCGGCGCTCCTTTCCTGTCCTATTCGTCTACCAGCTCGCCTTGCAGTAAAAATAATGCCGTCCCCGTTGTCCCCACTACAACCCGAGCGAAGGGTGTATGGTGCTGCGAAAATACACGCGCCACCACCTGTGTTGAAATTGAATGTAAGTTTGAAATAAACATATCCAACAAGTTGAATTATACAATATATTTCTTTCTAAGCCTTTTTTATACAGGATTATAATTTGTACTACGTCAATGGTGTTCACAATATACATACATATTATACTATACTTATTTAGAGCCTCAATAACTCACCGTTGGAAGGGTGTACATAAATCCTAAAAGAGCGGGCACAAACCCCGACCCAGGCAAGGTATTGTCGCACGCATCCTTGGTGCAACCTTTGCGCATAGTAGGAGGGGAAATTTGAGGAAACAGTTTCTTATTATTATAACCTTCACATTACAGGTCACATGGCTCAAGAATGGTTCGCCTCTTCGTATGGAGGCGGCGCGAGTATCGCTGACGGCGAGCGGAGCATTGGAGATCGACCCACTACGCACTCATGATGCAGCAACATACCGGTGCTCGGTAGCGCTGGCACACTCACACAAGGCTCCCTCGTGAGTATAGATAGTAAAGATTTCACATACTCTCTTGATCAATTACTTTTATATACGACGATATGATGAAATAACTTACAGTATGACTTCATGCTATTTTTTATATAAGCAATATGCAACCGGGTAGGCGGTTCCATGGACAACTTCACCAGTCTCGCATATGTGGTTCCTTCGTGCCGTGTCGTAAATTTCGTTCAGTTGGCACACTTTCAAGACATAAACCATAAATTGAAGCCGAGAAAGTATTTTATTCAATATTTTCATATAATATCAAAATTATTTGAATATTACGGTATTTTCGGCTCAGGAAATTTTTAGCATTTTAAAGTTTTGTTGGGACTTAATCCGAAATCTCCATAGTATCCCTTTAGGCGTGAAAATTGCGCAAAAAAGGTAAAGTAAATTATTGTAAAGTTGTAGAAGAATTTGTATATTAGGATGCATTGTATAGTCAACCAAGAAATTGGTTTACCACGCTAAGGTCGACTGTTGCTTGCACGTAAATTAGTTAAAAGGCTTGTTTTTGCTTGTACTGCATTACGTTAATTTCTAAAACTAACCCTTAGCAAAACTTACTTTAACTAGGAACTGTCATCCTAATTGGTAAAGGAATTTCTTGGTCCATCATGCTATTCACGACTATATTTACGACTATTTATAGATTCTTCTTGATTGATATTTAAAATTATTAAAAAAACCTTTATGCAAAGATTCATAATTTCAAACGTAATAAATAATACCAAAGTTATAATGCTAAACAAGCAATTTCCTCATCATTCCTCTGTAATATAAGAAAAAATACCTGCACTATTGGAAGTGTCGCGGAAGAGTTACCGGTCTTGAATATTTACGAAAATGTCCCTTTGCTAAAATCGCTTACAACGACCTCTTACGTTCCAGACGTCCATGGGCGTCGATGTCCACTTTCCATCAGCTTGACTTTTAGCTCGTTTGCTTATTTACAAAAGCGTAATTGAATCTTCGTCTGACTAAATCGGCAACGAACCCAATTCGCCGAACACCGATATCTCTTAATTAAAATCAATTGTACCTTCGCTTAAATCGCTTACGGCGACATTGAAAAACAACAATAAACGGGCCATTGTTTCCCAAATTAAATGTATATGTGTTCATTTCGTTTGTTTTTTATTGTATAATTGTGTTTAATCTGATGTAATTATACAAAACAAGACAACGTGAGAGGCAATTTGTAAAAACGACTTATATTTATTAACTTAACATTTCATTTATTTATGTATTAGTTACAACAATCCGGCGATACTTTACTGAAAATAAACAGGAATCAAGAAAACGAAATAAATTTATTTGCATAAAAATAATAATAACATAAAAACGAAATAGAATCTAATATATAGCATCTATATAACGTTGTAACGGGAATCCTATACCGCTGTTAAAGTACAGCGTACTACTGACTTTCTAATGCTTCAACAGAAGTTTCACTTCGCAACCGAAGCATCATCAGGAGATATCTACAAAGGTTATTTGTAAAGACGCTTTACGAGTAACTTTTGTTGAAATAAAAGAACATAAAATATAAAACGGTCAGGAGCGTGCCAAGACATGCTTGTACAGAAGGGTTCCGTATTTGATAGGCGATAAAGGGTTTTGTTAAATAACCTCCCAATTTGTTGTGCGATTTGGCTGAAAATATACTTCTCATCAGAAAAATTAAAAGACTTTCATTACTACTATCACATATATTCCTAAATATACGCATTTTTCTGATAAACCTTTCAGGACACAAACTTGCAAGGTGTATCGAAATTTCTGATGAGAAGTATGTATAATGAGTTTTTAGCATGTCCTATCAACGTATCCTATCAAAGACAAACTTGTCAATACACTAGTTTTCTCCATTTTTCTTTACGGAGCTGAGACTTGGACAATTCTTTTTTTAAAGAATATTAGGGATACTTTTCAGATATGTCTAATATTCCCTTTTTCCCTCCTACTAAGCTTAAATTAAAAGCTTGTATTAGGAGTGGGTGCGACAATACCACAACGGCGGTGGGGTTTGAACCGGGTACCTCGCGAATTTCAGTCCATACCTTATACCGTTGAGCTATTGAGGCTCATTGAGGAAAAATGACTGCATTCGCATTGATGCGTTCGAGATGTGGCGTTGGCGCCGAATGCTCCATATGCCTTGGACAGCACCTCGAACCAACGCATCGATACTCCAAGAGCTAACTATCACCAAAAGACTCTTTGACATATGTCTTCAAAAGATGTCTTGCAATACTTCGGCCACATCTCCCCATTCATTTTTATTAACCGACTTCAAAAATCTCTCGCTGTAATTATAACAAATGGAATCACATGAAGATAGTGTTATCACTTATCTATGAAGAATACATTTCTTTAAAGATGTTGCCAGCATTAAAAACATGTATTAATAATATACGTTATAATAATAACCAGCCCTTTTTTGTTACTTCTTATTAAGGGCGCTGTCCCTTGAAAGTTGTAATTCTATAATCGTTTGTATTTTTATATTCTTTATCTAAGTTTTAAAACGAAGTGTAACTTTGACCGAGTGAACTGGGTTGTAGACTAGATTTAACTATAAAATTATTTTGTCTTATTCAGTTTTAATAGCAATTTTTAGATATTTTCGGATTTTTTTGAGGGCATTGGGTGCCCCCACACGCTCCCACAAAAAATACTCATAATATATAAGTGACTTAATAGGGTTGTCATTTTCAAAAATCCGAAAATGGTATTTTCGAGTGGAAATGCAAGAAAATGTTTTTTTTATGTCCGAATTTTTTAAACTGTTGTGGCGACTAGCGTCTTTTCTGATCCTGCCATTAAATCTAAATAGATATGTCAATTAAAACGAAAGGTTACATATCAAGAAATCTTGAAAACCGCGGGACGTACAAAGATGAATTTTGGTAAGGACGCAGTTCGTAAACATCCGCTAAGCACGGATTTTTTGATAGGGCCGGATTAAAGATGTGAAAGGGCCTCCGTAAGGTTATGCGTTTAGTTTGGAAACAGCTAACAAATATTACGATAAAAGCATAATTAACGATTATTTAATGCGCTATGTGTATGCACTTTTTACCGGTTATTGCTTTAAACACTGCGTAGGCGGATGACTCGTGAGTCACTAAATGTTTTCCTAAATACTCCAGGTAAGTACTGAACGGGAAAGCTGTTTGCGCAATGCACGTGTGAAAACCAGAACTAGTGTTGGACCATCGCTGTGTTATTATAATTTCAAAGTTTTTGTATTATAAAGTAATTCAATATTTTTTATTTAAAATCTTTTGCCAAATCTGTATAAAGATTATGCTGTACGGTGACAGTAGAAGTGTAATTTATAATTAGCTAACGGATCCCGCAGAGCGCAGACGTTGTCTTGCCTCAATTTTGACATATTTTTCCTATTGAATATTAAAACTTAGCGCCATCTGTTGGTCACTTCCCCACCAACCGCTCGCCGGCCGGCCGCTCTGCCTTCGTATTTCGAAATAGTTCATTATTTTATTGCAATATGTAATCCTTTACATATAATAAAATATAAATATAGAATTTTTTTACAAGTAATATATAAATATAGAAATGGTTGCTGTGGGTTATACGTAGGAGATAAACATATGCCATCGCTAATTTCGGTATAGATCTTTTTTAGATACACAATCGCATAGTACATTATTTTGATGAATCTCGTAATGTTTAGCCAGCGCACCTAATGAAAGCGCACAGAAATTCTTTTTTTACGACATCACGCTATAAATCTCTGAAATTCTCAGATTTTATCTACTATAATACGCACGTATTAAAGATATAAACGTTCTCCTTGAATCGCTCTGTTTATTGGTAAAAACCGCATTAAAATCCTTTGCGTAGTTTGAAAGCTTTTCGCGTACAACGCTGGAAATTGACTTCATTTTATACCATGTTTTGATGATTTCGCAATGTTCGATTTTGGTATTGATCTAATGTAACGCAAACATCAATAGAATGATAGTATTATACTATAGATTTAAACAGCCAAGCACTATTAAGAAATATACTGGTAACTTATGTATGTCATTTAACATAAAAGCAAGAGGTTTTTTGATTCTCATAAGATTTGGTTTCGGATAAAAATATATACACAGTTAAGCACTAAGTTAGCCTAACCGAAGATAACTTGTTTCTGTCACTTGTCTTAATTTTAAATAAACATTACTAAACTTAGATTCCATTAACTTCTGGTATCGGAGGTAGATTTACGCAACCACGTATTAATTCAGCTCAAAAACAAAGCTTAAACTTTGATTCAATTTAGTTTCCTATAAAAATATATATACAGTTAAACTATAAATTCAGGTTGGTTTCGGTTAAAAATAAACTTAAACACTAAGCCATCCTAATCGAAGATAACTTGCTTGTCTTAGCTTAAAACAGAAATTACTAAACTTTTATTCCATTAACTTTGGTACAATAGGCGGATGATATAAAGAGACTGGCGGGAGGTGGCTGAATGAGATTGGCAAGCGATAGGGGAGAGTGGCAGAAGCAAATGGAGGCCTATGCCCAGCTGTGGGCTATCAAGAGGTGACAATGATGGACGCACGATAATACCGGCGGGGTTATGGTTTAAACCGAGTATAGCAGTTTTCTATCTGACCTTTAACCTTTGATCTATAGAGGCATAAAACGATTGTTTATTGATGAGTTTTTATAAATCAAGGTAAATCCATTTTCCTAACAATTGAATTAATTTGCCCTTGAAGTCGTTATAATTTTTTATAAGTAAACAAGGATGATGGCTCTGTATCCAAGAATAAGGATTTCTATAGAGAACTGATAGTTAACAGGCATGCAGAGTGGAGTGCATAATGTCTAATGTAAAGGGGTCACTGTATGAACACCAAAAAACATATTGTTATTACTATAATATAAGTTTGTGCAAAGCAATAACGTGCCAAACCAAATATTTCAGAAAATATTATATATATTGCTAAATTCTGATACTACAATTGAATGACAGTAAATGCAAATTAATATGGATTCAATAATAGACGTATGACGTATCATGAGAATCCATCATTATCTATGAATTTGACATTTTAACTGGCTAAAAACATACAATTATTATCGTTGAATCATTTAATAATGAATCAATATTAATGCCTGGCATCCAGGTAACGGATTTTTGTGCAGGTTTTCTCTTTGCCTTCGCAGTGCGATGGCACTCTGGTAACAAGTTTGTGGACGTTCCGGTCCACAAAATGTACTGCAAATTGATATTTGATTTGGCGCCGATCGCCTGCCCGGGTTCACATGACTGCCCCACACACGCTCCGGTCTACCTGCACAGGTATTCCTGTACAGGTTGGCCTCTCCGGTAGCCGTTACGTAGATGCTAGGTAAAGTATATTTAAAAGACCCATACACTTATCCAAACACGTGTTACTGAATGTTGCGCGTATTTAAATGTTTTATGTGTACAAGTTGGCTTAGTTAAGTATAATATATAATAAGCAATTGAACGCAACCAACAGAACAGGAAATACAACACCAATTAGTGCCACCTGTATAAATACTAGATGAATTATCTTAATAATGATTATTCCGGTGAACAGTAGTTATGTTATATGACTAGCTGTTATCCGTGATTTTGTCCGCGTAGTATTAGTTGAAAAACTTGATTCAGTTTTAGCGTGATGCCATATAGCCTTTCGATAAATGTGCTATCCAACACTGAAACATTTTTTTCAAATCGGCCCATTAGTTCCGGAGATTTGTACGTTCAAGCAAACAAACAGAATCTTCAGCATTATATATTAGTATAGATGTCACTAACTACGCGATCTTCGACGTATTTGTGTACATATTTGAGTTCAATTTTCGCACGCTTAATAATAAAGTGACCTAACTAAAAAAGCAGGGTCTTGGGAAATCGCAAAAATCTTGTTGACATTTTTGACATTATAGCAAGAAAATTACGTATTTTAATAATAGATTATGAAGTGATATTGAAATGATATTTTATTATTTATTTGTCTTTTTAAATAAATACTTATTTTAAAGCTGTATCTCAGTGTCGGATGGAGATATCGAAATAATTTTTAGATTGGCTGATAGAGGACGTTAAAACGAAGCTGCCTGCATCATTGACTGACTAGACTTAAAACGTAATTAGACAGTTTACTATTAAGCGTGCGATTTGAAGTTTTATTTTCAACCTTACTCTTTTATATATTTAACAATACTTTTAAAATTTTGATACCTGTAACTCCTCAAAATTGAATCAAATCGTCACAATTGAATTCAATTTGAGGAGGTCGTAGTGTCATGTCAGTGGCGAGCAATTGACTCTATGTCAAAGTTAAGCAGTTCTTACCTCGGTTGGGACTGGTGTCCCATTCTAATACTGGTTTTTAAATATCCAACCTCCTCTGTATTTCAAAAGGCACGTAAAGCACTGAGTCCCGATTAAAGTCGTCGAGTGATTATAGTTGTAAGATTGTAAAGACTCAGATTTTAAAGATTTGAAGAGTCGTGGCCTAATCAGTGGTTGGCATTTGAGTCGATCGCTAAGTTAAGTTGCTCTGGCTGCGACCGGGTGATAGATTATATTGACTGTACAAAGGTAGCATAACCCTCTACATGCAAAATAGCGTGTAGGCACAATACACGCAAGCTCGTCGTTAATATCATGCTTTTTATTCATTGGCCAAATTCGCTGCACTCAACACAGCAAGCGTTGCAATGAATATTTATCTTCACGCTTTAAAATAATAAAAGTTAGTGAAGGAGCGTGTTTTTTTAGACAGTACGCACTCTATTTATAATGTACATATGTTGATGTTTCATTGTTATGTTTATCGATATCTCCGCAGTTGCGCTTTTTTTTATTAAGCCATTACTACCTGTGTTTACGCGATATTATCGGAACGCTTTCCCTCACTTTCGCGTCGTATAGTGAAATACTGAGGCGCATTACGCGTCGGCCCCGGTTTCTGCGCAATAATTGAGCACCGCGCACGCCGTTATGACCGACACGAGGCGCGACAACACGTGTACAAAATATCCCGCCAGACGCCGCGCTGCCTTCAAAACACGAGCAAATATGCCATCTCTTGTCGACACTATTACCAAAGATTTACACTTAACACGTTTGTTTTTATTTTAAACTAGACTTCGAGAACTTGCCCTTTTTAATCTGGCCTTATTGAAAAATTCGTTCTTAGCGGATGTCTACTAAATATAAACTACCTCCCTGTCAAATTTCATCTGTATACGTCCTGCGGTATTCGAGAGTTCGTGTAAAATGTCTTTCGTTTATATAAACATGGATTTATCGATAACATAATCGAAAAAGGTTGTAAAATGATGAATAGGTGTCTGCATTATAATTCTTGTTATATAAACATTTTGGATCGGAACGAATATAAGATGATATTCTGGCTATACACAAGAAGTGCATAAGGTAAGGGTATGAAATAAATCTACGTTCAGATTAAAAACTACTAAGTACTCTTGATTAAATATCGTAATTTTATTTATCTAATAGTAGCCTAAACATTTGCAAAATAAAGTCCGCTAATAGACGAGCACGTACGTTTATTTACATAACACACTTTATCAGCGACAGATAACGTGCATATACGAGTCTCAAATTATTCACTGAATGACATAAACTATAGAGGTTAGTAGGACACCAGTGCGCAGTGCCACGGAGTAAACGAAATGTTAATTTTCGCGATTCATTATTTTATCAGTTAGTCTAACCCTTAGAAAGACTATATCTGTAGGTCAATAGGACGGTGATTAAAATCGTATTTTTGCTTATAGAGAACTCACTTCAATATAGTGGTCAAATTATTCCTTGAATTTTTAAATTGATTACGATATTTCAACGCAATATTCAATTTGAATACGCGTCCTATATAACCATAAGTGAGCCATAGACACAACGCAAGCGTGGTAGAGTACGACTAATAACAAAGCATTGAATTTGACTACGTAAAAACATTGCATTTCTACTAATTTAAAAATCTCTAAAATTCATCGACGTAGTAGCATTTATTTCAGGACGATCATTACAACATTTCAACAGACAACAATCTATCAAGTTAAAAGATTATTTAATTATTCAAACAATAATATATATATGTTTTAAAACAAACATATACACGGTCTCAATGTGGTTTTGAATATTACAGAATTCTTTGTCTATGTGTTTTTTTAATTGCCTACTTTAAATATATTGAATATAGAAAAGATTGTGCAAATATTAAGTTTCAAGGTCAACGCGAAGTCGTACTTTTTGAACCAAGTGTAAAAGACCAAAGTAAAAAACGTTCAAAAAAATTCAACTGTTTTAATTAAATTATAACGGAATAATTTAAAGACTTAAAACCTTTTTGGTGGACAGAGAAAAAAAAAGTTATAAGTTATTGACGCTGTCATCATTGGTAGTCTTTTCCTTCGCTAATAAAAAGATGTACGTATCTTATTTAATTAATGTTGTAAATACATTTATTTCGCATTAAACCCTGATACCTTGCTAATTGTGGTGGTTTTTTAATTGTACATTAGCAATCCCCAATCTTCTATTCATACTATTGCAATACTGAATACTAATAATACTTGCCGTAATTTATCTCAAACGTAGCTAAGTCTATGGAGTTTTAAAGAAAAAAGAAAGAAAATTCCAAGGAGTAATGCCTTTTGTAAAAACGTTACCATAAATCTTTGACTTGGCACTTCTCCCAGTGACCCTGCCTTCCGCTCCGGGGGTCGTGGGTTCGATTCCCGCCTCGAGTCTAAGTGTATTATCTATATATATGTATTTATATATTTCTAAAAAATATATGTGTATAAAACAGGCGTCTCATACCTATAACACAAGCATTAAGTTGTCTACCTTAGGAACAGACCTCTGTGTGTCATATAGTCCAGTATATATTTATTTATTTATATTTTTAAATCCAATCAAATCATTTTATTTGTTGATACAGTGGTCTTAAAGTGTAAGGACAAAGATATAATCACACTATAAACTGCCTGATTAGGCGTACAAAATTCTCAAAATCTTATGTTACTAAATTAATTAATAAAAAACTTTACAATTTTCGACAAAATAGGGCGATTAAGGAAGAAAGCTGTACTTTAAAAGAATAAAAGAATTATTAATAAGAATATTGATTCGATTTATTTTAACCCTTCCTATAAAAGTACGGACTTCCTTTTGATTGCCTTTTCTAAGAAAAAAACTGGTGTTTTCAAATAGAAGAATTTCTTGTAAAAAAGAATACACATAAAACATTGAGGCTCTTTATTATAACTCTTCCAAATACACTGACTTTATTTTACTTAAATAATTTATGATTTAAGATAGGCATCCTTTAAAAAAGAATACTTTGATGTGTGCGTAAACATCTCGCTACCAACAGATAAACTTGTTCAGGACTGATCACGACGAGAGTCCAGACTGGTCGGGTAGCGAACCGAGTTACTTACGATTTTAGGTCGTACTTCAACCAATGAGCTATCGAGTATATACTCGTATAAAGATTATGTTCACGTCTTAAAATAAAAGTCTACTAATTTTAAATTAATACTAAAGTAGGTAGTTTAAAAATTCACTTTGAATCTTTTGCGCGGATTTAAGATTCGAAAAAAATCTTCAACTGTACCTAGCCTGTAGCCGGAAACGGAAATGAAAATTTTAGTTTAATTAAAAGGGATTTTATTTAAACACCCGGCAAGACCATATATTTAGCGGTGCATAAAGTTTCGCGATCCTTGTTTTTCCCGCTTCAATCTACGTAATGGCAGCGGAAATGAAATGTGGGCCCGGGGACTATTTTAGAACCGTGCGATATTATTATTCTTTTTCTTTTTTTTTCATAAATATCACACTGATAACTTACTTTAATTGGGAAGGTCGTGACTTAATCAGTCGGTGGTTTGAGCCAATCGCTAGGTTAAGCAGTTCTTTCCGCAGCCAGGTATAGATGGAAGAAACATTCTAACACTCGTTTTCAAATATCAAACCTCCTTCGTGTTTCGGAAGGTACGTAGAGCCGTAAGTCCCGATTAATGTCACTGAGTGCGAGATATTAGTCGTGAGATTGTAGAGATTGTGGGGATTCCAGGTAAGGCATCAGACGGCAGTCGGTCTTCTTAATTTGCCCCACTATCACATCCTCTGCAGTTGAAGCGGACGAGAATAAGCTAGGTAGAAAAAGAATAAAATATCATACTAACTTTAACATCTTTTACCGCATGTATCACGACCAGAAGTATTGTTTGGACTAATACCAGCAGCTAAATTTTATCACGACACATTGTGCCTAAACTCACAATTTCACCCTAGGAATTTTATGCCCCGCACAATATCTCCGTGGAACATAGCATTTGACAGGAGAACTTTGCCCTGCAATGGAAAATAATAGATTCATAATAATAATAGAAAAAGGGCTAAAAATTTAAATAAAAATGCGTGATTGAACTATAACTTTTTGTTATTGTGACAGACTATGTATGTCAAAGTTTCTCCCTCTTTTTCTCTTTCTATTTCTCTCTCTCTCTCTCCCTCTTTCTCTCTCTCTCTCCACAGCACTGAATACTTGTATTCCATCTCTTTTTCTCGCAGGCTAAATTCTATGTCAAATGTTTACATCTTTTTGGTGCCGCTATTTCGTTTCATCGAATTTTCAAATCACAACCGACGCTAAAGAAGTTTCACCTCAATAAAGGAAGTAAAATATGTAAACAATATAAAAATACCGAGCGTATTCTCTAAGTGATTTTTCGTGTAAAAGCGTAGAAGGCAGAAATATGTCCCGCGCGATAGCGTTTAAGGAGAAATTCCCTCCTCGGATTTTTCTAGGAATGTTTACGGATAAACGAGACTTATGATGAGACTGAGGAACTTCTGCTAAACACATACAATATTTGATATTTGATTGATAAATGGATATGAATGGCACCGTGGCGTCCACTCAACACAAGATCATAACTTATGGAGACTGTTCGTTTATGGTGACGATCCTCAGGAATGAGGGAACGAGGAAGAAGAAGAAACGTTTAATATTCACAAGACAACATTTACAGGGTCCGCTGGCTTTTATATACCAAGATTACTTAATGGATTTGAGTCAACTAGTTCCGAGAATCCCCTTACTTACACAAAGCCCCCAGACGTTTATTACATATAAAAATATTTGGCCGGCTTTTAAAGTAATTACATCGTTTCGTGGTTTTGTTTGGAGTGCTCTCTGGCCAAATTGTATGAGCGAGCACTGTACAGATTTGAGAGTGGAACATATTTGAAAGGCACTGTAAGGAAAGTTAGAAACATATATGCGAATTTTTGTCCTAATTCAAATTCAATTTGAAATTCAAAAAGTGTTTTGTCCAAACATACTTTTACAAGCTCTTTAAAATCGTCAAATATTTTTTCATTAACAATTTTGCTTAACTTCCATTTCATTTAATTACGCATACACGTTATCAGTGTCATATAAATGTTGATAATGATGCGAATACTTGGTTATACTTTGTCCTTAATTGTATCAAAGACCTAAGTAAATAATCACGAATGTATTTAACCTCGATGTCCTAAAATCTACAACTGTGCGCTTTTATAGAAACTGTTTGCCTAGCACAATTTATCTGTGATATTTCCGAACGGATAATACTTAGGTCTGTAAAGCTGTCTGTAAAGCTAACACATTATATTTGCGATCGAAACGGGTACCTTACAAGTATCATTCTATCCTCTTTACCGTTGAGCTCTTAAGGTCTTAAATATGCGAAAATAAAATTTACTAAGGCACGTATCAGATAGCACAAAGTAAAAAAGCAAGCAAAGTTAATCTGTGTAGTCAGTGAAAAATAAAGTTGTTTTTAATTTGATTTTCGAGGGGCAACTTTTATAAAATAAAAGTCTAGCCGTCTGCTTAGCAGGCAACACTTTATTAAACCGCAAACGACTTTCCCGATTAAAATACATTACACAGGCTCGCGCCCGTGGCTTGACTTGCAACTCCGGACATCGAATATACTCGTACCTTATTTTTTCACTGGAATATGCCATTGATGTTTTTTTATATTACAAGGAATTAACTGGCAGATGGTCATCTAAGCGACTAGCGACACCCATAGATATCTGCACTGCCAGGAGACTGGCAAATGCGTTGCCGGCTTTTAAGGAGATGTTTGGGCTACAGGTCTCATAAATAGAAAGAGACACGACATCAATCACTTGATGTGACCGCATTGCCGCCACTTCACACCACACATCACGAAATTATGTGAGAAAGAGGTACTGGTACCTGGATGCGCCGACCCAATTCGGATACTTGCAGACCAAAAGAGCAGCAAGCATGGCATACATACGTCTAATTAAATATATCGCATACATATATATTAATAAATTAATTTTTGTGAGTTTTTTAGCTTTGCATAGCTGATACGATTTTGTATGCTAGAGTAGATTATCTTTTATTTGTAACTAGTAATTTGGTCTGTAATAAAAAATTTCTTTAAAAAAATACAGACATTTTTATATTTTTTATGTTGTAAATGTATGATAGATCTTTATTAAAAACACGTTCATAGCCTTCGGGGATTCGTTTATTTCTCAACTCAATTTCTTACATTCTATACTTATATGCGACTGCAATATATATAAGAATATTTTCTAGCAGACAATTAATTTTAAATCCCCGATCGTTCGTGTAGCTGGCAACACTCACAATGCCCCAATTATGACAGATCTCGGCGCGTCACTAAAGCGGCTACGAGCACCTCTCTCATCAGCAATTACAGCTGAAATTGTGTTAATGGTTCTGTGTGACGTTGAAAATAAGTGTCACCGTCTAATTATTATATTTTTTTTATATATAACAAGGTGCATAAGTAAGAATTGATTGCATGTTGGATATGAGAATCCTTGATTAACCCACCTCAAAAAATAATAAATAAATGTATACAGGACTATATGACACACGGACGTCTGTTCCTAAGGTAGACAACTTAATGCCTGTGTATGATACATAATATCTAAGGTTTAATATGTTACTGAACACTTTCCATCTGGCGTGTATAAATATTGGCGCATATTCGAGATCAAAGATTGAGCTACAACTTGCTTTCTTTATCTATCCGATACATCTATTTAAGTAGATATAGTGAAATTGTAGACTATCTGTCCGTTTTAATACCCCTTTTAAGTGCATGGCTTTATACCTTACCAATGGTATCTGAGGAACACTTTTTACAATTTTTTAATGCTTTTCTGTCTATTGCCTAGCGTACCAAACAGATGACCATGTGTTTATAAAAGCAAAAGAAACTATGGGAACCGTAAAGTATACATAAAGAGTGAGCGTGACTAAGTATGAACTGTAAGCACAGGTATGAACACACACTAAACGTCATTGAACGCTCAATCAGTATCTGGGAACATAAAAAAGGAAAACGTATCATCTATTAAGTCGAGTGGACAAACTCGTTGGCGTTAGCTAGTGCACGATAAAAATCTTAGACCAAACAACAAACCGGCTAGAAAATTAATTATTCATTTCCTTTTTATATCCACACACCCCACGTTTGACGGCGCGTCTCTCAAAGCGTGGCGTCGACACGAAACGATTTATAGCATTGTATCTACATAGCGATTACAGCGACACACGACGCGCAGCTTCCTTTGCGTGCGATGATAACGCAATACGTATTAAAAGTGAAGTGTACACCTAGATTGTAAACATAGGTACCGCATTTTGCATGTAACATTATCTATTCCTTATAAGAAAAGGGATTTCCTTAACCGTTAAATTCAGACATTCCCTTTAGCTTCATTGTCAATCCATCTGAGGCATTTTGTTGTCAATTCAATCCATTTATTTGTTTTGTTTATTACAGTATATCTATATATATGTATATTGATTGAAGCGACATACGACGCGCAGCTTCCTTTGCGTGCGATGATAACGCAACACGTATTAAAAGTGAAGTGTACACCTAGAGTGTAAACATAGGTACCGCATTTTGCATGTGAAATAATCTACTCCCTATAAGAAAAGGGATTTCCTTAACCGTTAAATTCAGACATTCCCTTTAGCTTCATTGTCAATCCATCTGAGGCATTTTGTTGTCAATTCAATCCATTTATTTGTTTTGTTTATTACAGTATATCTATATATATGTATATTGATTGAAGCGACATACGACGCGCAGCTTCCTTTGCGTGCGATGATAACGCAATACGTATTTAAAGTGAAGTGTACACTTATAGCGTAAACAAAGGTCCTGAATTTTACATGAAAAATTACCTTTTCCTTATAAGAAAAGGTGTTTTCTATAACGTTTATCTGTGAATTAAAACAATCTCTGAACAAAACAAAATTCATGTCAATCTATCTATCTTAGGCCTTTTGTGTTTTTTATTGCATTGAATTTAAGTACTGATTATAGAGGCAGACGACGTGCAGCTTCCTTTGCGTGCGATGATAACGCAATACGTATTTAAAGTGAAGTATACACTTTTTCATACATTCTTCATTGATTTCTATTATTCTTTCTTTCCAATCAAAGTCAGACAGTTTACCTAATTTGCCCATAGACAACTACATTCTACACTCTTTATCTATATTAATATATAAAGCTGAAGAGTTTGTTTGCTTGAACGCGCTAATCTCAGGAACTACTAGTCCGGTTTGAAAAATTCTTTCAGTGTTAGATAGCCCATTTATCGAGGAACGCTATATATAATCACGCTAAAACTTAATCTATTTTTTGTATCTAATTTTACGCGGACAAAGTTGCGGGCACAGCTAGTTCTACCATACAATTGCGTGTGCTTATAGCATTATCATATATTAACACTGCAATCTTTACTATTTCAATTTATTCACTTCTATTCTGTTAATGTTTCATTAGAAATCTATAATTAATTCAATAACTTACTACTATGTTGCAATTCATTCATATTATTTCTTAATTGACAGTGTTTAATTGCGGATGTTCCGTACGCGCATGAAACAGCTGACCCTCTCGACTTATGAGTCGTGTAATTTAGAATTTTCTATACTTTAATTTATTATGTTTATTTTGACTGGCCCTTTGGCGCAGTGGGCAGTGACCCTGCCTTCTGCTCCGGGGGTCGTGGGTTCGATTCCCACCTCGAGTCTGTTCTATCAACATGGAATATTTCAAGTCTCTACGTCTATTAGTTTGGAAATCCCAGGGAAGGGGACTACCTTGTGGGCGGACATACGGACGGTTGGACAGAGCAAAACTATAAGGGTAATCTCAGTAATATGAATTTACTAAAAGAAGTTTATTTCAACGTTACAAGCAGTCACTTTAAATTTATTTATTTGTATAGAATTATAGGTTATTGAAGATGATCATGGACATGATGATCAGCAATTAATCTCTCACTGCTGGGCATAGGCTTCCCTTTTTTACGGGTGGACAGCCGGATGGACGGACGGGCAGACTGAAACTATAAGGGCTCCTTGTAGTACTACGGAACCCTAAAAATACTTCCAATCCCTTAAATAATTTTATACCGCGGCTGCACGCTTTTATTTCATTTGTGTTTTATTATCTGTGGTGTGGTTAGCTGGTATGATAAAATTAATGTTCGCAGTGGCGGCGCTAAGCGACGGCGACGTCGGCCTCCGCCGACGGCCTCGCGCCTGGGGGGGGCCGCGCAAAGGTTTTTTTTAATTATTTAAAATTTAACTATTTTTATTAGTTTCACACACTTTCGAAAGTGACGCCAGTGCGTAGTTCATTGCGGGTATTATCCAGAATGTAGATTATATCACCTTCTTTATCTCTCCAATGTAACACGCTTTTACAAAACAATTGGGTTATAATGTAAATATGAAATGGGGTATTTCATATTTACATAATTAAATTGTTTCTAACTTTTTAGATCATTTAGTAACAAGTAATAAAAGATTGTTTAAAAAATAATTTTCTTTAATATAAGTAATTTTAGTTAAGTTAAAGTATAATTGTAATTCTCATGTAATTTAACGTTGCCTTTACTGGAGACTAAACAGGGCCTCCCAAACGTAATTTCGCCGAAGTCCACGTATGGTCTAGCGCCGCCACTGAATTTTCATAATGTTAAATACATTAAATACGATTAAATAAATTAATTCGCGGAAATTGGCTTTCCGATTCCCACCTCGAGTTTTAGAGGAGTGTATTATCTTAAAGGTTCTTAATTCACCTTTTTTTTATTTTACCTAAGCAAGCATCGATTAATTGCTGTTTTTATTTCCTATTTGTCAAAGATATATAAATATTGTCTTATTTATATATTTCGATTAGATTATATTAATATTCACGTGGTTGAGTGTCCACAATAAAAATAAAATCTAGTAATAGTAGATTGTTGCACCGAGGGCACTAATGTGAGGGCACTAAATTTACACGAGTGCATTAATTACTCACTTCAGCAAGGTGGGTAATCTGCTTTTCTTTCAACTACATCGTATTATATTTTCATTTTGTTTGAATTTTTATTTCAACGTATGAAGTATTAAAGTTTTACAATGGCATAGAATGCGCGCCATTTGTTTTTTCTTCGGTTTCAGCCGATTTTTAATTTCAGCCAGTAACTTCTCGATCCAATGTCCAAACATTTTATATAGAACTTAATGGGAAACATTAAACCTCTGTAGTAAATTTATATCAAAATAAAGAACAGTGCATTAATGAAAAACAGTGCAGTAATGAAATTTTATACAACATTACTGGATAGTTTTGGGTTCTAAGTAGAAAATGCGTCCTTTCTGATGGGTTATGCAGTGATTTGATAACATTACAGCGTAGTTAGAAGAAAAAGTTCTTTAACTACAACCTTAATTTTATTTTTATACAGGTAATATAACATTTCTCTCGTTTGGATCATTTTTTCTCATTTTTAAAATTTATATTTTATACTAATATATAAAGCTGAAAAGTTTGTTTGTTTGCTTGAACACGGTAATCTCAGGAGTCCATTTATCGAGGAAGGTTTTAGGCTATATACAATCATGTTAAAATTGAATCTAATTTTTTTACCTAATTTTATATAATAGGTTGCGTCTGAATACCAGCGCTGCAGCATTCCTTGGGAATTCTGCAATGGAAATGGAAAAAGCGTAAGCGTAGCATCTACGCTGAGACGGCAACCTTTTTCCATTAAATAACCCCTTTATGTTTTCTTTTTTACCTTTATTATTAAATACTATTTCGATTTAGTGAATTTAGTCTTAGATATTTAGTCCTTAGTATTTAGTTTAAGGTTACTTAATGGAATAAAGAGTTTTATTGTTACCTTAGAAAAAAATGTATATAAATAATAGAACTTTGATGTTTAAGTTATTTAAAATTTGATGATTAAACGTCAAATCTATAGAATTATAATGAATCAGTCTCGTACATTATAAGTGGACAGCATGGTGGTGTCCCCCGAGGAAAGGATCACCTCTGTATCATCTTCATCATCTGGCTCCGGGTTCAGGACTGTGCTCACTTGACCTACAAGATTATACAATATTTTGTATTTTGAATCACCTTTTAATTTATTTATTAGCAAGTTTGGCTAGACAGTGAAGGTGAGTATTAGCGACCAATTTAAAGAGTGCCCTTAAACCTACACCAGGGTTGCAAGTCCCCGGCACTGCCTTGGTTCCTTCCTCTGCAACTCAATGAACTCCACACAGATAATCCATGGATTGCTAACGGCCTAAGAGGCCAACGACCAGAATTACGTTATTTTATTAAAGTTGAAAGATTATTCATAATTTTATTTATACGTGAAAATTACGTTTTGACTTTTTTGAACCCTCATATCTCAGGAATGGGTCCTCCGAAGAAAAAGTATGATAGATAATTATTTGATCTACAGTTCTTACCTGGACTTTTTAAGATAACACTTATCGTTTAGACTGAGAGGAAAAACAACTTCAAATAAGTTTTTTCGGATCTCAAAAACTTCTCGGATCGATGATGACTTTTCATTTATAACGCTGTTTTAAACACATCTACCAATTTAGAGCGAGTATGCGAAACCAACCAAATTACAATTTAAAGAACTTTAAGGGTTTTGTTTAGGGTTGGCCCTGATGGTAATGATGTGTCCATGAATCACATACTTTTTAGTAATATTCTAAAGCAAATATCAAAAAAATCACTCAAAAATTAAATATAAATTTGTCACACCTTTAGTGCTAGATACCTGCCAAAGCCGCGATCACCCAAATTTCATAATGGGCCATTATTCTTACCTGTATCGAGTAAATGCACTAACAAACTTTCACCTTTTATAAATTTTATAAAAGGTGAAAGTTTGTTAGCCGTAAATAATAACTATAAGTCTGCTTACAGTATTTTATAAAAATTGAATTTTTATAAAAGTTTATGCTATATAAGATATTTATCTTTTTAAATGAGTAAAAATATAAGCATTTATAAAATATAGTATTAACACAGCCGGACTACTTACCAATAAAGGTGCTGAAGCTTTTCTTCATCACATTAGCGGGTGATTCTGGGCTGTTCAACTAGAACAAAAATAAAATATATCTAATTTTTTAATTGTAACAGCGGACAGACAGACAATGTCTTGCCCACTAACATCCAGTTAACCAATCTCCTTTGGTTTTTTCCATTAAACGTTACACTGCTTTTTATTTTTATGAAATCATAATTTAACATACAACATCAGTAAAAGATCCAGTATGAACATCCTCTATTTGAAGTTTTCTCAAGTAGGAACCAAATTTGCAATTTTTAATATTTTGTAATACGTCAGAACTGTAGGGGGTGATCAATATCCTACGTTACACGAATTTTACATTTTTTTTACCCTTTCCACCCTTGTCACAACTTGTCACACTTTCGAAAAACCCTCCCCCTCTGGAAAAATATGGGAGTTGCATCACATATTTTTCAATCTTATACATATTTATTAAAAACAATTAAAAGAAAACAGCAGATACATTCTTTTGATTTCTTAATTTTGACATGTGATTATCACAAAGCCTTTGACCCCCCTGCCCATTCGTTGCAATGTCTCATTTTGTGATGCCCTACTTTTAATGTGTCAGGTAATTTATGCATGACCCTAGTGAAAATATTTAGTGTTATTTACCTTCAGTGTTTCTCCAATGACATTAGATGTGGAGCTGAGGACATGGCTGGCCTCACACTTGACTGCTGTACCTATTTCAGCTAGATCCTTCTTCACCATTGTGTAAACCTCTGCAGACTGGAATATTTCACTTTTATAACTGTTATTTCAAATTCTAATATCCCTATGGCCAATCCCATATTCCCAATCAATTCTAAAACCCATCTATGAGCACCGCATGGTCCACAGGTCTATGGGCTGCGGTAATCAATCAGGTGACCCTGTTTGGCTCACTGGCACAATGGGCAGTGATCCTATCTTCTGCCCTGAGGGTCATGGGTTATGGGGAGGGGAGAAAGGATGCGGATACTACTGTCACGAACGTATAGGGGGTGTGAACTGTTTAATTGATGACCATGAGTTATCATACTGTGGGTGCACTGGAATTTTATATACAGCCTGTAATGTCCTACAAATTCGTTCCCCTTCTCAGACCGAAGCAGAGGTGATAAAATCTCGATGTCTTTGCGAAAGAGTTGTGAAGGGGCTAAGAAAGGATATGTACCCCGTGTATGGATGTTAATACATCAAAAAATTTACTATCGCGAGCGAAGTCATAAGTATTTGTATTTATTTTATTAAGCGGTACAATCTGATCTACTGTTCCGAGACAAGATGTTATGTTAAACAATTTAATGCAATAATAACATAAAGGTCAATGATTTTGCCGGTTTAATTATGTTTGAAGAAAAAAAAGAAGCGTTAAACTCGTTTGCATGATTCTGATTGAATAATATATTCAGGCTTAAAAGGGAGTATTTTTTTTCTTTTTTCTTAAGAACCTGTGTTATAAAACTAAAAACAAACTGTTTGGATTGCATTAAATATGAGTTAGAATGTATATTAAAACTTAACATTTGTTTCATAAGAAGATAACGCCTCTCAGGTCAAACAGTATAGAAATAAACAAATATTTGTAATAGATTACACAATTCATAAAGCTGATATAACAGAAGCATAGCTTATCTTTTATAAACAAAATAACTGTCTTTTAAAGTTAAGATCTAACTCTTGGGTAGATATGATAAGATAGATAAATTGGTAAGCGAATCATGACAATACAAATTTTGAACACAAATAAACACTAGATTATTGCCGTGGTTTTGTATGTTACACTCAATGGAATAAATTGAACTAGAGATCGCCGGCTGTTCGCATTTCGACCTTTAAATTTTATTCGAAATCTTTAGATTTGCATACAAAAAAATGTTGAGCCTTATATACGCGCGTATTTGCTATAGATTTAAAAACAGCTAAAGCTAATAAACTTTTACATTTTTTGACTAGAATCATTTGATTAGTAAATATTGAAGAAAATAAAGTGCCAATAGACAGTCAGGAAATAATTGAATGAAAAAAGGAATAAATAAATATAGGACTACACGACACTCGGACGTCTGTTCCTAACTTAATGCCTGTGTTATAGGTAACATACATGTGTTATACACAATTATTTTTTTGTATAAATATATAAATACATATATAAAAATATAGATACTACACCCAGACTCGAGGTAGTAATCGAATCCACAACAACTGCGCCGACAGGCTAGTCAAAAGGTGAATTTTTCGTAATATTTTTAAAATTTATCTATTCATAAGAATCTTACTCGAATTTCATGAACTTATTCAAAAAAAAAAACTTAATTGGTCTATCCTCATCATATCTCCGTTCACAAATTATGGCATGACCAAGGAAATATGTATTTATTTACATATCATAACATTAAAAATGTTTTAAAAGAAAGACAATGAAGTGCATTTTCTATGAAAAAAATAAATTTATTTATATTTACAACAAAATTAGTCTATTACAATATAATTCAAAATTATGCCGTAACAATTTATATAGAATCGATCCGAATGGCCCGCTTTAGAAGAGGCCTACATCCAGCAGTGGATTCATAGCAGGTGATATTATGATCATGATGATGAATTTGTATATCCCTGCTCCAATGTTTTGTTAAAAAAATAATATTTTCTTTAATAGCAGGTTAGGCACAATTTTACGTCGAAAGATGCGACATTCAAAGATAAAACTACGTTTTATTTTTTTTACCAAATTGTTCTCCTTCCTCAATTGTTGTCATCAATTGACATCCTTTAGTCTCCGGAAGCAAAAATGAAACACATCCAGCTACAAGAGGGAAAATTGCAAAAAGTAATGGGGGAATCCATAGTGCAGTACTTCTTAGGTCTATTACAAAAGGTGCTATCATAGAACCTACACGAGCCATCATCGACGAAAATCCTATAGCAGCGTTCCGGACGACAGTTGGAAACAATTCTGTACAATACAAATATACTAAAACAAAGGCAACAAAACTAACAACGACTCCAATGATTGCGCATATAATTGATACTATGCCTTCCGGAATAACGGCTAGTACAAGCAGACAAAAGGCGCACACAAAGTTTAGTACGATTTTATCGAGGAACCAAATTTTTCAACACGGGATCGAACCACTTGCGAATATTTCACGAGGATCCGAACTTATGCTGGGTTCGCAGATACTTTTATCTCATTATTCGTGGCTTATTTACTCCATGCCCTAAAAATCCAATTTACGCTGCAACGTTCGTAAATCCGGGTTCGCCCTAAAACCCACGGCCATAAACCTAGTTTCACGAAACTGTCCACAGATTACCTTTTTAGATATCTACTTTATAACTCATTTTCGTGATAGTTTAAGTGTCTAATTCCTGTTTGCGTAAATATAGTTTCCTTTATAGGGAATAATAAATTTTAGTGTCCTTAAGAAACTTCTAAATGACTGATTCCTTTAAATTAATAGTGCTTTTTGTTCGTTAACCAAATCACATCTAGGACTAGTTGTGCCTGCGACTTCGTCCGCGTAAAAGCAGGTAAAAAAAATAGGTTCCATTTTAGTGTGATGATATATAGCCTTCCTCAATAATATGCTATCTAACCCTCCAAGAATTTTTCGATGTCTAGTCGCGGAAGGTGAAAAAATAGAAAGATAGAAATAGAGACTTACTCCAGAAAAATCTTCGAAGTTTAAAAAAAAATCAACTATGTCTGGCGGTTATAAACTGTGTTTTGCGGATGTCGTGCACAATTGGTTTGCCAATTAAGACAATAAAAGTGTTCAGTGGAAAGCAAAAACATGTAACATAACGCTTCTTAAATTAAAAAAAAATATATACTTTTATACAGGAGAGCTTATCAAAGATAATGAACTTTTTTTGTTTAATATCTTGTTTTAATTTATATCAAACATCCAAATGTATTTTCAAGCTACATTAAATGTTTTATGACTTTTTTAAATAAACAGAATTCTAGAGATGTAAGTTATTTGTACAAAAGTCAAAAGAACCTTTTCTAGTTTTTATTATGTACCTTAAAATGAGAAGTTAAAAACTGTATTTTTTTGAGTATAGGTATAATGTGGAGAATTATGATTTCATTTTTGCAATAAAACGTTTTTGATTTCCTTTACTAACGATGGTTTTGAATTTAAGGAGGATATGTCGGTACCCCCCACGTAAGTAGTTGTAACCCCAAATTTCCAGCTTTACAGCTTTATTCAACAACATTGTAATAGAACAGTCACTTTTTAATATATTATTGCATACAATAATGTAATCATTATTATTGTAAATACCTGTATACACAAATGTGTTATATAATGAGGTTTTTATTTCAATTCACATATTTGTAACGCTCTACCGTGAAGTTGGGAATTTGGGATTACAACAATTTACCTAGGATGTATCGATGTATGTATGCAAGATTTGTCATATCCTTAAATTAAAAAGTACCACGAATCAAAAAAAAAATGTATAACGAGGTTTGTCGATAAGGAAGTGGGTAATAGATGGGTGACCCATTCTAATACTGGTTTATATTTGATATCCGACCTCCTCCATATTTCGGAAGGCGTGTAAAACAGTGGGACCTGATTAATGTCACTGGGTGATATTAGTCGTGAGGTTGCAGAGATCGTGGTGATTCCGAGGATGACGTCAGATGGCAATCAGTCATCTTAACTCGCCCCATCGCCACATCCTCTGCAATCTAAGCTGACCCTGGTACTAAACCAGGATAATGCTAGAACGAAGAAGAAGTATAACGAGATTTTTCGTTTTTAATGTGAAGCAACAAAGCAGCAAGCAACAATACAATTTGCAAGTTCTTTACGAAGTGTTTGCTGTACGAGGTGTTATTTCTGTTATTCATTGAGGTCAGATCCGATAAGTGAATGTATGTTATTAAGTTTCAGACTATGAGATCGCGTGTAAGTACACATTATTGTTATAAATGTGTGCATAATAAATCTAGGCGTGTCATACCGTATTCGACGGCCCCTAAACCAGACTTAATAGCCCACGCAGTGACATTTCGTTATAATTTACCCAGCCTTATAATAAAATATGTTTTTTTTTTCAGAAAACTATGCCGCAAGTAGGTAAAAGCTAATAATAACAGGTCCACTTATAGCATATACATACTTATCTAATACTAGTTGTTACCCGCGACTTTTTTTGGCGTAAAATTATGTGAAAAAATATATTTAATTTTAGCGTGTTGATTTATATAATAGCCTAGAGCATTCCTCGATAAATGGGATATCAAACACTGAAATAATTTATCAAATTGGACCAGTAGTTCCTAAGATTAATGCATTGAAGTGAACAGTCTTCAGCTTTATATATTAGTATAGATTATTTTCTCACCTGTAATAATAAATAAGATAAAACTATCACAGTTACGTAAATAATATTAGGTACTTATAATAATAGTAGTGTAGTAAAATAAGAGTAGGTAAATAGTAGAGGCAAAAATCGTAAACAATAGTGGATACTAGAGATCGCCGGCGGGTGGAAATTTGGTCACAAATGTTTAGATTTACGCATGCTGCGACATTGTTATATGTGATAATTAATATACATACGGTCGTCATGAACACACTCTGGTACTTTTGTAAAGCTTGTGTTCAGACTAGTTATACCATTTAGTTTACAGTCCGCGCCTCTTCCGTAACTATCGATGCCCTGAACCATAGAAGTCCTATTATTGCAATCTTTTTCCTACGTATGTAAGCTACAAAATAATCCATTTCAATTCTCAAGCGACCTTTCAGGAGTAGCAATAAAGATACGACATCGCGTTGCGATACGAGTATTAATGGTGTTTACGAAAGAAATTTGTTCCAGATTGCTATGGATTTGGCTTTCGTTGCAATTCCTTGGCCATCTTTTCCGAATGACCCAATTTGCTCCCAGAGTGAAAGTAGGCCAGAATGACGGTACGTTATCAACTCCTTTTGTTTTTTTTTCATTTTTTTAATTACTGTTACTTCTTAGACTATTACGATTCCCACACTGTCTTCTTCCTATCCTTATCCCGTTATACTACCAGGGTCCGCTTAGATTGCAGAAGATGTGGCTTTGGGGCGAGTAACGGCTGTTAGGATGACGATGAAAAATGAAAAACTGTCAACAATATTACAAAATAAGTAACATTATTCAATCCCATAGACGGAGTCGGAGGAATTAGCCAGTTTTAAATATAACAACTCAACCCCGGGACAGTAAATGCTCGCGAGCGACTGCTGCCATTAAATTAGGACATGATTCAATGACCATCCAGTTAAATGGATTTGCTGATTGAAATTTCGTATCTAGGCCAAGTCGTCTCCGTTTAAATATTAGATATTTAAAGTTTTACGACGCTAAAAGAAGCTGTCTAAAGCATGGATCTAATATCGGCGTAACATGCGTATATAGCTTCTGTGACGGAACTTAGATGTACGATCATGTTCTGAAAATTTACTTATTGAAGGAAGGAGAGGAAAGTCGCAGATGATCAATGAAACAATCTAATAGATAACAGGATAAAGCCTCAGAAATAATTTCGGTTACATCTGGTTCAATCACTTGGAACAACATAGTGAATAGGCAAATTTGCGTATTGCGTCTGACAGATTAGGATAACCAACTATAACGTTGGTTACAACTTCTATTATCTTTTCAAATTTACTTACCATGCATTTTTTAGCTATTTTCTGTTAATATCCAATGAGCAACTTTGCAGTTTGCCTTAACAATTTGTTTATTGTAGTATTTAACAAAATTAGTTTATTTATAGAAAGTAATTCAATGTATGTCGTGGAGATCCGCAAAATGAGATCCTGACTCTGTCGGATAATTGACTAGTCATTTCGTTGAGGCAGTCAATTTTTTTGAATGAATGTTTAAAAATACAAGCTTTTACGGCTAGTGGCGGCATAAACCTTCGTGGGGTGTTCCATTGTAGCATGTTGACTATTAATAAAGCGCGCTTCGACGCCCCATCTATAAATTCATCGCTATCACAAATCAAAGTGCGGACCACGGCACCAGCCGTGCCGTCTGCCTGAAAAATTAGCTATCCGATAGAACAACAAGTCAAATGGAGGTAATTAATTCGAAATTTTCCATTTCGCAATCGGCGTTTACGCTCGTTGTAGAGTGAAACAACTATTTTATCTGTCTATTTAAAATGGATTTAGGACATTTAATGTCGTATAACGACCTTTGTTTGTAGCTCCGCTTTTGTTAATCAACCCAAATGGAATGGTATAGGTTATTTGCTGATATAAAATTACAAGTTTTAAGTATAGAAGTTAAGTTAATGTATCTTTATGTATAATAATATAATGTGTCTTTATGTCAGAAAGCTAAGTTGTTAAGCGTGACAACTGTTTATAATTTATTTTTCTATTTTTAGGGTTATTACTAGGAGCCCTTATAATTTCGCTCTGTCCGTCCATCCGTTCGTTTGCCCGTCCGTCTATCTTCCCGTAAGGTGTCCCCTCCCCTAGCATTTCCAAACTCTTCCAGACGTAGAGACTTGAAATTTTCCATGTCGATAGATCATGCTAAAAACTCATTAGGAAAATTACTCTAAACGAAATCGGATAACAACTTTTGAAATTATTATTATTATATATAATAACAAATACGTTTATAGCGTATCAGATACCAATGAAGAATGTTTCATAATCAGACCTTTTTCCTTGTGAGAGTTTCCGCTGCGTGCGCGTCTAAACGGTTAAAGTTTCGCAAAAATCATATATGACAGATTTGTTCCCCTTCAAAAGTTCTAAGTAAAAGTCCGGGACAGCATATGCCTATCTTTTAAGGTTATTAACCTTTTTTAAGCTATCCAAATTTGTTCTAAAATAATGCATTATTTGTAAAGTTTCTTGCAAGCGTTCTCTTCCTTTGTATCTTCCCCTGAATTTTTAGCTAGAGCAGTTGGTAAATGCGAAACCAGTGATTCCATCCTTTCTGCTTGCAAACTCATAAACATGGTATTAATCCTTATCCAACACCTAGTTTTTAAACCCTAAGTGATACTAGTGGTCTACGCGGACGAAGTTGCGAGGTACAGCTAGTAGTAGATATAAGAATAAGCGATTCTGCCCTGAGTGGTCTTATCTTGATTTTGAACTAATCCTACTCATAAGTCAAAGACACCTAAGCATTGAACCTAAAGCCTTGTTGGGTTTAAACTTTTACAAACAGTAGTTTGAGTCACCGTCTGTTAAACCCAGGCACTTATTACGCCGACTAGTGTTGAGAAGGTCAATCAATAGGTAAGGTTTTACTGCATTGGGCTCATAACGTATTACCTAGAACTGATTTTACTGAAAACCAGCTATAATACGTAACTTTGACCGTGTTCAATTCAATCATTTTGAATCGACATAAAAAAAAGTTCTCAATGGGATTGCATTTCTTTTCTTTATCTTTGTTACTTTAGAACTTTGGATTGGGTGAATGGGTAAACTGATTTTTATTTAACTGAAATCTGGTGTCTTTTCGTATGGTCCCAATTTAATTTCATCCAGTTCTGACAATTTGAAGTCGGTTTTATTGTTAAAATTTTTTGGGGCCCTTAATTATTTTTGCTTTAAGCGAAAAAGCCTGTGTTATTTACCGTATTATCAGCTATTTGCCAGTTAAAGTTCCATCGAAACCAGTTCAGCCGTTTCGGAGATAAGATAGACAGTCAAGAAAATTGTAAATTATTTTTTGTTATTAGTGTCATAAATAAGACAGTTTACCTACATTTAGTGCAAGAAATTTACTTTCATATTGCAAAAATACCCTTCAATGTTATTTAATTACATAGATGTAACGTGTCCTTCGAACTGCACAAACTAGCTGGTTCAACTTTGTTACAGAATGTTACAAACTCCGGAGCACTAAAAACGTATTGGATAGTTAATGTGCATAGCTGTCATGTGAAGTTATATTGCTACGAATTTACAATAGTCGAGTTTTAACGTCTGTACATAAAGGGGAATAGACCATTGCGTTGCAGCAGTCTGTGTCCATTTCTCTCTGGCATATATTTATAGATAGAATATGATTTTTTCTAGGGGAGTTCCAACCTAAAATTTTATGGAATTTAAAAAATATATAGCTTTTTAAAATGATTTGCAGCGTGGAACTTGTACACACCAAATATATATAGATGAATGTGAAAGGTCACGAAATTACGAAAACTGCGGGACGCACAAAAATGAAATTTAGCAAGGAGGTAGTTCATAATTAGTAGACATTAGCTATGAACGAATTTTTTGGTAGGGCTAGATTAAGTACGTCATATTATAATAAGATATCATATATAACTAAATTAACACCACGGTATTACATTAAACATATTGCTCATATTAATTGTTGGATATATGTAGATAGATTTCTACCAAACTATATCCATCGCGGACGTCTACATATACAAAACATAAAAAATTACGTCACATCTCTACACGGTTTTTACATAAAAAAATATTTTCTATATCAGTAGGTCACGATTGAGAACGACTGGACAATTCAAGTATGCATGAAACTAAACTACTTTGCTTAATTCCGCGAATGAATACGAAGCATCATCAGGAGATAGATGATGCTTCGGTGTCGAAGCGAAACGTGCGTTGAGGCACATCGGAAAGTCAGTGTAGTGCTGTGCTTTGGTGGCTTGTGACCCACGGTTAGGTTACCTTCAGTGCCAGTGTTCCCTCCCCTGCCTAGCCAAATCTGGTACGATCTAAAGTTGCAGGTTTAAGGAACACCTAAGAAAAAGGTTATATGCGTGCTCCGTAACTACACCTTCCGCCTTCCTTCATTCCTATTCCATGACCCACGACACCTCTAATCCTTTTTCTAATGAATAACAGTTAATTATATGTTCTATATACGATTTACCAAGTAAGTATGATAGGTATCAACGACTATTGCGTAGTACCATCTTACAGGTGTAAAACGAAATAGTGGATTAGCGCATTTTCGCATAAAGTCTTCATCTTTCATCTTGGAATAAAGGCAATAAATCGCTTTTTTGTATAAAAAAAGTCCACGTATTTTCTGTATTAGCAATAAGTCGTTCAAATAACTCAATTTTTATCGACCTTAAAGTTTCCAAAAGGCGACATTGTATTCCCACTAACATTAAATTATCCTTCTTCCTGTGAGCGGATTCACAAACCTGACGTTCATGCAATAAATTTAAAGACGAGAGACTGTGTGCTTGCAATTTTCAACGACAAACTTCGATATTTGAACTGAGCTTCTCTTGTTACGGTGCTTGTGCACTTACACTTATTCCTATCCGTAAAAAGACGGACCGATCAATAATTGACCTTAACAAAATATATAGTGTAACTTAAAATTAAATAAGTCAATTTCGGTGTTATAAAACTGATATGACTTATTGTTTGGAGAAAACGAACCTGATTAAAATATTCCGGCTATAAAACGAAAATCTCCGAAGTTATCGACGCGGACATTCGAATATTGTTACTAATGCGATGCGAAGTTAATGAGATGTATGTGTTCGTTTTAAATTATTTTTATATGCAAGTTTGTTCTAAATCAACATAGATATTCGTACATAGAAATCAATATGTTTAAACGGAAATACTTATACAAGCGTCAGCTATGCTCGTTACGTTTTACGGGTCGAACTTTTACGGACAATTTGGTGCACAAAGACTTCAGAGTTACGATCTCTTTAGAAAACGAATTACTCGCATCCCGCCAAGTACATACGAGTATAGTACCTTCTGGACGAAGTTTGATGTTTTACTTATTTTTATCTTCGTCTGACTTCGAGAATTTAATATGAGTAATATAAAATCTTTTGAGTTTTACATCACCAACTATCACTATTTCTGCCACTAAGTCCATCTCTCTATCAAAATATGTACTGAGGCTCTAGCACGACCATTTCGAACCGTTCGAGTCGGCAAATCGACTTTGAAAATAACCGTGCTACGCCCACAGCGGACCCTTCTTAATTGAAACGCGGATTGCATTAAAATTAATTAAAAGCGTGATACGTAGAGACTTACTTCCTATGGGCTTGAATTTTTCACCTTAAGTACAGTCGACTGGTGGAGTTCGAACGCTTCGAATTCTCCTAGTGAATAGAAACAAACAGAAAAAAAGGTATTTTCTTCCTAAATATAAACCAATTTTTAAATAGCTCCCTTAAACTTCCCTCATCCCAAAAATTGTAGATGAATAAATTTCTAATGCAACAAACCTTTATTCGTCCAAATATTCTTTATAACACCAACTTTATATCGAGTGTCATCGAGTGAACTATTTCACTTTAAAAACAAACACACTCGACCTTGGTTCGACATGACGCAAAGTGAAGTGTGCTCCGATACAAAGTGCAATCAATTATAAACCGGATCAGCTACCAATAACATCTGCAATATTCAAATGAAACTATGGCGCATCAAAATAGTACCATTTGCAATGATGAAGTAGCTTTATGCAAATAAAACTCTTTTCATAATATAATATCACTATAATATACATATAAAAATGTATCCCCAATTTCCCTTGGTCGCGGTTTCACGCGTGAGAGGCTGGACCGATTTTGCTCGTGTTTTTTTTTTGCATTATTGTCAGGAGAAGGTTCTTATGAAAGGAACAATAGCGCGGAAAATTTGGAAATTTAAGAATACTTAACAACCATATAAAATTATTTGTAATTTAACCTTAGCGCTTTTATTTGCTGGATATTTATTTTATTTTTATTTATTTATTTATTTAGCCATTTTTTTTACAATTTTAGAATGTACGATTGGAGTCCCTTTTGAGTAAAGAATCTTGAATTTGTGAAAAAATTAACTCTCCAAGTGAACACAACCAAAAGATATGGGCGTTATGTCACTTTTCCCATACATTTGCCACCCAAAACAATGAAACGCAAGAAACAATGTCTTATAGCATAGCATAGTTAAAGGAATTATACAAAATCCGTAAATTTGTAGTAACATCACAAAAAAAATACCAAGATTCAAGGAAATCGCATGAGAAGTACTAATCTTACTCGTAAATTATCTTGTAAAAATATTATGTGACAGTACGGAACCCTCAGTGCGCGAGTCTGACTCGCACTTGCCTAGTTTTTATTTTTAACCGACTTCAAAAAAGGAGGAGGTTATTTGTACAAGAATTTGTCCGTCATTTCTGAACTAAAATAAAAAAAATCTCACAAACTCTTTTTTTATTTGAAAGAGCATACTCCCGAAGTGGTCCCAATGCCACCAAGTCATCAAGATCTGATGATGGAATACCAGGTAAAGCGA
This sequence comes from Charaxes varanes, assembly GCA_024363005.1. NCBI lineage: Eukaryota > Metazoa > Arthropoda > Insecta > Lepidoptera > Nymphalidae > Charaxes > Charaxes varanes. The sequence goes on from JANCMC010043217.1 coordinate 21,560,438, forward strand.
GAGAAATAACGTGTGGCCCGACTATCGCCAACTATAAGCTTTTTGGTTTTTTAAACAGAATTATGGATGGACATTGTCATATTGACGTCATATTATATGAGATTAATAGAGGCATTTTTTATGTAAGCAGATAGATAGATAAACTGATGTATTTGCCACTTCTATCTAATATATATACAAAAGAGACCTAAGACGACAAGCGACCTAGCTGCCTGCTCGATGACATAAAAAAGAAGGAAATTTCGAAAATCGCGGAACGTATGAAGTTAAAATTTGTCAAGGAGTTTATTGTTAGTAGACATCCGCTAAGAACAGATTTTGTAATAGGACCAGTTAAGGAGGTCTAAGGTTAATTTTACGCGGACTAAGTTGCGGGAAACAGCTAGTCATTTATAAAACGGTTCGAGATTTCGTACGAATTGAATGCTATGATTTTGCCCAATTAAGATGGTTTTTAATTTTCCGTAAAGCATTCACTTTACAAGAACCTACTCCGGACTTCAATGAATATTTAAAATAAATACTTGAAATTACACATGACTAGGATTCAACGTATTTAGAAATAATAGCTATGACGACAGTAATCAGAAATCATTCAAATTACGTATTTATCTGATAAAAAAACACACGTAAAGCTTAACAAACGTATTTATTTTTACATTGCGAGCGAGACTAATAGGGATTAACAAAAAAAAAACGGAAACTATAAAACGCAACAATCCGCCGTGATAGCTAAAACACTCAGCAGAGCGTATGACATTACCGTATATTATAAGCGCGTTCCGATAAGCGATCACAACGTTTTAAAGTGCTCATTCAAATATTCGATATTTGACAATTGACAATGCGATCGTTTCGGTCGCGGCAAAAACGTTCAGGTGACGCTTAGTGGAACGCAGTGTTAACATAAAGTGACGTCATGACAACTTCGAGTGCTTTGGAGTTAATGTTAATCCTTAAACTTATAATGTTTTTTTCTTTTGGTTTTAAAACTTTAATTTCTGCAGAATTATTAATTTTTTTTCGCAATAGTAGATAGTCGAGAACGTTATAAACATTTTTTTCTAAATTTATCCTCATGCCTATTGACCAAAATAAACAGTCTAATGGCGAAGTATTTGGTCTCTATGCGTACTTTTTGCACCGTTCGTTGCACTCTCTGCTATAAGCTCGTACGGCTAAAATTAGCTTATAATTCCATCATCGCTATATTACTTCCGCAAGTTATATATCATCATGACATCCGCCAGTGAATTTTGTTAATCTTGCGAAGCGATATATTATATTACTAGCCGTTTCCCGACTTCGTGCGAGTAAGAATAAACTTGTGTTATTTCGTGATAGTTTGTTTATAAAAAATATTTTTTATTTATATTAATTACTAGCCCTTTATATTCTACTCGAACGTTGGGCTACTTATTATTTACTTCTATTATCCTATATCATCGCCGTTCCCGTTCCCATCCCCGTCCCAGTATAAGTTCAAATTGACTCTACATTTTAGCTAAAAAACGTTTGTATGGGAAAAAGAAAAGGGCTGTTTTTAGAGGTTTCCCGGAAATTATTCGATTTTTCTCGTCGTAGAAACCATCCTTGGACTTCAACGAACATTTAAAAAAAAGAATTGGTTAAATTGGTCCAGGCGTTGTTGAGTTATGCGCGTGATATTAGTCGTGAGATTGTAGAGATTGCGGGGTTTCTGGGGGATGACGTCAGACGGCAGTCGGTCATCTTAACTGGCCCCTTAGCCATATCCTCCGCAATCTAAGCGGACCCTGGTACTAGACCGGAAAAACGATAGGTAGAAGAAAACATTGAATCTTTAATATTTGTATCTATGCCGGAGCCAGACATAGCTTCATTTGAATGATTATTTCAATGATCATGTAGTGTGGCCGGGGACTTTGTGCTGCTGTACAAAGTTTTGTAGTACTTTGTAGACTCCAAGGACAATAGTGTACAAACACTTTGAGCTATGACTGGCTGCGGCATTACAATTTTTTTTTTAACTTTTCTTATTATTTTTACCTATGTCAATTTATCGAAACCTCACTATTTCTTTTCTACGATTAGATTTTGTTTTTCTCTCCTATTTCATTGACATATAATTAATATTTACTACTACGTTATTCTATTCAAGTTACATAAACGTGGGCGTGACTGGCGTATTGGAATTCCCTTCTGAGAAATACGCTAATGTTTCAAAGATTTCTATACATTTGTTTTGATACAGGAACCTCTTTATCTAATTCTACGCCCGCTCTATCAAATTCTTTATTTTAAAATAGACTTAGAGCATTCTTCCGTTGTTCTGTCTACGGACTTAGAGATTCTAATTTATATTCTAGTTCTTAAACGCTAAGAACGAGCTTTCAATTACACTAAAAGATTTAGAAAGAATGCTTTGTTTTATCTCTAGCTATATGTTCATTTGGTCAAAAATCACCTTTACGTAAATTTTGTAAGTGAGATTTTCGGGAACACGTTTTTAAGGTTCCGTACCTCCCAAGGAAAAAAGAGTTCTTATGGGAAGGACCTTATAGGATCACTTCGTTGTCCGTCTGTTTGTCCGTCTGTCTGTCCGTCTGTCTGTCCGTCTGTCTATCCATCTGTCTGTCCGTCTGTCTGTCCGTCTATCTGTCCGTCTGTCTGTCCGTCTGTTTGTCCGTCTATCTGTCCGTCTATCTGACCGTCTATCTGTTCGTCAATCTGTCCGTCTATCTGTCTGTCTGTCTGTCTGGCGGTCTGTCTGTCCGTCTATTTGTTCGTCTGTCTATCTGCCAAAATCCACTTTTTCAGGACGGCGGAGAGTTATACATTTGGAATTAATACCAAACGTTTAGATCAGCACTCCCTCGAAGTTGTAAAAAAATCAACACTTTAAGTGTACGCAATCAAAATATATGGTCAGTTTTGTCGCATTTTCTATACTAGTATATTTGAAAAGGGATCCAAAAAGATACTTGCCGTTGACCTCATGAAATTGGGCAAAAAGTTACATCTTGTAGCATAAGTAAAGGAAAAAATCCCCAAACTGTAAATTTGTTGTTGCAACAGTGTCTGTTCGTCTGTCTGTCTGTGCGTAAAGACCCTTTTTCTCAGAAAGGCAAACTGTTATAAAGTTGAAATAGTACCAAATACTGAAGTCTATGACCCCTTGAAACTTTTAAAAAATTAACCTTCTAAGTGTATGCAATCAAAAGATATGGCCATTTATCTCACGTTTTCCATACTACAAGAACATTTGAAAAGGGAATATAACCCTATAGGGTACTTCCCATTGACCAAGAATAACGAAATGTGGCAAAAAGCTATCTTGAAGTAGGAACAAGTATAGAAAAAATCCGAAAACAGTAAATTTGTAGTTATATAACGAGAAAAAAAATTGCGTTGACTTTGGCAATATAAACGATAACTTCTGATAAATATGAATATCAAAATAACTCGGTAAAGTACTACGCGATGGTACGGAACCCTTAGTGCGCAATTCTGACACGCACTTGCACGGTTTTTCATTACAATTCGTAATACAACTCAACCAAATTATATAGGATTATAACCTGCAAGGGAACTCCCGTACGCCAGACACGCCCACACATTTCAGTGTAGTACTCTAGACGTATCTTTTAACTAGCTGTTCCCCACGACTTCTCTTACCATTTAGAGGTTTAAAAATAATTTTTGGATACGGATTAATATTATTATATTTGAGCCTCAATAGCTCAACGGTATAAGTTATGGACTGAAATCCGCAAGGTACCCGGTGCTAACCCACCATATATTTAATTAAGTTCCCCTCTAATATGCCCAGCGGGACTGGGGGAATTTTTTCCCCCGGAAAAACAAATTAAGTCTACCCTTTTTTGTAGCGTTATTCTTGTATAAAAAAATACCGTTTTCTCCAAAGGTGGACAACCCTGCAAAAAAATGTTCATTGATATTTGTTACAAAGTTACTTATCAAAACTAGCTTTCTAGTGGACAGCATTGGTCGGATCAACGTTTGGCTCATCATTTTTTTACGTCGTCGCTTTTAGCTCTGCTTATAGATTTTACGATTGTTTAATGTATTTTGAAATCTATTCACGCACTAACCCGAACACCTGGCGGAAAACTATGCATTTAATTTGTTTTTATCTGAGGGCTTAAGTGCGTTCACGAAGAGTTTAGAAGGCGCGGCCTGTTAAGAGATAACGTATACATGTAACACCAATTTGTTAATATAAGAGATAAAACTAACCTGCTTGGCCAGATAATTGCTTGCTAACAAGAGAGCATTTTACGGATTTCAGTCCGTTTTTCTAAACTATTAAGGCTCGAGCCTTAATGGCTTAACAAATAAAGTTAACAAAAACATAAAAGAAGTGGCATTGGTTGTATAATTGTGAACACTGTCGTGTTTAATTTCGTCACATTCGATTGGGGTATTGCGTCAAAGTTTCATTTGAACCCGAAGTCGTTCGGAATTCATCGCAGTACCCAAATTTCGTCAGATTGCACAATGTGATCACACTTAAAATATATAAGGTTGAAATAATTATGTAATACCGATTCAGACATATTTTTTAATACATATTATATTTATTATAAAGAAAAAACTATGTCATAATCGGTTTCACATATCTTTAATAAGTGATAAATTTTTAAACACGACCCTGCATTGCATAGATAGCCCAGGTTTGGACACCTGCCACCACTATTTCACACAATAAATAACTGCTCTACATCTTGGGAATGGAAACTTTAAATTTCTAGACTTTTTTTAAATTCTTATAATTATTTATTCGCAGATTATTTATTTCCTAGTACACCCAACAGTCGTTGTCTTGATCGCTGTTAGCCATTTACTCAATCTCCTTTATGTCTTTTCCATAAAACATGACACGTCTGTCACGCCTACAACGAACGTCATATTTAGGTTTAGGTATTCTGAAGTAGCGACCAAACCTGAATTTTTAAATAATCTTTCCACTTTAACTGATAGAATCAGGCGTTACTTTGCGGAAATCCATGACATGCATGAAAAATTAAACTACTTTGCTTTAATCCGGGAATGAATTCTTTCGCGGATTAAAGCAAATTAGTCTAGTTTTTAATGTCTTTCCACTTTTCCTTTTTTCTTTTCTTTTAAACCTTCCAGTCGAAGCCTTGTAATTCAAAAACTTATAAACTAATAACAATCGGCTAGATATCTATAAACACCCAACTTAAACACTTGCAATATTAGTGTTCGCTAGACACGTAGCGATTTAGCCGTGCAGTTAAAACTGCACATTTTTATTGGTGCGTTTGGATGGCGATCACTCATTTCGGCAGTTCTTTACTGAGCTTACTTTAACGTTCGATTTCACTGCTCAGTTATAACGCAAAGATTTATCGATATGTGGGAGCAGCTATAAGACGAAAATAGGCTTTGAAGAGAGCATGCGTAATACAAATAAAATAGAGGCTTCACTATATTTATTTTTAGAAGAGAGGACACTCATCGGCAAAGTTAACTATAGGATATTTCATATTGAAAGTACCTATTTGAGATCTACATGGTTGATAATTTTGTATGGCTATTGTTCTGTCTGCGATATTTAGCGCTAGGTTATTATATCACTATGTTGAGTACCGTTTGATAGTACCGAAATAAACAATGCCCATTATGCTCCAGCCTGCGGGTACATTCGCATAGACTACAGTCAGATTCAGATACTGACCACCTATACTTACTTTGTGAATTATATGGCTGCGTAGGTGTAACGGTTTTTCTAGAGGTACCGACATAACAATATTTTTTATTCTATTGCTGCCCCCTCTAGAGAAGTGAAATACGAACCAACAAAAGACCAACAATTTTCTTACCTCGCACAATTCCCTTGTGGAATTACTACTTCTAATGAAAGAATTAGTTAATATGTATAACATAAATATGTCAAATTTAAATTATTGATTTATCAATATTTATTAATTTTAACTTTAATTTTTTTTGCATTAATTTACATTCTTGTATTAAAGTACTCACAGGCTGTAAAAGAAGATATGTGATTAATGTTTTCACGTTAAAACCCTAAAGTTACTAAAGATCTTAATTCAAATTTGACCAAAAATATAATGTAACTTTTCTTTAATAAAACATTTGAATAATAAATAAAATGTGTTATTTAATTCTTACTACAATTAAAATACAGGCACTTATATCCTAGTTTTTTAGGAAGCAATTTAAATAAATTTCCTAATAGTTTTTGTACTGTTCGATACACTTTATTTAATCAAATTATTTATTTAATCTGATCAATTTGAAATAAAAAATAATTGTAACTCCAAATAAGTCCTAAACTGTTGAATTAAATACAAACCACATATCAAAAAGACCCCAGTAAAAGTATATCTAAATAATTTGAATTAATAAAAAACCATCAACAAATTATAAGATTTAGATTACAGAAAATCTAGACGTTTCCATTGAAAATGTTAAAAAATGAAAATCCTGTGATGTAAACGGCTTAATTTTCTAGAAATTGTATGTGAAAAGTTATATTCAAAACCTTTTTATCAGAAAGCTGTAAATAATATATATTTTAAGAACAATTAGTTCATTGCTGAAACTAAACTGCTTAACTGGAAAACTAATTGCTCATGCATTGTTCACATGTGCTATGCGCAGAGTACTGGAAGTATATGTCAAATACTGTCAATGTACATATTTAATGTATATGTTTCATGTTTTTAATTATTTTATATTCTGTTTAAATACACTTGAATGATTCAATTTTGATGTGTGGTTCAAAATACTTTTCTGGACACATTAGTATTTATTTCAAGATTTCAGGACTTATGAGTTCAATTAGTTCAAAATTTAAAATTAGACTCAATCAATAACTAAATTGATTGAGTCTAATTATAACATTTCAGTTAATAATTTTATTCATGTAACAAATTGCAATTGAGCCTATTTGTTAAACAATTAGTTTTAAGAAATACTTTTTTATTATTACTTACTACATAAAAACTTATTACATAAAAACTTTCAAATTAATCTTTTTAATTACAAGGTAATAAATAAATCTTGCATATTGTTTTTGACTGCAGGTATTATGTTTAAAATATTAAAAGGTGGAAACAATAATAAGACACAGGTGCACAGATTGATATATTACATAATTGTAACTAAACAAACTAGAAACACTTTTAAAACTCCTTAGTCCTTTAGTATTTTTGCCACTTTAGGGTCATCTGGCCTCATTATAACGTACATTCTTTTGTACCTTCGATTATCGCCATCGTTTTTCACATATTTATAACATGCGTATGTGCCAAGAGTTAGCCCAACAAGTGCAAGACCAGTTGAAGATATCACTTCAGGGATTTCATGCCAACCCTGTTGTAATAATTGCCCCAGCGTACGCCGTGTTGCGGGAGCAGCCATAGTTCCGTTTCTTGTAATTGAAAATTATAAAATTGAGAATACCGATTTAACTTTAGAAAATAACTGATCTAGTCATGGGAATTTAGTCTGGCTAAGCACCAGAGGTCTCTTCATTTCTGTCATATAGACATTAAAAGTTTGACAGTTTCTGACGTTTTTACTAAATAATTCTCTTTGTGCCCCTTATTTTTATAATGCTCTTTGTTCCCCATATTTATCTGTGAAACCGAGATTTTGTACTTACTAAAAATGTTAGAATAAAAGGAGTAACCCATGTATATTAAAAATATCCGTCGAATTACAAAAAAATGGGGGCCGCCACAACTGCTTCATCGTGTATACTATTCATACTTACATTAGTTTACACAAACCAGCGCCATTCTGGAATGCTATTGGCCAATTCATCTACTATTGCTACACTCATACCATACCATTTGTCAACACCGGCGTCATTCAAGACGGTTTATTTACTATTATCTGAGCCATAATGTTTAGCACTTTTTCAACTTTTTTCCCAAGAGATATTACTTCTTATATTCTAATCTCCACCGGATTTATTTATATAATTTAATAAATTTATACTGCATATTCATAGAAATGTTAGAGGAGGTCGTGGCCTAATCAGTGGTCGGCATTTGAGTCGATCGCTAACTTAAGTTGCTCTGGCTGCGACCGGGTGAGTCAAATGTCGTTGTAATAAGAATAAGAAAATTCTACATAGCTTTAAATAAGGATAGTGTTTGTTACGTCCAAATCAAATGCAAAATAACAATATGAAAGATTAAAATTTAGGTCACTGCTACTGGCATTCGATAAAAATATTTTCGTTACCAAATGAAAATGTCCAAATATAGAAAGTCTGTCGATTCGCGGATCGAACTCAGAGTTGACTCGCGACAAACTTTTAGTCTATTTCACTGCTACAAAGCTAAATTTACTTGAATCACGTACTACGTCGAATTGTAAGAAGGAATGATATAGAGGAACTTAAAGTAGAGATATGGGATAGACGAAAGTAAAATGGAATACATTAAAGGAATATTATGTTTAAGTATAAAATTGCTTGTAACATATAGGAACTAGTAACGTGAAGTAGTTGACATCTCAGTGCTGATCGACTGCTATCATCTTACCATCTTTCGGTACCATTTCTCGAAAATGGCACTTACGAAGGAGTACCTTGGCACTATTACTTGTTAATTTCACCTTATTTTAAGCGACTTCGCCCGAGTTAAATTAGGTGTAAAACTTTAGCGTAATGAAATAGGTTCTGAGATTCCAGCAATCCAACAAACAAACAAACTCTTAAGCTTTATACATTAGTATAGATACAGATATAGAGAGTGGTATTCTAATGCTATTATTTTTATAAAATATTCATTATTAATACATTAAATTATTAAAATTAAACCTCACCCACACCAATGCCAAACGATTTATACACACATGCATACATTTTACTGTAAGATCAAGCGATCATGATGATCATTTTTATATTAATTGTCAAATCCAACAAAGCCATAGTAAATGTCAAATTATGTATATAGCTTTAATTTAAGCATATTTAAAGATTTGTGGGTGAATTTAAATTCAGATACATCAATTTTTAGGGTTCCCCAGTGCTACAAGGAACCCTTATAATTTCGCTCTGTCCGTCCATCTGCCTGTCTACCCGTCAGGTGCCTCCCCCTAGCATTTCCAAACTATTACACGTAGTTCAAATTTTCCATGTTGATAGAACATACTAAAATGTCTTTAGGAAAATTATTTTGAACGAAATCGGACAACAACTTTTGTAGGTATTTAACAAATATGTTTATAGGAATTCTTCTTCTTTTTTCTGTCCTTCTATATAAGCGTGTCTTGACACACTCTTGGCCATTTCTATAGTGTAACTAAACTTAGAAAGGCAAATAAAGCTAGATAGTCAAATAAGACTGCCCAAGGAGGTCAAATTAAGTGTCGTTCCGCAGCCCGAAGTTGTCACAAACTTCAGTGCTCATAATTAACTTCCAGCAAACCTAAACGTCTTAGAAGATCTTCTAAGAGCGCCGCAATATAAACGGATACTAAATCCAGTACACTCGATACTAAACTACGATGTACTGGACAGTGAGGAAGCTTAGGAAATCCTACACACCACCAACGTTAACTAAATAAATATGTGAAAATGGTGATAACAAAAAAATACCCGACTGTGTTTGTTGCGGGCTGTTCTTAGTGCAGGGTGCGAGGAACCCTTGTAAACTTAGCTTTTAAGTCACATGATAGCGTCTTATAAATCGATGTACGCCGGCTGTATGCACGAAAAAGCATGACTCATTGTCACGTTTCGCCTGAACCGAGCGTGCAAGCGACAACTCGGAACGAGCGATAGTGACAATCAGATGACAAACCGCCTGCTCGTTTTCCCTTGTAACATAAAAAAAAGTTATCGAAATCCGTGGAGCATTTTTTGAAAGATCTCTAAAATTCTACAAATTTTATACATCCTCATTTACGTTCAGTCGAATTGAAAACTTTCTTCACCTTTATAGTCCGTTAATTAGTGTTTCAGAATTATTTGTTGGTAGTGTGCGCTGACTCTAAAGTAACTTTATCCTCTATTGATTTTGAGACAAAGATGTTCCAAGTTTCAACTATTTCTAACAAAATCTCGCACAGAGCACGTACTTGGAGAAGTGAGATAAAATGTGTTGTGTTTATAGAATTGTTAGTACTTATTACGTATTATTGTCTTCTTCTTTTTCTTCCTAGCGTTATCCCGGTTTAATACCAGGGTCCGCTTAGATTGTAGAGGATGTGGCTGTGGGGCGAGTTAAGAAATTAGGCAGGGAAGCGCTGGCAATGTCGCGGTAAACAGCTAGTTAGTTATAAATAAGGATTTTAGCAGATACTAGGGTATGCGACCCCAGGCTATCCTAGCTATTATCACCCCTATACCGCCCGTGACAGTAGTATCAGCATCCCTTTTTCCTTACCATCTACTTTTATATCCTTTTATTCTATCCCATATTCCTTCAGTCCCTTCCTCTTCTCTTCATCCCTTTTTTAACTCATTTAAAAAAGTCGAATTGTGGCGACGAGTCGGGACGAATGTCCGGAGGTTGCATAACCTCTTTCTCACATAAGATCGGCGTGAAGGGGCGGCAAGGCTGTCACGTTAAATGATGGTATTGTTATCGCGATTCTTTTGGTTTGAGAGAGTTTCCCCTGGCCTAAAACCTTACTTAAAAGCCGATAACGCATCTGCGAGCCTTCTGAAGATGCAGGGGTCGTTTTCCGCTTCTAACATAAAAAAAGAGTAGCCAGCAAATAAACAATAAAGCATCGTATCCACCAGAATCAGCCGGTATCTTTACTGGCATTCTATGAAGCGTATGAATAATTGTTTCCAGTGATAATACAAAGGCATTTAGACAGTACGCGACAATCGCTTGCACAAGACAACAGCCTAGCCTGCCTTTATACCTGCAGACGAAGCATTGTTACTAAAACTTCTACCATCAGCGAGTAGGGTCACGTAATCAGCCGCAGCGTACGTTACTGTTGTTCCATACGCCGACAAACACACATCCACATTTGTAGCACTTAACGTCATACACGTAAATGTCAAAGTGCCAAAGCAGTCCCACATGCGCACGCGCGTTGTCCACTGTACATGGTACTAGTCAACGGCGCGGCTAAAAAACTCCGAGTGACATAAATATTGTATAGACGAGTGCGGAATGTGTAATGAGGGCGTGCACTTCTTGTCTCAGTTCCTATGACACTCAAAGTTTACAATTTTTGACCACGCATCGAATAAGTAACTGATGCCAGTTTTATTATAACCATAAACACGAATCTATAAATCACGAATGGGGCACTCTGAAGTGATTTATGTAACCTAAACGCTAACTCACCGATATATGCTAACAAAACAAAGCATCGTGCGGGAAGGATACTAAGGTAGTACGTAAATTTTAGTCTTGTTTGATGGTGTTGTAGTGTTCGATAATAGTGTTAATAGTACGTTATTATAGTATCGTTGGCTTCTTCTATTTTATGTATTTTATGTTTGATTACTAGCCGATTCTAAAAATTAAGAGGTCATCAGCTGACCTGATATTTTGCCTAACGCTGAGTTAAATTATCCTTTAACAAAGGAAAGCACAACATGATTCATTTTACATGCTATATTTTTAATTAACTTTATTTGTGTGGTTATGCTGTGTATATCAATATGTTAATATACCTTTGCTTTCTTTTAATATATAAGAGTGGGCTGATATTTTTAAAGTTTGGGATGTAGTGTCAGCGACCAGCACGGTCACGCGCAGCGTTTACGGAGCGCCGTCTGTCCATCGCACACACTACTGTTTGTATTCACTATTGACGTTTTGTATGGGAATAAAGAAGAGTGAGCCGATTTGTTTAATGTTTGGAAAGCGGTGTCAGTGGAGGGCACGCTGTCGCGCGGCGTTTGCGGATAACCGCCTGCCCGTCGTACACAAATCTGCAGGTATTCGTTATTAATGTTTTGTATGGGAAAAAAGAACAGTGGACCGATATGTTTACAGTTTGGGAAGCGGTGTTAGCGGCCGGCACGGTCACGCGCGGCGTCTGCGGAGCGCCGTCTGTCCGTCGCACACACTACTGTATGTATTCACTATTGATGTCCCACGTTGTGGTGGTACTACCATTTTGTTTAGAGCATTCTTTCATCTACTTACTTACCATTGTATATCATTTGCTAGTAATAGAATTCTAGATGTAAATCGAATTGGTAAGATACCTAAAACACCTATTATAAATAAATAATTAAATATATACAGGACTATATGACACACGGACGTCTGTTCCTAAGGTAGACAACCTTTTGCCTGTATTATAGGTAACAGCCATCTGCTTACACAAATATTTTTTTTTGAAATTTATAAATACATACATATGGATAATACACCCAGACTCGAGGTAGGAATCGAATCGGCCCTGTGGCGCAACGGATAACGCGTCTGACTACGGATCAGAAGATTCCAGGTTCGAATCCTGGCAGGGTCGCAGCAGAATTTTTGTCTTCCTCTTTTACTTCAATAAATAGTAAATAAATGATTTTATTAAAATAATATAATTTATAAGCATATAAATTGAGGTTAATGGTAAATTAGAGGAAATTTAAAAAAGGAGTAACCAATGTTTATTATAATTATGAATATAAGTTTGTTTTTTACGCATTTCACCTACAGCACTTAACAGGTTATCATGAAACTATAAATCTATGAACGCTTGATGCAGGCACGAAAAACCATGAATGATAGTCAGGTTCGCCTGACCCGAGTGTGCTAGCGAAAGCGCGGAACAAACGATAGATACGTAAAATTATCATCCATAAATCGAATTTACACACAACCATATTTTTTAGGAAAATAAGTATACACTACTCGTTTAGCTACGCGGCAACGTAACCCCAAAAGCGGCTACAAAGGTCAATCTCAAACGTTCCGAACCGACAATAGAAAAGCCAGAAATAAGAATAGATAAAAGCTGCGGCGCGGCGACGTATGTTAGAACTTCCGTTTGGTTTGCCGTCAGTTTGGATTGTTTCTTTTAATCTCCGCCTTGAATGGAGCTAATGACGTGGCGCTGCGTGTCACTGAGTGTAAGTCTAACGGTCGACCTCATTCATCAGAACTGACAGCGACATCTATTGACAGTCGGCTCGAATGACACGCCCGCTACATACTTTCTTGCCAGTATTAAATTTTAAGTGTTCTTTTTTGTTCGACTTTCTTGGCGTTTAATAACGGCTTAAAAATTTTATTAATATTAGGCATACAATAACCGTAACTATTGTCTCTATATATTACTACGTAAAGCAAAAGCTTTCCGTACCATTTTACGAAATTTGCGGGGACGGACGAAGGAAGAAGGAGGGAAAGTAGTATAAAATTTGACATAATTATAGTTTATATAGAGGAGGGGTGCGAATGCTGATATTTTTATAGAATATGCATTATAAATATATTAACTTATTTTAAAAAAAGCAACACATACCGATGTCAAACAATTTTTATACACGTATAAATTTTATTAAAAGATGGTGTCAAACCACAGTTTTGACGACCGTATGTTATTAATTATCATACATACCTCACAATGAATACAATGAATTAATTAGTTTTAAATGAAGAGTTCTGGCCGAAAACGACTTAAAATTGTTAGAACTGGATCAAATTGAAATGGTACCACCCGGAAGGCACTAGCTTTCAAATAAAAAAAGAATCATCAAAATCGATTCACCCAGTAAAAAGTTCTAAGGTAACAGACATAAAACAAACCTGCTCATTTTTGAAGTGCAATGAAAATGAGGATTTACGTGGAATTTTCTGCTCAGGCATGTTCTTTTTCAGCTTCGATGTTACCAAACTGATATGACTTAGGGACCTACACGAAAGCGAGTCTTTTTGTAGCACGGCTGCCCTTGAACTTTTGCAGCTACTTACATTAAGGTAACCCTGCGTTTGCCCTTATCGTATAAAAAGTACAATAACAATAGAGTTAGTGATAAGAATGTAAAATAAAAATAGACGATTATAATACCATCAGTCAAGCCGCCAGCCCCCGCGGTGGTCAGATCAGCGGCGAGGAAAAAACCTCACGGTCCGAGCCGAATTCAAACGAAGGATGATTCATTTGTGAAAATGAAATGACAGAATGAATAGTTGAATATGGTCGAGTACAAAAGCGACGCTGGCTACCGGCCACGGTTTTGTGCCACGTGCTTAAAGCTCCTGGGAATTGTACCACGTCATATAAGAAAAAACCTATGGTTAAGCCGCGTTGAACATTAATAATTTTGACAAATGAAATTAGAAGCCCCGGACTCACACCGAGTAATACTTAGTGTTAATTCTTTAGTGTTAACGAAGATTTTGAGGTTAATATTAAGTAAATCCGCACTACCTGACATCAGGACATTGTTAAAGAAAATTTTGTTGTATGCGTACAGGTTAGATACGCACCACACCAATGCCAAACGATTTACACACACGTGTATACATTTTACTGTAGTAATTTTACAAGATGATGTCAAAGACAACGTATATTATTTGTCAAATATACTTAACATTGTGACAACCATGGTAGTCGCAGAAACTACCATCGAAAGTTGATAAGGCAGACATTTGAAAGATGCGTCGCCGGTACTAGACCATGCGATCGGCAAAAGTTATCCAGATTCATCAAAATTAACCACCTCCTTCTCCACCTTCTCCACCACCACCTCCTCCTCCTCCTCCTCCTCCACCACCACCACCTCCTCCTCCTCCTCCTCCATCACCTCCTCCTCCTCCATCACCACCACCTCCTCCTTCGCCACCGCCGCCGTCACCTTCACCGCCTTCACCACTACCTTCACCGCCTCCACCCCCACTTCCTTCATCGCCACCGCCCCCTTCCCCTCCAATTGCACAATTTGCAATTTCAGGCCAATCGCATCTCTGTAAAGTGATAGAAACTTTTAAATTACTCTATTTAATAGTAATATTACTTTGTTACTATTAAATATTGTAATAATATTAATTTGGAAAAAATAAGTATTTTCATTTATAAGTTTTTCACATTCATACAGTCAGAAGCATATACGCTGACCGATCAGGAAGGAGAAACAGAAAATCCCATGGGAACCAATAAAATATTTTGTCCCGGTATTGATGAAAAAACAAAAAACATTGGCTGGTCAAGGGTCAACTAAGATATTATAACTAAGTTCTCTATTAAAAACGGATCCCTCAAAGTCTCAACGTTTGAGCAGCAGAAACTGATGGACTTGGCACGGTAGGAGGTGTCCGTATCGATAATGGTAATAGAGTCGTCAGTTCAATGGTTTTTCTCATCTCCAAATTGCCCAACGTTTAAAATAATCACAATACGACGCACATAAGTATATTATATATCTATGTATGGTTTAAATATGTTTTGACTTAGATGGGATTAATTTAAACTGAATAAAAATGTTCTACCTAGATTTATTAGTTGTATGGATGGGTGTTTAAACTAACCTGTAGTTCATAGCTGAACTCGGACCCTGGACCGCATGGCATTAAGATTTTGTTTCCATGGACGCACTGGTAAAATACATCACACCGGGTCTCATGGGGAAGAAGTTTATGACTTAAATCGGCGGGACATCCGTTGGGCAGAGTGATTGAAAACTGTGGTGTGCAGTCTACTTTGCTCGAATCTAAGCAGGCCTGCAAAACAGACGTTTATTTATATAGGCATTATTTTAGATTTAACATTCAATTGTGCGGTGCATAAGTATAATACAGTTAATAATTTCAGTTAGTGGTTTACAGTAGACCGTCTGTACCCCACGACTGTGTCCGCCTGGGTCACTCGTACCACTTAAGGGCTTAAAAATAGGTTTGGGATAAGAATTTATATCATTCTTATAAAAACACCTTTAAAAATAATGTATTATTTTAGTCAGCATAAAAAAGGTTACAGTGAGCTAACCTTAAAGGATAGATATATGCTGTCCCGGACATTTATTTACAACTTTTAAAGGGTGACAATTCTGTCATACGTGATTTTTGCAAAACTTCAACCGCTTACGCAGCGCACGCAGAGGAAGTTCTATAAAGGAAAAAAAATCTCTCGATTTTGAGTTCCTTAGATTAGCGCGTCCAAGAAAAAAATTCTTCATCATTATATATTAGTATAGATATAGTTTACAATTCACCACAATCAAATTATTTTATCTACAGTTTCATTGTTCCATATTATCGGTATTACAGTGTAAATAAAATGTAAAGTTTTGATTTTGTAACTCAATTTTTACGTATTTTTTATCGGTTGTTCAAAATAGTAATAAAGTACATAAATAATTGCAAGTCAAGTCGTGGTTTGTCCGTTTTATAGTGTTATAATATATTTTTATCGTTGCCTTTTGCCCGATATCGTCTAACTTTCAACTACTTGCTCAAATTTTATCTTTATACGTTCCACTGTTTTCCGAGGTTTCGTTTTAGGTAATCTTTTTTTTTTATAACTATACATGGTGACTGGGGAGACACTTATGATACCCGAGGACATGGTATTTGATGATCACATGTGAAGAAAAAAAAAACATTAACTATAAATATGAATTACTTCTACGTGAGAGTAAGAAAGAGTTATCCAATTATGTACGCAACGCATGGACATAGCGTGAGGTCACTGTCACGCGGCGAGTTATGCAACAGGTAAAGACGTGTGGGAGCCGAGGGGAACCCATTTAATTTATATAATTTCATTTTGCATCAACATCATGACGTCACTTCCAATTTCTGTTATAAAACTATTTATCCTGGATGTTCATCATTTGAATGATTTGTATAATTTTTGTTGTAATATTTAAAGATTTTATAAGTAAACATTTATTTTATTAAGTTTAAATGTACCGGAAACTAACATAAAAATTGTTACACTGATTTTTTGACACATTGACATCATGTGACACATCAGTTGACATTTGGTTAGGCGGAAGGAAATTGTATAAAAGATTGTCGGCGTGAGGATATGGCGCATTCTGATAAAAGTAATTGTACGGGAAAACCCTGATTCTCAATAAACTTATACTGTTGTATAAAAGATTTTATTTTATAAGTTTCCACTTCTGAGACTTGTTTACATCGTTTATAGTTAGAATGCGTCCGCTAAGTTGGGTCGATTTGGGGACGTCTTAAGGCTTTCGCAAGATTATAAGACATAACTTACTTATTGCAATAGACCTGAAATTTTCCAGAAAGGTTAGGCATAGTAGACATCCGCTAAAAACGGATATTGCGACCGAACCGGATTAAGGAGGTCTAAGGATCTCGAAAAATTTATTGGAAATTCTTTCTTCTTTTTGCTATAATATTGAAATTTGGCAGAGAGGTGTCGATTGACGTTTGCTCAGGACCAATTCCGCGATACGGGCAGATCAAGGAAGTCCAAAACGTCTCTTTGCCTGCATCTTTAGGGAGGGTGGGTTAGCTTTAGTTAGGTTAGCGGACGCCTACTATTGGTTTCTTTTTTTTTAAATGTTTATTAGAGATACAAACAATAATTACACTTAGTCTAATATTATATAAGAATATGCCTATACCAGTGAAGTTTGTACTTTATATAAATTATACACGTGCAGGAGCAGTATTGAGAAAAAAAAGTAAAAATACAAATCGCTACTGCAGACAGAGCATCGAACATTAACGCTACATAAAAACAAATAAACAACATTAATTCATGTACCTACGAATACAGTTAATTAGTAAATTAATCGCTACTATTTGTTGGATAGAATTCTAATCACTTGTAACTTTTACTTGTGAACACATTTGAGATTAAACCAAGGCGCGATCTGGATCTGAAAAGGGAAGAGCTTAAAAACCGCCTTCAAATACAAATTATAATTGTGTAAACGGCGTCCTCACATGTAGCAACTGTTCAAAAACATTCACTGCTAAAATTGGATACATAACTCATGTGAGAACGCACTAATTACTTGCATAAAGAAAAAGAAAAACAAGATGGTTGCCGTTGCCGAAATCGGCATTGAACGCATCATCCTTATCACTATTGGTTAGTAGACTTCCGCTAAACATTACATCCCTGCCGATTTTCATCCATGTACGCGCAGCGATCGTCGAGATTCCGTGCTGGGTGAATCTCCACGTTTACTTATATATTTTTCGCAGGGAATTAATCTAATCATTAACGCATTTCTGCGTAGTGACGTTTGATTTTATCAACTATTGAAATTTGATTAACCTAGCTATTGTCAACTGTTTTTTATAAATAATTTGATAATAATTCTATCAATAAATATTATCACTGTTGTTATTTATTTTTCTAGTAATTTAGAAGCACATTCGTCTTCTTATATTTCAATGTATTTGTAAGACCACTATTTCGTACGCGTAAAATTAGGTGAAACTGTTAAAAAAATAGACAGATTACAAGTTTTTCTGCGTTACGCTAATTTTCGTGCCATAAATGAGGCAGCATATGTTATTGTCTGGAGTGTGATGTTTTTTTTTTTATTAATTAAAATAATAAAAAATAACAATTATTTTTACATTGAATGATTGTAACATAAACTCATTCGAGCTTTGCGCTGAATCATAGACATCATTACAATAGTTTTTTAAATTCATAATGTCTTTGTGTTGTTGTCGTCCGTCTAATGGGAGGTACCGAAAATCAGCTTTAGAGTTTTTACTCTGATTTAAGCTGAATTTTTCTTCTAAGCAATGGCGAGCGAGAGAATGTTTGAGGGTAGCGCTAATGTGGTGGGGGTGCCTGAGATATAAATTGCTTGCTGTGTTTTTACTAATCACTTTACGAATAACCTTTGTAGAGTCTATCTCCTGATGATGCTTCGGTGTCGAAGCGAATGTCTCATAAATACCACCTAAAGTTGGATAACTAAATTTAAGGTCCATATCGCATAGATTTAATTTAGAGAAATGTGCGATTTGAGACTGTGACAATGAAATTACAGTGTCGCAAGATAAACAATCACAAATTTTTCCATATGTCTGTAGTACAGCGTATTTATAGCTATTTTCGTGATCAAATTCCAGGCGATGAGCCCTGTAAGAATAAATAAATATTAAGTAGGTATTTTATTACATACATAATTTTCAGTTTTATACCGTATTCATTTAGTCTAGAGACAAAAGGTAAATAAACATAGCAGTGTTTCCCAACGCTTAGTTTAGGCTCGTCACTCATTATGAACGTTTCGTAACAGTAAAACATAAGAAATACACAAAAAAAAACTTATTTTTATTTTATTAATGTTTGGGTAACAAACAACATACTTAAAAATATATAGCTATACAAATAATAATAGTTCTTGTGTCAATAAAGTTGTCCACTAAAAAGTATACTTTTGTAAAAACTAAATTTTTTAACTAAATTTTTGACTAACTTTACTATGATGACACTTAAAATAACCTTTTCAATTGTTTGTTTACCTTTATCTCAAGAGAAATAAATAGGGTATAGGTACATTACTATTTTTCATACTTTTGGGAGATTTTCTGTCCTTACTGTTTAAAAACCACACAAAGAAGTTTAATAAAAAATATAATTATCCCACATACTAAATTGATTGTTGTAATTGTGTTTTTCATATTCTTCGTCTTAAATTCACGTTCAAGCTGGTAGTAGATGGATGCAGATAGCATGGAAAAATAGAGGGCATACGTCCAAAGAGGGACACATTAAAGGCTGTTATAGATAGATAGAAATTCGCGTCGAAACACGTTATGATAAGTAATACTTCTGTTGTACTAAACTATACGTCCTAACTGTTCCAGCGAGCAACATATATTTCAAGGGCGTATTCATATGTCCAACTCGTACACGCCATTGTGTACGTTTTGACGTACTTATACGTCCCGCTCGGTTAACAAGTTAGTGGATTGTATGAAAATAATAGTCTTGATCTCCGTTTGAGACAAAACTACATGATAAGTCATAAAGAATTCTGCAAAATACTTACGGCAATGAAAGAGACAGCTCCTCTCCAGATTTAATTGGACTAATAGCTATCAATACTATGTCATTATTTTTATATACAGCAATTGTATTCGGCTTGCAGATATATTTTAATTTTCCCGTAAAAGAATATAGTCCATAATTATGTACGCCATGAAACGAAATTAAATTATTTTTTATATTAATTTTAGCTTGTTTGATGATTTGAATGGGATAGTACATGCTTAAGGACATTATAACTCTTGCAAGGGCCCTTAAAGCTTCTTGTTTCTCATCATTTTTTTTTGGTAAAAATGAAGGAATCTCTTCAAAACACTTAAGAATAATGCCACATGCAATACCAGTATTAAATTGGTTTCCATACACAAATGGTATATTATCATTAAAACAAAGAATTGAAGATGGGTAATTGGCATCATAAATATGTTTTATGGAGCTCCTTTCATATCTTCTAGAACCAATATTATGTGAAGTATTAATGAATTCCTGCCATGACTCACTCTGCTTTTTTACTTTCAAGCTTGCCTTTATAGCTAAATTTAAGCTTGTATTGTAGTTAAGATCTTTCAAAACATCTATTATATAACACTCAAATTCATGAAATTCATCATTACATTCTTTTTTACACTTTTCATCGCAGAAAAGTGCATAACAACAGCTATCACAAGGTATTAGGTTCATTGACATCTTTTGGCAATAATGGCATGAAAATAAAGCATTAGGAGCATCTGTGTAGCTAACATACGCCTTTTCTGAAGCTAAAACACATCCAACCTTTATATCCTTCGCAGCAATGACTTTAGGTGCTGGTGTACTAACAACTTTAATCTCAGAACTTACACACGACAGTTGGGAATTTGATTGAGTGCATTTGAAATATTTATAAGTAAGCGAATGCAGTATATTATCTTCAAGAGCTGCTTTGCTAATATGGGTGCTGATACATTCTTTATTTTTCATTAACCTCTTTATAAAATTTGTAGAACAGTCGAAAAGATCTTTCATTGCTAAGCATCTTTCAATATCAATGGCACTCGCATTCCATTCCCTTATAGTTTGAAACATTTCAGATCTTAAGTAGTAAGCTAACTGCATTACTCTCGAATTTTTGGGGGCGTATAAAAGTGCCCTGTTGTAAATTGTCAGGGCATCTTGGTACTCATTATTTTTTAAAGCAACATTGCCTGCATTACAAAGTTCTTTAGAAGTTGTTTCAGATTTTTGTCGTTTAGATAATGGTATTAGAAAGTTTTTATAACAGAGAGGCATTTCTGATAGGTCATCTTTGGTCATAGCATTGTAGATTTCATCAATATTGTTAGTTGGATCTACAACCACTTTGGTGAATATATCTCCAATTGATAGCATGATGTACCTAAAATGTTAACATTCTTTATTAACATGTTTAAATCAGCAAAATAAATTCAAATTATCTATTATTATATATTAAATGACATACTAGTTGTATGAAAATAATGATTTGAAAATACAAATTGAGTTAAAAGTTATCAATTAAGTACTAGATAAATTCAGAGCACAATTTTCTTTCTTGTGTCAATTTTGTTGTTCAAGCATTGTTTAACTATACAAGTTATAACTGTAACAAAAAAAAAAATGCCACAAAAGGTATAGTCTAAAGGGCAATTCCATATACGACAGACACTCCATTTGACCCAATTTGTGCTACATACTGCCTTATATTACGACCAATGTAATGACTATGGTTACAGTTTGGAATTAATAATGGTTTTGTAGTTGACTAACTATTTATCCCTGTGTATTTCAATATGTAATCAAGATCAAGAGGTAAATGAATGAACTTACAACGCGCCCGCAATGTTGTATGAAATTTCATTATTGTTGTGTTTTTAAAATTAGAACAGGATGACTCCACTTATCTACACAAAACATAATTCAGATAATGGTAACATAAAAAATAATAGTAATAAATATGAGCCTAGTATGTAAAATAATAGTAAAAGTGTGCACATATGTTTTACTATTGTTTTTATTTTACCTTTTGGGTTGTATGGCTGTGCTACCTTTGCCTCATGAAAACCAAACAAACATAATAAAACTTTTAATATTAATTAAATTATAAATAATTTTCCTACTGAATTTTGATTTATTTCCTTGCATTTTTTTAATGTCTTCGCCTACCACTGTTCGGATTTCAAACTGTATTCTTCCGGTAATTGGTCATATTCTGCACCTCAACAATATACTATTTACTTAAATTATTTGTTATAACAATCTAAGGAACACAAAATTGTAAAATTCCTTCCTAAAAATTAAATAATTTCCTCCTTTTTAAATGTTTTTCATTTTTATTGGCTTTCAATTTTATCTATCCTCTCTGTTAATGTTTTTGGCTATCTACAAATGAAATACTGCATTTCATTATAACAACTAAAACTTGGCCACCCACTTATAGACCAGTGCAGATAATTTTTGAAACTAATAAAATAATTGTAGGATTGAACAGATTGGAAAATTAAGGGAATATAACAAAAATATAAGGAAATAGTAGATTTTTGCACTGAGCTCAAACTCAGTCATTAATGCACAAGTGTTATATTGGTTTAAAACTAAATTAGCATAAGTACATTAATTACTCAATTCAGCAAGAAGCATAATCTAGTTTTCTTTCAACTAAATTGCTGTGTCATCTATTTTCAAAACTTTTCTCGCTAAATATGGAGTACCAAAGTTTTACAATGGTGTAGAATGCATGCCATTTGTTCCTTTCTTTTTCATCCAATGCATACATTTTATATGAAAATTAATGGGAAACATTAAACCTCTGTGGTAAATTTATATCAAATAAAAAACAGCACATTAATGCAAAACAGTACAACAATAAGATTTTCTACAACGTTTATGCACCAATTTGTATTCTAAGCAAAAAAATTCATCCTTTGTTTTCTAGCAATTAATGATAAGATTTTGACATACACAAAAAAATTTAGGCAATCCAAGGTCGATAATTTCCATTGTTCTACTCAAATAATTAACTTTTCATTTATGTGATATTCTCTTCCTTTTGCAGTGGGTTTTTTTTTATTAAGGCAGACCAAAAGACCCTATTGTTACTGCAACCAGTAAGATCTATTGTAACTTTTCCAGTGGGTTTCATCCTACTATTAATTTTTTTCACTTTTTAACATTTTTAAAGGCATCGGCACTGATCTATTATTATCCTATTTGCGTTCTCTAATCAATTAGAATTCAAATTTTTTGTCTGTTTATTCTGTATCTGGGTAATCTCCGAATTGGCTATACAGATTTTAACGGAAATGTCGCTATTTTGCTTGCTGATGTTATAATAAAAGCTGTCTGTTTAATCGATAGACTTGGGATTCCACGCAAAATTATGAAAACCCTCGAATGGAATAAAATAGTTAATAAGGAGTAGGAGGAAAATTTTTATCTCGAACATGAATTTTACACGCAACAGTTTTCTCTTATAACTACCTAAATTGAAAACACACAAATTAGGCTTTACAATTTTAGATTAGTACCGAAAGAAGTAGCTCTTAAATTACTTACCCTCCGATATGAAGCTCCCTGCAATAAACTTAAAAGAATGAATAGACTTTTGCGTTGATAGACTAATTTACTTATAAGATGATGATTGAAAATTGTAATGCTGTTTTTAGCACAGACCCGAAAGGTAAATTATTAAGTATTAATGGAATCCCCGTACCATAAACTAATAATAGCTTAAATAATTTTATTTACCATAGATCAATAGACTGATATGTAAAAGCATAGAGGGCATGTTTACAGTAATATCATTAAAAAAAAAATCTTATCACGCAATTTTCAATATATTTGTTACATATAATTCTCCTTTCTTGAAATAAATAAGAAATATATAAATAATAACATAAAACCTACATATATCACTAAAATTAAAATGTCATAAAGTATAGACAGAGCTAGCTATAGCTTCATTTGAATGATCATGTAGTGTGGCCGGAGACTCTGTAACTGCACAAAGATTTTTAAAACTATGTGGACTTGAAGGACACAAATGTTCGAACTCATTGAGCTATGTCTGGCCCGGGCATAATACACATAACTTTAAAATCTCAGAAATGTAATGAAAATTAAGTCTATTTAAAATGTATAATAATTAAATAAATATATTATATTATCTAACTGTACCTTGAAACAAAAAAAAATGTACTTGATTATAAGCTGTGGTACAAATTGGAGAGCAGCTGGTTGAGATCTATTATTCTGTTATGTTGGCAATTGGCATTTCGCACATGACGTCTGACGATCCGTCAAACTTGAGGGCAATGTACTGGTGTTGTAAATACGTTGATATTATATTTTAATTACAGATATTATGAATTAAAATTAAATTTATATTTTAAAATGGAAGCTGGCGAATCATTTTTATCATGCGCTGTAACAATGGAATGGATGACACCTCAAGGCTCCATTACTAGAAAAGTTAATTATAAAATAGCTTCAATTCGGCTAATTCGAAACGAGTTTCGTGAAATGTTTTTGGAGGTAACAAGTGAAAAGCATGCGGCCATTCGATTAGCTTTAAACAATGTAAATGTATTCAAAAAGTTCATGGCTGAAGGAAAAGCGAGTATAAAATTTCAAGAAACGCATTGCACACTTTTTATATCAAACGCTCCGCCTACCAACTTAGTGTCATTTTTAAGAACAGTTTTTATAAAAATGAGTGGTGACAAAGACAAAGTATCGCAAAGAACTCCTTCCAAGCAAACAATGCGAGCCAAATTGTTAAGTGGTAAAACTCAAGCTTTCGAAGAAATAAGTCCAGTAACGGTTGCAGATATTTCGAATGCAAAGAACAAAATAAACAAATCAACTCTGACAACGCCTTCTCCCCCTTCAAAAAAGCGTAAACTAGAAGATGTAGGTAAAGGACCTGCTCCGAAAAAATTGTACTCTCCTTCACCTTTAACGACTACTAGCGCCTTAAATAAAGAGCAGCAAATAATTTTGGAAGCTTGCCTCAGTGGTAAAAATATATTTTTCACTGGTTCTGCTGGCACAGGTAAAAGTTTCCTGTTGAAAAGGATAGTTGCAGCATTGCCACCTGATGTTACAATGCCAACAGCTTCTACTGGCGTTGCTGCTTGTCACATTGGTAAGCTTCACTACTCATTTTATTTATTTCACCCGTTACTTTCTCTGTACTTGATGTTTGTAGCAACTTGAATACTTAAATTTACCTAGTGGTGAAAGTAAAATGCAGGAAACATCTGCAAACCTTGTTGGTAGTTTGTATTTAATTCTTCTACTTAGCGTTGTCCCAGTCTAGTACCAGTGTCTGCTAAAATTGCAGAGGATGTGGCTGTGGGAGAGTTAAGATGACGACTACTGTCTGATGTCATCCCCACAGTCCTCACACCCTTACGACTAATATCATTCTGTGACATTAATCATGATCCACTGTATTAATTTCATAATTCCGGTAGGTAATTATTGCGCATAATCTGTTCTTAGCGATCTGCCTTCTATTTCACACATTGTGTTATGTAATTAAGTATTGAAACCGGTGAAATGCGAAAGGGTTTATGTATCATTGGTTCCGTATAATGATATTTTCTTTTATTTCTTCAGCTAAGTAACCCACTTATTATTTTATGGCAAACACTAGGGGAGGCCTTTGCCAAAGGCCATTCTTTATGGTTAATTATGTCAACTGAATTTTTGAATATGAAATTAAACAAAAATAGACTAATTAAAATAACCAAAGAGAATTGTAATGAAATAATATAATTTATAAACTAAAAGTTATGATATTATTATAAACGTTAAAGTTACTGCATGTTACCATTTCACGCCTAAATTGCCGAACCAATTTTGATGAATTTTGCTACAAAGATAGTTTGGACCTTGGAGAAAGACATAGATTTTTGTTGTCAAAATGAAACTGAATTGAGTGCAAGCGATGTCGCGGGTTACAGATAGTAATAAAATAATATGCATATAACATATATATATTTTAATATAATGAATTTGTTAAATATATGAATAAGTTATCGAATTTTATGAGGAATAAAGGCTATTTGTAATTAGTGCCTTTGTGTATGAATGTTCTTTGAGGCATCATAGCTCCTAAACAGATGGACTGATCGAGATGTTTTTCGCGAACGTCTGAAATCTGACGTAATCGAGATGGCTCTAATAAAATTGTCTGTCTCATTATGATTGGTAATCTGCGAAAGGCTGGACCAATTTTGATAAGATTTTCTGAAGCAAATAGCTGATGTCATAATGCTTCAATAATTTTAACAAAAGAATTACGTTTCTAAGAAGAATTTGACAAAACCTAATCACTGTTAGTATTGATACAAAAGAGTTGCACCTCGAACGGTTAAAGTAGAGAATCCTAAATATTATATGTGTTGGATTGTGAAATGATTTTTTTGCATACAACCATTAATCATCAAGCGATGCATTCGGTCAGTGATTGATTATTCTTATTTTGAATGAAATGCTGAACGCATAGAGCGTGTCACAAATCGTGTCAGGTGGTTACCAGTCTCTATATCCTACTAAATCTTTTTTTACCTTTTTCTTTATATTAATTATACATTAAATATTTGTTAAAAGTATATTATTAAGAAGGTGGCGGCACCTAACGAACGAACTTTTTGAACCGAAGTAACTCGACGATTTTACACAGCATCATAATGTTGTAGGCCCGCTGGTCGAAAGACGCCTAGGACTCTGTTGGATGGAAGAGCAATTTCTTCCTGTCTATTTCTTGTGTGTTGAGCAAAGGCCTCTTCTTTGAGAGAGGAGGAGGAGGGCGTAGGACAGATGGCTATATAATATATATCGCTTTAGAGTCAACACCTCTTCTTCGCTCCGGACACCACCACTGCCAAAACGCTTGGGATCCCACATGCCTGGGACTACAGCTACTTTTACCCTTACAGCTGCCTTCTTATTCCTATTCATCCTGGTAGCTATATTTCCATTCGTGTCAACTGGCAAGTGCGGGAGAGATTTAGGACCCAGAAGGGCCTATTTTTCAAATAAGGCTACCTGAGCGTTGGCCTGCTTACTACATACTATTATCCCTGTCCCCGTCCCGAAGTAACGGAATATGGTGGCTAATCTTAAATTTTCTAATTTCCCGTGCAATTTTCTTAATTCTTTCCTTCATAAAAACCTCCTCCTGACAATAACAAAAATGATAAAAAAAGAATTACCATTAGTAAACACGTGATGCCGTGACCGAGGGAAATACGAATTCATTTATACATATATAGATAAAGATTAGGAACACCTAAAATTTTCCTAGTATTTTAAGTTATCATATTTTTGAAAAAAACAAAATAAGTTTATATATTTTGGCTTAAATTGTTATTTCAAAGAGCTCGAGTTAGCAGTAAAAAAACATTGGCAAAATCGACCTAGCCTTCTCAGCATCAGCATTCGTAATGAAAATTTTTTGCCTAGTTACGTGCGTATAAATAACCATGACGTAAATCATTTCAAATAAAAACAGATACTTCAATTTCATATATATTTGTATAATCATATGATAATACACATTAAACGCCAAGTATCAGCGAGCGGTGGGTATAAAAAACATAACTCATTGTCACATTCCGCCTGAGCTGAGCGTGCAAGCGCAGGCGCGGAAAAAGCAATTTTGAGGCACGCTACACGTAAAATTATCGTCCGTAAACCAACTTTTAGACAAACTCTTAGATATATCAAATATTTTTGTTACCCGTCCCATTAAGTTTTCTCTGCCCCTATGCAGAAATATACCACACGGTAAGCTATCAGATCAACTACGCCGTGAACCAGCGGCTGCGCAGCTTCTTCGCCGTGGAGCTGGAGACGGGCCGCGTGCTGGTGGACTACCCCACGGACGAGACCCTCGACCGCGACGGGGACGAACCCACGCACCTCATCTTCTTCAACCTCATCGACAACTTCTACTCCGCCGGAGGTCGGTACCAACCCCGTACCAACACTTGACACAAACGTATTATACATAAAAACGAATCCATGCACTATATCTTCTTCAACCTCATAAAACAAATCGAATCAAAATATGTTTTATTCTAGTCGACTTTTACAAGCTCCTTTGAATCGCCAAATATTTTAAAAGCTATCACTGATTCGGAAAAGTCGAGCCACGAGAAGCATCAGCCAGAAACTCCTTAGCCACTCTTTTAAAAATAGTTCATATAAAAAAATTGTTTAATACATTTCCATGTTAAATATAAAGTACATAACTGGAGCGGCTCAACTCCCTGCAGTTACATCTTTAATATAGTCTTCGACTGTGTAACACGCCTTACGAATAAGCGTGTTTTTAACATTCCTTTATTCATTATCACTAAACAAATATCTGATTCAGAACCTCTTTGCTATTCAAGAAGAACAGAATAATAAGTAAACTAACATGACAAATTAATATTATTACAACAAACCATTACAGACGGAAACCGAAATCAAAACGTCACCGAGGTGTTGGTAGTACTGCTGGACGTCAACGACAACGCACCGGAACTGCCGTCGCCAGACAGCTTCTCCTGGTCTGCCTTAGAGAATTATGAGAAGGTAAGTTGCATGCTATCATTTTACCTAAGAAAATAGCAAGCCAAGTGCTCACAGCATCCCCTATTACAAATGTCACCAAAAGAAGTAGCCGCCGATTTTCTCAAACTATGTCCCTGGTCCAAAGAAGCTTGTCTTTATAAAATTCAATTTTTGTAGTAAAACTTCTATACGCACGCTTGACTTTGGGAGTAACCTGGCGAATGTGTGACGAGAGCGTTATAAAAATGTAATCGGGTGAGGCATGTCATATATGTATATATATATATGACATTCAACCATTGATCTGAATGATTTTCAACCATTTGATCAACAAATGGTTGAATATCATTCAGGTAGCTAGTTGACTGACGCCGTTTAGTAAAGAGGCTAGGCTGTTAATTGAACAGTTAATGAAGCTATTTGCCTACGAAATATACATATACAAACATAGAAGAAGCTAAAGAAGTTTTACTTCAGTCGTGAGGTCTCAAGCACAAACGTTTTTTTTTTCTTAGATTAAAATTTTTAATATTTTTTTTTATTCAGGGTACTCGTCTATCTCCATATATCTTCGCTCCAGACCGGGACGAAATTAACACGAACAACTCTCGGGTCGGTTACGAAGTCGTTAACCTAACAGTCACCGACCGCGACATTCAGGTTCCCAACCTCTTCGTGGCGAACGACATCTTCACAACTGGAAATATTTACAATGTCTCCGGAGAACTTGAAACCACGCAAGATCTCAAAGGATTTTGGGGCACCTACGACATCAGTATTCGAGTGAGTTTTTTATGTAACCAAAGTGGCGATTCTAATAAAAGGACTTGGCGATGTCCAAGCACATTCCTGTACTCTGTCCAACTATTCACAAAATTGTAGCATTATTGGGGCTACGCTTTTGGAATGTTAAGTTCTAGGCTACTGAAGGAGCATGACATCATGACATCAGGAGAGATTAGGGTACTCACGCCTCAGGCTACTGCGAGTTTTATATAGTCACCATAGACTTTGAAGATGAGAAAGCCTTTGAGTTGCAGTAACACAAGGATTCGTTGGCCTAACCTCGGCAAACCCTCCCTAAATAGTAATAAAATAAAAAGTTACGCTGTAAAAAATAAACTGCCCAATGCTCCATAACATTGTTTCAAATTAATTAATACATTCATTTCGGCCGCATGTCTCCTATCGAAATTGTCTTCATTTTTAGTCACAAGTTAAAAGAGATGATTTTTTTAATTTCTTACATAGTTAGGGTTCCGTAGGACACAAAAACCCATATTTCGTTCAGTCCGTCCGTCTATCTACCCGCAAGATGGTCCTCTCCTAGGATTTCTACAGTATATACATAGACTTGAAATTTTCCAAATTAATACGACATACGTAACTTCTAATTCCTTAAGAACAGTATTTTCAACAAAACCGGACATTAAGACATATTTTACATACATACAATTTTCAATTAAATTTTCTTATAATATGAAGAAATAAAGTTAAATTCAAGTGAAAAATCATAATACGTTATGACATTGAGAAAAAAAATTAAATTTCACTTCTGGTTCGAACTTTCACAATTGATTCCTTTTTTTAAAGCAATTAATAAAAAATGTTTTTATATGAAAATTTCAAGTTGATACCTAATTCAGGATCCCACTCATCCTCCTGCGTGCTGAGGCCGAGGACGAACAACTCCTCCAGGGGTAGCGGGTTCGACAGCTTTATCAGCCCGAGGTTTTGAAAGTCGTACAGGATGGTCTCGTAGAATAATTCTTCGCTGCGTAAAAAGGAAATTTATTTACATATGAAACCTTACCTTGTCAAAAATTTATTCCATTAAAATTTCATATATTTAATAATATTGTCAAAATTCGACCACAAATCTTTGGATTTCCAATTGATATTTGGCAATTAATAGAACATAAGGCCGTCACGACCATGCCCTGACACAATCTTATTGTAAAATGTATATAAGTGTGTGTAAACCGTTTGTTATTGGTGTGCGTGTGGTTTTATTTTAATGTATGTTTGATGTGAAAAACGCAAGGTAAAACATAGCTGCCGTAGTCAGATGCAATTAGTAAAAAAAAATATTCCGACGTTACAAACAAACCCTTCAGTTTTATTTATATGTATAGATGTAATACACAGCGGTGCGATGATTAACTAAATACTTATTTCAATTTATAATATATATATATATTGAGCAAGTACGGCAGGTGAGACTCCCGTACAAAGGTTCCGTACCTTCACGTGGTTTATACTTCACAAAATTTACTATCACAAAACTTATTTTAATATGACAAAGTAGCCGAATTTTTTTACTATGATAGAACTAAAAAATTGTCGGTTTTCTTATTTTTCCGATACTTCAAGATATGGCTTTTTGCTAAATTGTATAATTCTAGGTTAACGGAAAGTACTCTATAGGTTTTGATTCCCTTTTCGAATATATGACGAATGGGACAGATATATGGATTGCGCATACTTAGAGGGTTGATTTTTTTCACAGCTTCAAAAGATCATAAACCTCAGTATTTGGTATTAATTATAAGTTTATACTTCTACGTTTTTCTGAGAAAAAGGATGAAAATCATGACGGACAAATCGACACTGATGCTAAAGAAAATTTTCAGTTTTCGAATGTCTTCCTATATCTGTGCTACAAGATATACCTTATTACCACATTTCATGATTCTAGGTCAACGGGAAGCACCTATAGGTTTTGGTTCAAATGGGAAATGTGACACTAACAGCCATATCTTTTGATTGTGTATATTTGGAGGGTTGATATTGTCACAGCTTAAAGGGACCGAAGACCTCAGTATTTAGCATTAATTTTAAACTTTTTTAATCTAATTTATTTGAGGGTTCTAAATCTATTTAAGATTATGTCAGACCCATCCAAAAAAGACATATACTTCTTACACAACATATATATAACATATTTATATTAATTTATAAATTTGACAAAGGAAATGCACTACATATCATTTTTCACACTTGTAAATCAATTGAAACAAAGTTATAGCTACCTCGGATGTCAGCCTGGACCAAAAAGATTGCATCATGTCACTTTGTAGCTCTACGCGTTCTTTAGATGAAGGGTCTTATAAGACAGACAACGAAGTGATCCTATAAGGGTCCTTTTTTCAATTGGAGGTACGGAACCCTAAAAAAATTAAAAAAAACTCACGTTAACCGCGTGGTGTCGCACAGGTACAGCTTCGTAGAGTACTGTATCAGCGACCGTTGGCTGTCCACGCACGCGATGAAGATGAGATTGGCCAAAATCTCCCTGAGGTGGATGCTGCACTGGTTCTATATTATTGTAAAGTTTTATTAAAATCCATTCAGTAGTTTTCCGTGAAAGAGCCTCAAACATACATCCAGACATCTATACATTCATACATCCATGCGTACAATCTTTCGCGTTTACAATATTAGCAGGATATATCATAGTTTAAACTAAAAATATTTTAAGTAACGTAACTTATCATATGATTTCACGGTAAAACCGCTATTCCTGTACAAAATTCGTTGTATATTTCTGAAGAAATAGATGCAATATTTCAGTGCAGGGGAGATGGAATTCATGTACAAATGTGCTTTCATTACTTATGTGTTACTTCACCTCTTCTTATATTTACTTTGAAAACTACTACACAAGCAGCATCAGTATCTTCATGTTTTATTGAAATGCTGTATGAATAATATTGAAGGCGCGGAAAATGTTGTTATTTTTCCTTGGTTTTGTACCAATTTGATAGGTATGAAATTCATACCAAATCGCATGGTTGTGGATATTAAATCTGTCTCTAGTTCAATTTAAAGAGCATGTGAAGAAAGGAATATTCGTGAGGTGTATTATACAGTCGAAGACTATATGTTAAAGATAAGATTGCTCAGAGTTGAGTCGCTCCAGCTTTGTACTTTACAGTTAATATGATGAATAATGTATTACACTCATTTTTGTAAGAATTATATATTTTTTAATTCCTTACTGATTTTTTTCGTGGCTCGAGTTTCTGAATCAGAGGTAGCATTTAAAGTATTTGAGCTTGTAAAAGTCTACTTGAATAAAATATCATTTGAATTTGGACATCGAGATGTATTAAGATCTGAATTTCAATTTCTGATGCGATTTCCACTGGTGAAATTCATTTTTTGGTGTATGTTCATATATTGGCTCGTCATATATCTACGTACTAGTTGTTACCTGCGACTTCATCCGCGTATAATTAGGCGAAAAAAATAGGTTAAGTTATAGCGTGATGTTATACATATATCCAATTATAGCCTGCCCCGATAAATGGGCTATCTAACACTGAAATAATTTTTCAAATCGGACCAGTAGTTCCTGAGATTAGAGTGTTCAAGCAAATAAGCAAACATACAAAAATAAACCCTTAAGCTTCATATGATGTCCTCCATGTCGTATCCGTTTCGTATATTAGAGGTAGAAATATAAATTTCTGCTGGTGAAATGAAGTTTTCGGTCTCTGACTAAGCAATTTTTCAAAATACTTTCCTTGATACATAGGGTAAGAGTAGAATAATGACCCAAAATGTCCACGCAAAAGCAAAACGTAGAACCTTGAAAGACCTGGGCCGCGGGCGATTCAGGCTTTATATATGTAGATATTGATTTTTCTAGTCGCCTCGATATTTCTAAATAATTCAGTTTGATCGATCAGCGATGACCTGATACATAAGTTACCTGACCGTCCATTACCTCTAAAACTTTTGTGTCCCTGATGGCTTTCATTTTAATTAAAACCCCCCGAGCCCGAGGTGATTTTCCATACATTGTGGTATAAATTTATTTTAAAAGCTGGCCGCTGGTCGCCGCCACGGAACGTCAATTGATTGATTAATGTTTTACTGTCAAATGGTAGGGAAGCCCAAGAGGGGATTTTGTGCAATACTCGTGCGCGTCAGAGAATCATATAGGGAGCCTTGCATCTTGTAATGTACTCTCACCAAATATGACCTTTTCATTTAGAGGGGTTCGTTATTGGACCCTTATAAGACCATTAGAAAAACTGGAACGCGCCCGATTAAGATAAATTAAGTTATAACATCGAGATATGCTTACATTTCAATAATCTGATGAATTAAGCGTCACAACGTTATAAAAAATATATCACCAAGAATTATTCCAGCGCGATAACTTTTATTTTGAATGAAATCCTTTAAGGATTATGGAAAACATGATTAAAATCTGACGATTTTGTCAAGGCAATGTAGTTAAAACCATCACGGGCTCCATAAAACCACGCTCCAGGCATTATATGAGGAGGTCGTGGCTTAATGATTGGTCGGCATTTGAGTCGATCGCTAAGTTAAGTTGCTCTGGCTGCGACCAGGTGATGGATGGGTGACCCATTCTAGCACTGGTTTATATTTAATATCCGACCTCCTCCGTGTTTCGGAAGGCACTTAAAACAGTGGGACCCGATTAATGTGCAAATGCTAATATTTTTTTAAAATATGGATTATAAATATATTCAAATGTTAAAAGAAAACGTCACCACCCAGACTATAGGTGGGAATCAAACCCACGACGCCCGGAGCAGAAGGCAGGGTCACTGCCCACTGCGCCAACGGGCCAGCCAGGATTTCAAAATAAAGCCCTATGTAGTGCACAAAAGTGTTAAGGAGACTAGTAAAGAAGTTAGTCTATCTGTAGGGCTGAATATCAATGTATGGAAAAACTCAAAATCAAATGACGTTTTGGTGCAAATATCAAAACTTCACGGGTGACATTTTCTTTTTTGAGGCGGACCAAAGGTCCTATCGTTACTGCGAACACATAAACCCTGCAATGGCTTGAGGTGTGAGCGCCCCAACTGCTCCTGGGGTCAGGGTGTGTTCCCCTAGTGCGTTGTAGCGCTTGACTCACTAGTGACATGATGGTACCGGACGCTACTAATAATCTTCTTCCTAGCGTTATCCCGGTCAAGTACCAAAGTCTTTAATTTGCAGAGAACGTGACTGTGGGAGGAGTTAAGATGACGGAATACCGTCTGACGTCATCCCCGGAACCCCCACGATTTTACGAATAAGATCACTCATTGACATTAATCGGGGCCCGCTGTTTCGGAAACATGGAGCAGGTTGGTTGGATATTTGAAAACCAGTTTTAGAATAGATCATCCATATATCAGCCGGTCGCGGTAGGAGCTGTTTGTGATAGGTGTATGTGCCTGTAATGGTGTGTTATATAGTTTTTAGTCCATTGAAACGACGTGGAAAATTGTTTTTTTTTTTTAACTATACTGTTGGCATGTCTATTGTTAATAAATAAACTGCTTAACATAGCGATCGATTCAAAGGATGTGGATACTACTGTCCAGGACGACTAGGTAGTGACAATACCAGATAAGGTAGAGCAAAGTCACGTACCCGTAGTGGATCTATCCAGTTATCGGACAGATAAAAAGGAAGATCCACCCCCTTGAGACAAAGACAGGTACGATATAAGTTTAAATAACTAATAAGCGAATTATGAACCACTCAATCATTAATTACGGTGAGCGAAGCGAGCTCTAATTCTCTCTGTTTTCTGATACACTTTACTAAAAAACTATCAAGCCTGTAGTTTTTTTTCTTAACTCAGTAATTTAACTTCATATCTAGATGTATTATCTGTCAAAAAAATAATATGAAAAACTCCACCAGCAAAGCTGTTTTTTGCTTGTATAAAAATATTGTTAGCGCCTGATAAAATTATATAGCAATTGCAATGAATGTAAAATAGAGTAAAAAATTTTTGAAGGCGTGTTAGGTATTATCACTTGCCCATTACTACACTCTTTAAGAGTCTTAAAATTATTTAATCATGGTGATATAGGATTAAGAGGTGCAATTATAAGAAGCAAACGGATCGAGGACACTCAATGAAAAACGATTTTATAAGCATACGTTTTTGATTACATTGTTCATCTTATACAATATCCAAATTAACATTATATTACACAATCTATCATTATAATATCACAATATTAACCTGAACCGAAATATTATTTTATAGTAGTTGGTGCACAGAGCGCAAAGTAAATCATTAATCCACGAGTGTTATATACAAGTGCACTATATTAACACGAGTGTATTAATTACTCACTTGAGCAAGTGCGTAATTTACTTTTCTTTCAACTACGCGCTATCTATTTCCATTTGTTTTCGTCACGTACGCATACATTCTTGTTTTCTACCTTAGTTTTACAATGGTATAGACTTCACTTTTTATTTTATTTTTTGCTTATTGGTTTTTTTTTTCAAATTTTGTTCAGGCGATTTTTATTTTCAGCTAGTACCTTATTGATCCAATCCATACACTTTAAATAAAATTGTAATGGGAGATGTTAAACCTCTGTGCTTAAACTTAACAAACTTAACAAAATAAAATAGTGAAGTAATGAAATTAACGAAGTTAACAAAATAAAACAGTGCAGTAATGAAATTTCATACTTCCACTTCTTTACATTTCTTCCGCACTGTTTTTAATTCTAAGCAGAAAATATTTCCTCTGTGCTCGCTTTCGTAGTGAATAACGATAAGATTCCTGCATAGTTGAAAGAAAATACATCAATTGGTACCCCATCAAAATTAGTCCAAGTATCATATCACAATTGTAATCGATTCGCCGACACACAGTAGCCCCATTTACAAATCCTTGTAGATTCACGTATGTAGCTATGTTAATCTGAGTTATGTTATTGGATATCTAATTACGGCCGCCTCCTAAATTAATTAACTCCTAATTCGGCATTGGCGTATATCTGTCTCAGCCAATATAGCAAACGTATAGGCTAAGAGTCAACCACAAATGAAATTTATCGTCAATACTTCTAATACTAGTTTTGAAGTTACAAACTCTTTTTTAATTA
Organism: Charaxes varanes; assembly: GCA_024363005.1. Taxonomy (NCBI): domain Eukaryota; kingdom Metazoa; phylum Arthropoda; class Insecta; order Lepidoptera; family Nymphalidae; genus Charaxes; species Charaxes varanes. The sequence goes on from JANCMC010043217.1 coordinate 21,596,818, forward strand.
ACTGAAATGGAGACGTAACATCTTCCTCACGTGGAGTACTGTTATCACATTTGGACGAGGAGCTCTTCAGTATAGGATCTCCCCATTTGACCGCGAAACATCGGCCCAAATAGATGGGTATATCGGCTCAATTGATCAGTAAGCTTCCTTTTTCTGCATTTCCTTGTTAAGAAATGTCGGATTGCTAATTATCGTTGTGAAAATATCTGAAGTTTCTGAAGCGTCTTTGGGAACTTCAAAAAAAAAACCGAACTTCGAGGAGACTCTCCTTTTTGGACTCACTTCGGGTAAGCCGGTAAAGTATTTGATTGCATTCTGGTAGTGTATTTGTCCATTGGCGTGGGTTATCCCTTCATGTGCATAATTCACTCTGTTCACCTTGTAAAATAAGAAACCAATTATAATAAGAAACTAATTAGTTAAATAAAACACTGCACTATATATGTATTTTTTATTGTATTAGGGGCAAATGAACAGACAGTAAATTACTACCCATGCCCATCGATATCTGCACCACCAAAAGGCTCGCAGATGCGTTATCGGCTATTAAATAGGCGTTAAGGCCACCAAGAACTCTCACAAACTGAACGAAACAAAACTATATAAATAAACTGTAATGTTTATGCCGTATATTTGATCACCGCTCTTGGTGTATTATTGAGGTAGCTCACATTGAGCTATTCAGTCATTTTATGAATGCAATCAGCCGTGCAATGCAACTGAATTTGATTGAGTTGCCTGTTTGTGATTCCGCTTTGAATGGCGCTGATCGTGTGCTTTATATTGTACGTAAGTCATCTATAAATACACGCTTTTAAAGTGTAAAAGAATACTATAAAGGAAGTGCGCACAAAAGCTTTAAATGTGCTTTATATTAACAGAAAAAAATTCTATAAATCCATGCATATAGAAGCTTTTAAAATAATTTTTTTATTAAAACAAAAGAATTCTATAAATCCACGCATACAGAAGCTTTTAAAAGAACTTTTTATTAAAAGAAAAGAATTCTGTAAATCATGCATACAGAAGCCTTTAAAAGGATTTATTAAAAGAAAAAAATGCTAAAAATTTATGCATACCTACAGCAGCTTTTAAAAGAACTTTTTATTAAGAGAATGAAATTCTATAAATTCATGACTACAGAAGCTTTTAAGAGAACTTTTTATATAAAGGAAGGAATACTATAAACACTTGTGCACGAAAGCTTTGAGGCTTTTTATAAAGGAAAAAAATAACATAATTTGATCAAAAATAATACAACTTTTTATAATACCTGTATAAATGCGAAAATATTTCAAATACCTACATGAATGAAATTACTTGAAAGATGTAATAGGTCGTTTATTTCGAAAGAGAACTACTTTCATATCCGTTTTAATATTCATTTTAATTCCTTAGCGTTTGAATATATTTAAAATACTAATTTGATTCAGGAACTTCATGAATTATTAATACATGCGAAAATACTTCTATAATACAAGGCTGTGCTTGTTTTAATTAGCCATACTATGAATGTTTAATAGTGTTGTCAATGAGTCGATAGATTTGCTGTCGATAGTCGACCGATTTAAATAGATATTTGCAATTTGTAAGGAATTTCTTGCCTCACACAATTTTTAGTGCAGTTTTCCCGGGGCGTCGTTAGTTGTTTATAATTAAGTAAATTCCAGCATGTTATGAAAACACTTCGAAAATCATTTGGAGTATTTAGACGCCTATTCGATATTATTGCAAATGATAATATATCTTATATAATGGATTGTATGAATAGATTGTAATAGGATAATAACTATTGATTAATTGATATTCGATGATCATCCATAGTATTTTAATTAACAACAACCTAAACTATCAATGTTTGATATCATAAAGTTTATGAGGGAGGTTAGGACAGGAGAATATAATGTGACAAATAGTTCCGTCGTCTAAACCACACTATAATAAGTCTTAAAAATTGTTATTTAAGCTACGTGCCATTTGCCAGTTGACATTGTCATTACATGACATGACAGTTTCAAAACTTTCAAAATTTAACCAAAGAGTGAATAACTGCATTTGCATTGTCCGGCTTTTGTGTTAAAATCTTTATTGTTACACAAAATTGCGGCAAGTTTCATAACAATTAATATTGCTTTTAGTTTGTAACTGTTTTAATATGCAGAGCGTAATAAATACAGTCAAGGGAACCGCCCTCGGGGTCGCGGGATATTTGACACCAGTTTTGAAGGTATATCTATGTAAATATTATTCCAATTCAATAACTATAGGTCAAGAGCTAGTTTATAATAAAAGTAAAGCATAAATGTAATGTACTATTTAAATAAAGAACGGATAATATCTTTTAATCTCACTTATAGTATTAATTATTTCAAAAAGACAATTGCAATCCACAAGTTATTATAACTTATATTATTTTATTAAGAGTATTTTAAAACTAAAATATTTACGAGAAAACATAGTTTATCTCTTACTTAGCTGCTTCAATTAGAACACATGTAGCTCAATAAAGCAGCCGATTTTGAACCTGCTCTCTATTCCCAATAAATTTTTTAATTTTATTTTTTGAATAGCCTATTGTATCTTACTTCTGGGCAAAGGCCTTCTCCTCTTCGGTCCTTTCCTTAAATTAAATATTTGTGTAATATTATTTTTAGAATATAAACCATGGGAAATAATTAAACAATTCCTGAAAAATATTCCTTAATAACATTTATTATGATACAAGTTTTGAATGAGCTAACCTTTAATAAAGTTTTATTTATTTAAGGAAATCGAATATTTTTATTTAAATGTATAGTGTTTTTGTGAACATATGATTATATTTATAATTTGGCTATATAAATTTATTTATTTTACTCATATCTAGGAATCAAAATTTCATGAAACTGGTGTACTGACCCCTGAGGAGTTTGTAGCAGCTGGGGATCATCTTGTTCACCACTGTCCAACATGGCAGTGGGCTAAGGGAGAAGAGTCTAAGGTCAGGCCATATTTGCCCGCTGATAAGCAGTTTCTCATCACCAGAAATGTTCCATGTTATAGACGATGCAAACAGGTTCGTTGATTTATGTGATTTTCCTGTCGTTGTGTTATATTACAACATGCTTAAGCAAAAAAGGTTTTTATTATATGAAAATATATATATAAATCAATTGTTGATCCTTAGTCTCGCTTAAACTGAAAAAACGCTGGTTCATTTTAAATTCTCTGTGATTTGTTTCAATCCTTTTTTAGGAAAGCTTAAAAAGAACAAAAAACTTAATAATACATTATATAAAAATACTAAAAAAATGTAGAGTTGATCGCTACTTCTGAATATTTTAGACAAACTTTTTACTGACATTGCAAAATTATTATTTCATAAAACCATGGCCAGTGTCACGCATTATCAACAAAAACAGAGGATATTGGTTAATTGGAAAATAATAGAAGAGCCAAAATTTTGGCAAGACTATGTCTGCCGGGTCTGCTAATTATAAATAAATTTATGCATCATATGTACAAAATTTTTATATGTATCTTGACTTTAATAATAAAATTAAAACATAAATACTTATTGGTACAAAACATTGCTGTTTTATCAGTTATTTATGTATAATAAATAACATTATTGATAACTTTAAGTTCAAATCCTTGTAATGCATATTGACTAATTGACTGTGTTATAGATGCCTGACTGCATTTATATGTATGCAGTATAGACAATGTATGTCTTGCCCACTGGTTCTTAATATCAAATAAATATTTTTTAGATAGAATACTGTGAAGATCATGAAAAAGTTATTGAAGACGAGCACGATGAAGATGGTGGGTGGGTGGATACACATCACTACGAGTCAGGTGGCTCACCCACTCTTGAAGAGAAGGTAATTGTTTTATTGCACTGCACCTCAAAAACAGCCATAATAAGGGGTCATGCATAAGTTACGTCATATGTATTTTACAATTTTTTAACTCTCCTCTCCCTCCAGTCCTTGTCACATTTTCGAAACTACTTCCCCATGAAATAAGCCTACATAATGATTTTTTTTAACTGCCAATTTTATAATTCTCAATTGCATTTATGAGAATACACATTTACATGTTGTCGTTCATTGTATATTTAATAAGTAGTTCTATTGAATACGTTGATGGCCGTTCTTTTTGAATTGAAGGAGAAAATCCAATTCTAAGGGCGAAATAGGGTCGATTTTATGGTTACGCGTTTTCTGAAACGGTTATCACTTCAGCACAAGTTTATTTAATATTCCGATAAAATCTATTGGTTTTTAGGGGTTCCGTGCCGAAAATGAACCGTTACAGGATCACTTCATTGTCTATCTGTCCGTCTGTTTGTTTGCCAAGATCCTTTTTCTTAGGAATGAGTAGAGCTATAAAGTTGATTATTAATACCAAATACTGAATTCTGCGGTTCCTTGAATCTCTAAATATACGCAATCAAAAGATATACCCGCTGACCTAGAAACATACAATTTGGTTTGAAGTTATATCTTGAAGTATAAGTATAGGAAAAATTCCGAAAACCGAAAATTTGTAGTTACATCACAAAAAAATGCAATGTCTGTCAAATTTAGAAAAAAAAAATCTTATGAGAAGAATAAATCTTAAAATAATCTGGTAAAGTAGTACGTGACGGTACGGAACCCGTAGTGGGCGTGTAACTAGCACTTGCCTGGTTTTATTTGCCTAAAGCACTACTTAGTATTATTACAGCAGCCGAACCACTTGCAAATCTGTTTAAGGTGCCATAAGTACCTTTCTGCATAGAAACCAAAATGGAATATAGTTGTGTGTCTTATTACTCCTTGATTAGAATGTCAACATTGTAGACTACATTATCACTTAACACCATGTGAGTTAAGGCCTTATTTGCCCAAAATAAACAATTTTAGCCTTAAAACACTTTTCCATGTCGTTCTATGTTCGATGTTTCTATGCAATAGGTTTATCGAAAATTTTAGGAAACAATATATTTCGCGTCAGAGAATTAATTAAAATAGAATTTGCCGAAAGCGTGTTTGTCGGTAAATTAATTTTATTTATCACCGTATTTCGAAACTTGTTAACGATTTAATTACAAATTAATGGGCCCATAAATTATTCAAAGCAAGTTTTGACCCGATTCCTTCGCTAACAAAATATAACAATGTACGAGTTATATTGCTAGGGAAATCGATGCCCGTAAAATATTTTTGCGTAACGTCTAAGGGAAATTTCTTGCATAGCAGTTAAGTTACTCAATGGATAATTTTAAACGGTGAAATTTGATGTTTTAGTAAAACTTACGTAGACAATGTTCTCAGCGTTTATGACTAAGGATGATTAAAAGTTTAATTTTTGAATTGTGGTGAAAACCAGTCATCTCTTACTTTTTATCCTGACTTACGGAATAATTATCGCTTCAGCACGCCTTCTGGTGTTGCAGTTGTCCATGGGCGTTGCTAATTACTCAGATTGCCCCTTGTTATATGTATGAAAAAATAGGAAATGAAGCCAAAATATTGGTAAGGAATTTTGCAAACATACTTTAATCTTTCACATATAAATGTGAGAACAATGAATAATCATTGTTCTTACACGTAAGTAACTGAAGACAATTTATGTGACCTGAAAGCAGACTTATTTCACGTCTCACTCAATTATTTCTATCACTATTGTCACGCTCCAATTAAAAAGAACACTATAAAGAGGTCCTATAACGTTGCAATGACATATGCGACAATTTTCTAACTTAGTTTGTGTCTTTATACTTTTGCACTTGTTAAATATCCTTTCAATTAAAGTGACATGTGTACAAGGGAGAATGTTTACAAAAGGACCATATTTAAAAGTTTATTATTCTTGAATGTATTTTTCTTTTTACATTATTTCCAGTCAAGTACAATTTAGAATAGAAGACTATTTTGAATATGTTTTAGATGTTTGATTTGTGTTATTTTACCGTCGAAGACATATTAAGGATAAAACTTCTTTCAGTTCATCCAGCTCTGTACAGTATGGTTAACATGGAAATGTATTAAACTCATCTTTGTACGTACTATTTTTAAAGGAGTTTCTAATGAGTATTTTGGTAATTTCTGTCGTGGATTGACTTTTTCGAATTAGTGGTAACTTTATAAATATTGGATGATTCAAAAGAGCTTGTATACGGATGACGACGACCGCAGTACAAACACTGAAAATCTCCATACAAACCAACTCACGCTAGCGAAGTTTCTACTTAAGATTACTATATATAGACCTTCCGGCGAACAACTGTCGGTGAGGCGCGGCTGCCCCGGGCAACTCCAACTAGCCCGAACACTTCCTTTGCGGCGGTTGAACATATCGACCTTCACTCCCACCTTTCATTCCGCGCCGAAACTTTCCACCTTGGTGTGCCTTCGCACACACTTTTCCAGCTCATTTTATTTTATTTTATTTAAGCAAAAAAGTACAAATTAATCACATTTTTAATGATAAATAATTTTTTAGTAAAAACCAATTTAAGAAAATAGCTTTTATTTAAATGTGCTAAAATTAATAAAATAAACCTATCCCTTTAAACTTTTACTATCAACTTATAACGTCATTACTCAATTTATATGACATAAAAGCTTGTCGCACAAACATATATACGTAGCAAGTTAAATAAAAGCTTTTAATAATATTACTAATACATTAACATTTTTTATGTAAAATCCTAGGGATGGACCACTGTGCAAAATACTTTGAAATGCTGTGTATAAAACCTTGCTTTTACTTTAAAAACACTTTTCAATTAGACACGATGGGTTTGAACAAAAGTTTCACCCGCACTACACATGTATGGGAGCCACCCTTAAAAAATAAAATAATTATTATTTTATGATGCCAAAAACAAAATGTATACACAATATATAACTGTACCAAATTTCATACATTTCTGTTCATATTTATAGAATTTAGATATGGTCGGACAGACGGACGGACGAATAGACAGACGTAAGGACGTACAGAGCGGAACTATAGGGGTTCCTTGTAGGACTACGGAACCCTATCCTCTGTCTCTCATCCACCAGATTAATTATATGAGTAAATAACACGACGCTAGTAAACGAATTGAAATTCGATTTCTTTTCCGCCAAGATCATACATTATACATTATTATGTAAATGTACTAAGTTTAACAAGTTATCGAAGCTACGCCCATCAAAGTTATCTCCATTAGAATCGCAATTAATGTGTACGTAACTAATATTTGCGAACCCTTTAACTTAATTAAAGCAGTCAGTTTACCTTATCCAAGCGGTGCAGCGTCAAAACGCTCCAAGTTTGTTGAAGTTATCTATGAACTTCGGCAATCTACCTCATAGGTTGGGCCAATCTCTCAGCAAACGGTCGTCTTTGCCTCAAAGCTCACTTGGGCGGTATGTTTAAAGGAAAATGTAGCTGTTTTAATATGACGGAAAGTCTATAGATTTTTTAAAAACATCAAAAGACTCCAAGATTTTTGAAGTTATCTATTAACTGTAGCAATGTATTTCATAGATCGGGCCAATCTCTCTGCAAACGGCCGTTTATGCCTCAAACATCCTTTATATAGAAACTGGTCAGTGTATTGAAAGAAAAGGTGCATATTTTGAAAAGATTGCCTTAAAAAGGAAATCACCATTAATTACTTTAGATTTAATTAGGCCATGGTTTTTTAAAGTTATCTATGAAGATCAGCAATCTATTTCATACAGGCCAGGCCAATCTCTCTGCAAATGGTCGTATTCACCTCAAAGCATTGGCGTTCACATTGGGCAATATATTTGTAGAAAATTGAAGTTTTTTATTTTAACAGGAACAAAGAGTACATTCTATTCTAATTGAAGGTACTGTACTTAATGTGTACTTGCACAGTAATTTAGGGAATCGTATGTTTTTAATCATGTAGTGTGGCCGGGGACTTTGTGCAACTGTACAAAGTTTTGTAGTACTTTGTGCACATCAATGTACAAACACCTTGGCTCCGGTATTAAAACATAGCACAAATTTCCCCCTACAATAGGCATGATGACAGTAATCAGTAATCATTTCAATATAATATGTATCTGATAACAGAAGATACATAAATAATAATAAATAAATATAGACAGGACTAAATGACACACAGACATCTGTTCCTAAGGTAGACAACTTAATGCCTGTGTTATAGGTAACAGAACGCCTGTTATAACACACGTATTTTTTTTTAGAAATATATAATTACATACATATGGATAATACACCCAGACTCGAGGTGGGAATCGAACCCACCACCCCCGGAGCAGAAGGCAGGGTCACATATACAAACACGGAGGAGGTTGTAGTCTAATCTGTGGTAGACATTTGGGTCGATCGCTAGGTTAAGCAATTCTTACCGCGACCGGGTGATAGATGAGTGGCCTATTCTATAGTAGTTTTTAATGCTCCTATGTTAGTCGGAAGGCGCGTTCAACAGTGGGTCCCGATTATTGTCACTGAGTGATATTAGTCTTGGTATTTTCAAGATTGTGGGGGTTCTGGGGATGACGTCAGAAGGCAGTAGGTCATCTTAACTCTTCCCACAGCTACATCCTCTGCGGACCCTCGTACTGGACCGGGATAACGCTTAGTAGAAGAAGATACATAAACATGACGAGAATTAATTGTTACAGGAAGTATCGATAGTTGTTTGGTTGTTTCTAGAAGCATCCAGTACAAGACAAATAAGGTCGATGCTGAGATGTTTACCAATGTGATATATCGATTATTGCGGTACTTGTACCGGAAATCGGATCACTTCCTATAGACATAATCTCTGTTAATTATTATTAACTAAGACTGTTTACAATAGACTATCGGTAATCCGCTTCTGGCTTATCCGCGCCTGTAATCCGACATAATATACATAACATTTATATTCAGACATAGGTAAGTCTATCTTACCTAGATTATTTCATATATGTACGCATAATTATAGTAAAATAACGTCTATAGTTCTCAAATTATATTAAAAGTAACAAATTCGTGTTATAGAAGTTTACTAAGAAAAATCTTAGTAATGCGTGATTTCTTAAGTGATTGGTTTTTAATTTCGAAAAAAAAACAGGAAATTTGAAATAATGCATAATTTTATTCAAAAAGAAATTGTTAATAGCAAAATCAACAATATCTTAATATCATTATAAAGCTTTATTTTAAATTTAATCTTAATATATACGGTTAAATACGTAAATGAATGTTCATTTAAGACGAGGAAGCTGCGAAACTTCAAGTTTTCACTCGCCTGCAAAGCGTTTGTGGTTTCAAGCGTAAAATTGCCTATGGCTATTTCAAAAATCAATTATCCCAACGAGTAAAACTTGGATCGGTGTGTAATTAGGAATAATTTCATACTTATTGTAATTTAACTTTTAACACGAATCTATAATTTTTTATTTCAATTATTTTTCTATGTTATCTTATTATAAAAAGATAACCGATAATTTTTATCTATGGTTACCATTATGACAATTATGAGGAAAAACGATTGTCATAGAACTGTTGTCATGGTGGCAATAGTGAGATGTCATTTTAGCAGTGCTGCCATCATTTAAAAAACCCAAAACTTAGAACGAATGCTGTCCGTAGTTGTGATGGCGGAAATGCTACAGAAGTAATAAGTTTCCATTTACAATCTAGCTCTCGGAGTGGGCGTAAAAAGGAAAGGGGTCAAAAAATGGATTTCAGTCTGCCCCTCTATCAGAGATTTATAAAGGCTTCTATAAGTTCACAGACTGAAACGGGGACTAAATTTGTGGCACTTAAACTCGAAATTTCCTTTCAAATACATTGACAAAGCTTTTTACTTGTCATCGAGCGACACGCCTGAACTTTCAACAGCCATCAATTTGAACTTCAATGATGTATCGAAAGTGCTTCAGTCAGCGTATATTTCGCGTGAGAGGGCGATAGGGCACGTTTGACGTTTGAGTCTTGTCGTTAAGCAATTATATATTACATACACACGTATTTATATATTAATACGTGAAGTAAAGCTATAGGCACCATTTTACGAAAATTGCGCGGACGGAGCAGAATGAAATTTGGCACTTTTGTAGTTCATATAAGGGAAGGTGTGCCACTGCTAATTTTTGTTTTAATATGCAATTTGAACATATTAAATTATTAAAATAAAATCACACGCACGCCAATGCAAGACGATTTGCACCTCAGATTATATCATACAATATCACGCCTCATATCATACAACTAACTATTTCTATGATCTGTGATTTACATAAACATGTATTGGATGATATCAAAGCGTAATCGTGACAACCGTATGTTATATTACTTGTCAAATTTTATTATTATTTTCTGTTAATAGAACAATATATGTACATATGTCGTTGTACGCAAAAAGGTTTGTAGGTGAATTTCGACACGCCGGCGATCTCATGTATAGTGTATGCAATACTTTATAAATGTACTTAAATTTAAATAATAAGAAGAACACTATACATAATAATAATAAATAAAACTAATTCTAAATTAAACTAATACTAAAAAAAACATAATACATAATAAAAATAAAACAATATAAAACAAAATAAATACAGAATAAAGAAAAGAATTAAAAAAGCTGATCCGCATCGGTTTAATGACTTTATACTATACATAGATACTGCTAATGGGCTATCTACATTAGACTAGATTCTAGATCAGTTAAAAAATAATCATAACTGTCAGCTATTCTAAATAATATAATAATAATTATTATTATCGTTCAAAAAACGCAAGTAGCACCGGAAACGACTGAGACAAAGTTATGTACGTAAGTAAGTACGGGTTCGACGCCCGGCTTCATTCTAATGGACATATTGTGCCAGTACAGCTGTTATCATTTCCTATCGATTTGAACTCGGCATATGGAGATCGTAGAACGTAGTACCGAAAAAATGCCTCAAGTAATTTTTTTAAATATATGAATACATTTAAATTCCTAAAGAGAACAAAACAATATTTAAATGCTACAAATGATGTATGGAGGGCATAAAAATTTTAGAAATGTTAAGGTGGGACATGGCCTGAGAAGTTTGGGAAACACTGACGCATTTGTGAGTTTAGTGTTTCGATTCGCGAAGTAATGATAATTATTATATTTAAAAAAAAACTGTCCAGTATTACTTACAATAAGACGTATTCTAGAGTGGATGTAGAAACTGGTATACGATTACACCGATAGGTTGTTTATTTTATAAGGGCAGTAAAACATTAAACTAGCTTCCGAGCACGTACCGAGCGATAAGCCGTTTAGCAGAACACAGCTGACACCAATCCATAACTTTGAGGAATTGATAGAGTCCGCTGTAGGGTCCTAGGAGTTATTGTTACTTAAGTTTCGTAGAACCTTTTGAGTTCAACTCAAATAATTTCTATATGACGACAATTGACTCGCTAGAACCAGTTTAAGATGCTTAATATTCAACTATTTAATATTTTGTTTTGAGATCGCCAGTTGCCTTATATGATATCAACATAAATAATTATACATATTCTAATTCACAAACGACGCGACAGATTCAATGTATTATAGTTTAGATTATTGCATCGAGCGCAAAGTGAGTTATTAATGCACGAGTGATATTTTGGTGCCCGAGCGAACGCGAGGTCACTAAATTAACACGGTGACACTTAATTACTCACTTCAGCAAGGTAATTTACGTTTCTTTCAACTGCGTATGTCTATTTTGTCTATTTCCATTTTTTAAGCTTTACTTGCTAAATATGTAGTATGAAAGTTTTACAATGGTATAGAATGCCCGCTATTTGTTTTTTTTTTTTTCAAATGTATTCAGTTTTAATTTCAGTCTAAATCTTTTTGATCTTGAAAGTATTAAAACTCTGTGGTAAAACTATACGAAAATAATAAGTACAGTAATTAAATTTCCTACAACTTTACCATACTGTTTTGGATTCTAAGGATACTATGCTCCTTTTTGGATAATGTAGTGATTAATAATACATTTTCACTAGATAACAATGTGATTAAAAATATGGTTTAATTAACATAATATCCCTTTCATCAGGCTAATGATATTGCCGTCTACGATTATTTATTCGTCATTCTGATGAACTGCGCACGTGGGTAGCGGGTTCGATGCCCGTACCGAGCATAATGGTGCGATTGTCGCCCCGTTAGACGCCTACCTCCGCCTCGTTACATTATTAACCGTCTTCTTAGAATTCCCATTCATAGAATGCATCATAGTTATTATGGATGAAGCACGAAAACATATGGTTTCAAAATTTCATTAATAAAAATCGATACCGGCTGAAATGAAGAAGATATCTCTTAAAAATCAAACAAAGCCCTGCGATGGAGTTTCAACATTTGTAGTCATAAAATCTGTGAAGATTGGAATAAATTCCATAGTAAATCCTAGATTAAATGTGTCGTACACTTAATGCAGCACGAAACGTAGCCCCAGTATTAATGAAATAAATTACCGCGACTGATGACATAATTCACCAGGCACGCAATGACTTTAAATGGTGCTCCAAGGCTGTACAGGTTACTTGCAAGAATAATAAGATCTTATTTAAGTTTAGAAAATTAACTTCAACAAAGTAGAAAATGATTCCCGACAGGCTGAGGAAGAGTTGGCGCAACGATTTGGATACCTGTGCGGGGAAGTTATGGATGAGATTGGACCAGGAAAGAGGAAGGTGGCCTTTGCCCACCAGTGAGACACAACAGGCTAATAAAAAAAAGTAGAAAAGGCAAAAAATAATGTATTTCTCTATTAAGAATTTTAAAAATATTACAAACCAACAGAGTTTGGGGATGACTCGGTAGATTCCTGACAGTTTCCTTCACTTCTCGCCTTTCACGAGACAAATATAGATCAGACATGTTTACTTAGTTAAATACGACGCCTTTGTAAATGTTTGAATATACTAACTAGTACTAATTTTATGCGGTTATAAATTAAATGGAAAATAATTACAAAAATAAAAATGGCCAAAAGCGTGTCAAGACACGCTTATACAGAAGGGTTCCGTATGTGATACGCTATAAACGTTTTTGTTAAAAAACTTAAAAAGTTGTTGTCCGAATTCGTTCAAAATAATTTTACCAATGAGTTATTAACATGTTCTATCAACATGGAAAGTTTCAAGTCTCTACGTCTAATAGTTTGGAAATGCTAGGGAGGGAGGGGACCACCTTACGATCAGACAGGTGGACAGACGGAGCGAAATTATAAGGGTTCCCTCCTACGGTACCCTAATAATAAGGGTATGATAACAAGATTAAGATTATGCGGAACTAATACGAAAAGATCCAAATGGTTTTTACTATTCTTCATTATGGAAATTATGACACTTAAGCTACATGTATAACTAGTTGTAACCCGCGACTTCGTAGCGTAAAATAAGGTGGAAAATTCTAGGCTGATGATATATAGCCTTCCTCGATAAATGGGCTATCTATCACTGAAAGAATTTTTGAAATCAGATCAGTAGTTGCTGAGATTAGCATGTTCAAACAAACAAACTCTTCAGTTTTATATATCAGTATAGGATTATGAGCTTAAAAAAAAAGTATTCCTATATGGCTTATTGTTACTTAATAACTAAGCGTCCCTTTCTCTCTACGGGGGTCATTGTCTGTTATAGTAGGCTTAGCTGAAACCGAGCTTTCAGCTCCATAGCACTTAGTTACTCGTAGGATCGTTTCAATGCTGCTTAGCTTTTTTGTCCTTTTTACACGAATACATCTAACGACGTGACACAATATTTTTTCCTTTTCAAGTATGTAAAGCAGGTATCTTTGTTATGCCGGAGCCAGACATAGCTTCATTTAATTGATCGTGTAGTAGGCGGTTGACTTTGTGTAGCTGCGTAAACTTTTATAGAATTTTGTAGTTTTCAAGGACAAAAATGTACAAACACTTTCGAGCTATGTCTGAATCCACATTATAAACAATATAGACTGTTGGTTCTAAATTTTAAAAATATTTATAATTTTTTTTTAAAATAATTAACGTATATATTTTTGCTTAATATATGAAAAAATCACAAGCAGATATTTCTAATCTATTTATTTCGTCTTCAAATAACCTTTTGCTAGATGCTGGAATAGTCCAGCGAGGTGGGTACAGCCAAGCAGGCTCTCCTATATTGTTATTTAAACGTACATAATCGTTTGCATTCATCATCATCATTGCGTATGACATTCTGCATGGATCACAATATCAAGTCCAGATTCCTCAACCACGCCACTGATGCATATAATTTGCATTTAAAACCTGTTTCTTACCTTGAAATCTGATTAAAAACATATAACACGCATCAAGCCACTTCGTACAGAGATTGACATACGATTCAGCGGTTTACCAAAACAAAACCGGACACGCAAACAGCCCAGTATTGGTTACTCGAGTGACATGAATACCACCGACTTGCATTAAGGTCGATTTAATTAAAGCTGAACAATGTGTAATTCAACTTGAGTAAAATTACAACACGGCACGAGGACAAACTTCGTTAAAACAGTCTGCACACCGTTGGTTCTGTTCTATAACAAGATATAATTGTAACTAGCTCTCGTATGGAATCTAAATAGCATAATATAGAACGTATAAGCAGATGTGATATCTCATTATATCTACGAATTTACATTCACGGCAATACACGCAAGTCATCATTTGCTACTCAAGTCACAGTGTAAGGAAACATAATATTACCAAATTATATTGCCGTTAGCTGATTTACAATTGTTTACAATGTATTCCTATTAATCAGTTCCTTTAGAAGTTAAAACACCTATTTAACGAGGCGAGAACATTTTATTTTACTACCATTTTAAAAGTATAAGAAGATAGAAATAGTTTCTTATTTCAAAGTGCTTGGTTGTCCCTTTAAAATTGTGAAATTAAATAAGCAATATCTACTTTCAGACCAGCCAGCCAAACAAGAGATTTGTTTTTATGCCAAGGGTGTTTTTATTCCAAAAAATTGTTTAAAAATGTTTAGCAAACTTTAAAATAGTGTCGAGGTGGTGCGAATACTAATTGTCGTATGATTCAACATCATGGGTCAAAGTGTTTCTGGCTTAATTCATAAAGGCCAGGGCCTGGGCGCGTTATCAAGAAATTGTAAAATGAGTCATGAGACGACGCTAATCCTCTATTGATACAAAGAACATGAACATGCTCGTCATATTGTTTTATTTGGGTACCACCCTGATCCAAAGAAAAAGAAGAAAAAGGAAACTTATTGCTGTAGTAAAACAGCGAATAGCAGAGAGTACGTACAATGTCATGCATTTCGTAATTGAACAGGTGCAAGTTACGTGGAGATATTATCTGTCATATGATCAATACACTATTATGATATAAATAACACTTTTTGTGTATATATGTAATATAAATAACATATAAATAATGTTCATGACCACATTATTGTTAACTGAAAAGTTAGATTTTGATCAAATTCACTCTAGCCGTATATTGGCACATAACGTTGCTATGTGGGGAAACATATTTAAAAAAAAATTGTATTTGAGAGCCTCACAATACAGCAATTTACAAATGAATAATGACAAAAGTTTTAAAATAACGACGGTCAAACTTTTATGCCAATATAATAATAATATAATAAATTCATTTATTGTGAAAACCATTCAGAAGTCAGTTCCTTCCCTTCCCTTGTATATGTCTTTAGACGACTCAGTTCCAATACTGTACCTATATAAACCAAAAACAAAACACACTGATAAGAATCCAATTACAGTGCTTGTTAAAATCTCTTATTAAAATTAC
The DNA here is from genome assembly GCA_024363005.1 of Charaxes varanes. NCBI lineage: Eukaryota > Metazoa > Arthropoda > Insecta > Lepidoptera > Nymphalidae > Charaxes > Charaxes varanes. Next base: position 21,612,594 of record JANCMC010043217.1, read on the forward strand.
TTCCAAATACGTATCTGTGAGTCGAGGTCTACATTCGAGAGCCCTTTAAAGGGCTCGTTACTTCCACGATCTCTTAACCTTTGATCTCGCGTGAAGAGTTAGTTTGATATTGGCAGTTGCGTACTCAAGTGAAGGTTTCCTTGAATACGTCGTGTTCAAGGGAATCTAGATTAAAAAAATATTCAATTTCATTTTTCCCATTCCTAATATGAAATACCTAATATAAAACAGCATAAAGCTATTCAAAATATCGAGTTAGGTATATTTTCTTATGATAATAAAATAGAACTTATATACTTCTATAAGATCACTGATTTATGGATAGCAATAAGAAAGGTTATATACAAAAATTTTCTACAAAAATTAGTTAAATAAGAGCACACACCGCAAAGTAAAACAATTTATAAGTATACTTGCTGTGACAAAGACTTTACCCGAGTAAAATTAACGTGATGATATATAGACTTCCTTTTTTTTTTTTCAATCGGACCAGTACTTCCTGAGATTAGCGCGTAAAAACAAACAAAATCTTCAGCTTTGTATATTAATAGATATAAATACAAAATATTATATTATTATTACATACCTTATCGCTTCATAGCGATCTCTTTCAGACAATAAACAAAACATGAAAGCAGATGTTAAAAACAAATAAACACAGTGAATAAGTGTAATCTGTAAATATTTAAAATGCATAGAATAATTGAAGCACTCGTTGATAAGTAAAATGTAATGTAATACGAATTGTAACTTACGGTGCATAAAATACATCGAATGTAGTTCGTAAATCGTTATAATAATGTTTTGTATTATATACAAAATTCGTCAATTTAAACAACCGACAAAGTGCATTATTTCATACTATTTTTATTTAATGGAAACTAGGTCTGACGCTGTAAAGGTCGAAACGTAATACAAAAACCGAGGTCAGATATTATCAACTGTTAACAACTATAATTAGACAGAATGCGGAAAATAAATGATACTACTGTATGTTTTCCTCTTATTAGTAACAATTTTTTATTAACAAAGCAAATACTACGATTAGAAGAAACGAGAGCAAAGCATACTGCAGTACAATGGAATTATAAATTTATAACAAGTCCATTGAAATATAGGAAATGATAAAAATGTCATATGTTTAATTATTGTTCCGATAGTTGTTTCGGTTAATGGTCTCATAGCAAAGAGCCTCGACCGTCATCTTAAGAGGCTCTCGCTTCTGGTCGTGCAGATGTCCATGGGCGCCGGTAGGCACTTCGGTGCCTGCTGCCTGCTCGTCTGCCCCCTTGTAACAGGTGAATAATTAATGCACTCATGTTAATTTACCAACGTAACACTCACCTTCCGCTCGGTGCAATAATCTGATATATTCGTTCATCCATGTCTTCTAGCCGTCTTTAGCAACAGACTGTTTCGGGACATTATCAGGAGAGAAAGCCACGATGCAGTCTATGATGAGCTTTTCAGTGGTTTACGTAGCCTATAATAAAAATATGGTTCTATAATCAAGTATTACACATCCAGCTCCTGGACTATAGAGGCAGGTGGTGGGATCTCTTAAAAGACGGCAGTTTTAATTACGTGAGACTATCGACATTCCGGCCCGGACAGGATTGCTGTCGTCCGGAATCCATTCGATTAGCAACCCCGGCAACTTGGTGGATTCTTCTTTGACTTCCGAACCGGCGGTAGATTTTCTACGGGTTGATTAATCGGAATTAGCCTTACCGATTGCTACATGATAGAAATAGTTCGCAGCGTCTGTATCGTGCCTAAGTTCAGGCCTCATTTCTAGGCTATTTTATGTTTTAATCTAATTCTGTCTTAAAATAACCACCACAACCACAAACAAATAAACAAGCTTATTAGAAATTATTGTTTTTGTAAATTTAAATCCCTTTCATTATTAGATAGATCCTTCGTTTATTAGTATGACAGTGTAGTCGTGTATGAAATAGACGTAGGTACAGTAATTAAACTTTAATGCATCCGAGATTATATTGCACCATCATTTCTAACTATGATTTAACATTAAAACTCAAACCCGGTACATTTGGAAGTTTATAGCATATCGTTGCTTCTAGTTGCAGCAAACAACCTTTTAAAATTCACAAACAGAATTTTGAATTACCAACACTGGAAATTTTACAAGATACTGCTAAAATCGTGAAAGAATAATTTGCTATGTATTTAATTCCAAAAGTACTTTCTGATCAGTTAAAACCGAATGAAATTGTAGTCCAATGCTGTATAAAGTAGATATGAAGTTCCGAAATACTTTCCAGAAGATATTTCCAATTTGCCGCTTCTTTTAATTCAAGCAACTGATGGTTTGTTTGTTCTTACAAAATTACCTACCAAAATTATGTAAAAATTGCTTGCATTCCCATTTAGTACACAGTACAGGTATCCGAACAAAAGACACTGCTACTCGCCTTTTGTTAAAATTTTCATTGTACCCTATTCCACTCGCCATACGTATATTTTGTAGATAAAAACTTAATACCACCCTTCTCTTTTATTTTTTAAGAAACCATTTTAAAATAATATGCTTATAAATATTTTCTTGATAAATTTTATTTTGTAAACCTAAACTTATCATTATAAAGTCTATATTCGAACACTATTTATTTCAATACCGAAGGATTATACTTTGGTATATGTTTACTATAAAAAACGAGCTATGAGGTCAATTTTGTAGACCATATTAATATGACGACAAATTGAAATCTCATTAGTTTTTTAACCGCGCATTTTTAATTTTTTTTGTCACTTGGAAATTAGAATCACTACTTTTTTCTAAATAAAAGATACCCCATGTCTTGATCCGTACCCCCGAAGACGTGTATTTCCATAGTGATTTATTAAACGGCTAAGATTGGAAAGCATAACCATGGAGACGTTAATAAGGAGTAACATCTCTGTACATTAAAAATGTCCGTCGATATGCGGAAATATGGGGGACACTACATTAGCATAAGGGTGAATTTTAAAGGTTATTATTGGTCAATTCATTTTTCATTCATACTATACCGCGCCGTCCTGGAATGACCAATAACATTGGTCAAATCAACTACTATTGCTACCCTTTTTCAACTTTTCTCCCATAAGAGATGTTACTCCTTATTAAAGTCTCCATGAGCATAACAAAGAAACACTAATCTCGAGAAAAAGATTTAAATGGAAATATTGAAAAAAAAAGAGGTATATGTCAACAGTGGACTTCATATAGATTATACTAATCAGTTAAAATCTAGTTGGAAATAGTCGCAAGAATAATGAACGCCAAGTTCCCGCCAACAGCTCTAAGTCAATTATTGAAGTTAGCACTTTGTTCAACTTAAAGCCAACTTCGTCTTAAAATAAAAGCTCGTACATGGGTTTTTGCATTAGCGGACAAGGCATTTAGCGACGCCGCAATCGGCTTACGGGCGAGCATTAAGCAGCCATCAAATATGTATGCACCACTCTCTCTATATTAAGAGCGGGAACAACGATGTGCCTACATAAACCCTTCGATAAGTCATTTACCAATGTCGTTAACGAAAGTTTGAATTAATTATATAATAGTGTTAAACACACACTTTTAATTATATACCTAATAGTGTTTCACAATGTCTGAATAAACGTTGTTTCTTTCTTTCAAATATATTTGTGTATACTCGTATCTTTACTAATGTATAAAGCTGAAGAGTTTGTATGTTTACTTGAACGCGCTAATCACAGGAACTTCTGGTCCGATTTGAAAAATTCCTGTTAGATTGCCCAATTATTGAGAAAGGCTATAGGCTATATATCATCAAATAAATCACTTAATTTTACGCGGACGAACTCGCGGGCACAGCTAGTCGTATATATACCGGTTAATTCATCTACAATCAACTTTAAGCTTTAGGCTTCTGGTGTGGAGCGCCGTATGTCATTTCGCTCGCTTTTTTGAGGTTATAACGTCTTATAAATCGAAAAACGCCAGCACGCACGAAAATCATGATTCATTGTCACGTTCCGCCTGAGCCGAGGGTGCAAACGAGAGCGCAGAACAAGCGATGGAGAGGCACGATATGACTAATTATCATCCATTTTTAATTAGCTTTTTGTGTCTCACGGCTGGGCAAAGGCTTCCACCTTCTCGGTCCATTTTCCTCTTTCCTGGTTCAATCTCATAAACAACTTTTTTAAAGATAAATTTATAGAAAACCGATTCGAGTACAAATCACACTAGACGTAATACTCACTGAAGTTTAGACATGAATCAAAGAGCAAAGCGAAATTAGCCAAGACGCCGCGAGCTGCAAAGAATGTCCCACTTTATTAGATTCCATAAGCCCTATTCATCGTTTTTCCGCCCTCCGAAAGGGAACCTTTGAAGGCATCAGTTCGTATTAACGAATAATGCGATCGAACATTCGATATCGCGTATTAGACGCGGTCGGAGTCTATGATATAATGTGCCCGATGATAATAGGCTATGAGTATTAGCGATTATAGGGGCCGGTGATACTCAAAGTTTAGTAAATAATGACAATTATTATATTTTAGGTCATTTTTAGGGTTCCTTAGTCCTGGAAGGAACCCTCAGGGTAACTGCACACGGGCAACATGTAGCAGCCACAAAACGCCATCACTGGCATATTTCCATACATTTTAGAGTGCAGCGTGTGGCGGCCACCGGCGTTAATCGTGTGCGCCGAGACCATATAAAATGTATGAAAAATACAGGAAATATGCCAGTGGCTGCGTTTTGTGGCTGTGGCGTTTGGCCCGTGTGCGGCTAGTCTTATAGTTTTGTTCTGTCCGTCCGTCTGTCCGCCCACAAAGTGGTGCCATATAGGATTTGTAAACTATTAGTAGTAAAGACTTGAAATTTTCCATATTAATGTAATATGCTAAAAACTCATTAGGAAAATTATTTTGAACAAAATCAGACAACAGCTTTTGAAGATATTAAATAAATATCTTTATCGTGTATCAGACACGGTACCCTCCTTTGTAGGTAAGCCTAAAGTGTCTTCACACGCTCTTGGTTACCTTTTTATTTTCTTACTACGCCATTATAGACCTTTAAACCGAAATGCTGACGATACGAAATCAAGAATGGGACTAAATAATTATTACATAAACAGGTATATTATTTTTACATAATAAAAATAATCCATGGACTGCCAAGAAATTTGTCTCTAAAGACCATCAGCATAAAAACACCATACATAATAAAATATCACTAATCTTTATATATCTATATACTTTACATGACATTGTATTCACGGTTATTTGTTATAAATATTTCTACAATAATTAAATACACTTTTGCTAAGAATGCACAAATACCTACACTTTTGTACATTGAAAAAAAATCTACGCAACAAATGTAGTTGAAAATGATTTTACTTATGCATGCAATATTTTTCAATATTTACTTATGTACCGTCTCTATTCAAGTAACAAGACACGTATCACAGTTACAATAAGCAGATAATAATCTAATACTCAAACGTAACTCAAACTCCTCCGAAAGAGCTTGACCGATTTTTATGAAATTTTATATGCATATTCAGTAGGTCTGAGACTGGGCTACTATATATTTTTCATACTCCTAATTGATAAGGGTGGCCCACGCGGATGAATTCGTGAGTTACACAGTTAGTATGTATAAAAAATAAAAACAAGGACACGATTCGTGTTTTTTTTTATTTTGGGATTAACTTGATTTCCTAAATGGAAGGTGTCACATAAAAATTCAGTCGAAATATGTATAATAATAATGACAATAAACGTTTGATTTTTGGTAAAAGATTCTGTGTCGGTCGAAACATGTCGATCGGCTTTTATTAATTTCAGCCATTTCTCAAGCGAGAAATTTTAAATATAGGTATATGATCACTCTACAATTTTTCTACTAATATTACACGGACGAAGACGCGGTTAACGACTAGTGCCTTATAAAACTAGTACAGAAATAGAAGGGATTATAAACTGGACTGGACTACATACTATAGTAGATGTTTTATTTGAGAGTATTATTCTTATCGTAGATTCGAGAACTTTTTGGCAAAGAAGTGGTCCTCTGAAAAGCGTTTCGGTCTAGAGGGCTGTGAAATTTTGATTCCCGCAATGAAGCAAGTCATCGACACCTCTACACGGCTGGGCGTAGAATCTGTTATCATGGGAATGCCACACAGAGGTATGTACTTGTTTTGGGACTTTTTTACAGGAACTTTCAAATAAATTTGATCAAAGATAATAAGGAACTTCAAACAAGTCCAAATACTGGAACTCACACTTCAAGACAGTTTCATATGGCATAGGATGGGGAAGACAACAGACTAAGAAAAGATAAAATAAATTATGGATTAAGGATAAATAATGCTTCTTGATTCATTGTATGTTCTCTTAAGATGTTTTGAAAATCCTTTATTTTAAAAAAATCCTTTAAGAAAATACTTTATTAAAAAAAAAGACTTACCTTTTAAGATAGAATAGATAAATCAGATATCATTGATTAATTTTTAAGTACTTACGTATTGACGTCAACACAGCTATAGGTATCGTAACTATATCGTTATTCTAAAGCGATCGCCTGGCACCTCGTGGTTCAGATCCGGCTCGAAGGACCATATTAAAACCACTGTTAAGTTCTGAACATATATTTATCACTGCCCTAACATCTAATCCATAATAAGTGATTGTTGAATGAATATCAGTAAATTTAACATAATTTATTATAATTTTTATATTATTTCGTTTTATAACGGAGTTCCTATAGCCACCCTGTTGTCATGTCACAATATTATTGCATTGTCATCCGATATACGTATGTGCAAGTTAAATAAAAGTTATTTACAATAATATTAACATTACATTGAGGTATGCCTGTTGTTGTCTTTACAGCTTCCTTTAAACTTGTGTCACGAACTTTTTTTTCTCCCTAGGCCGTCTCAACGTGTTGGCCAACGTGTGCCGCAAACCTCTTCATCAGCTATTCACTCAATTCGCTGGTCTCGAAGCTGAGGACGATGTAAGTATACAATTCTTAAACAAAATAAGCATTAGAAGTAATGTTTTTTTACGTTATATCTCTGTTATATTTAATTATACGTAACAGAATAATTGTAGCCAAAAATGTCGAAAACAACTTGTGTATTAAATGAGTGACATTAATGTAGATTGTTTAAATTATTATGATTGAAGTAAGTGGTTAAGCTTCTAAATAGTGAGAAAGAAAGGTAGTAGTTAAGAAAGTGTGTCACTTTCTTCACATAAGCAGTTGCAGGAGATTTTTATTTTTTATTTATTGGTCTGCTAGCGATTTTATACAAAATTCACAAAAGTTACACAATTCACAAATAATTTTCTTAAAAGCTATGTTAAAATCATTTAAAACCAAACACGACATGCATAATATTAACTCTAAACAAGAACAAAATTGAAAATAATGACAAAATAGATTGTTTATCACTGGATATATCTTAATAAATATAATATAATAATAATAAATATATAGGACTATATGACACACGAAGGTCTGTTCCTAAGGTAGACAACTTAATGCCTATATTATAGGTAATAGCTGCCTGTTATACACAAATATTTTTCTTTTGTATATATTTAAATACATACGTATGGATAGTACACCCAGACTCGAGGCGAAAAACTTTGTGAGTAGCAACTTGAGTGGAAATAGTGTCTACCACCTTGTGAGGGGCCTTGAGGAGGTCGTGGCCTAGAATACAAAAACAATATAAAAAAGATTCGAAACTGTTAAATCACTTGTTCACACCTCACATACTAGACCGTCGAATTTGGTGGTAAAATAAACTTTACTTACGACTACACGTCCTATTGACACAAGGTCCGTAGAAAAACCAACCAAGTGCGAATCGTAGATATAAATTAATGGTTCTCTTCTTCGACCTAGCGTGGTCCCGGTCTTGTAACAGGTTCTGCTTGAATTGTAGATTATGTGAATGTGGGGCGAGTTAAGACCGACTGCCGTCAGTCGTCATCCCCGAATCCCTCCCCCCCCTCAATCTCACAACTTATATCACTGGGGACTGCATTACATGCTTTCCAAAATACGAATGTAAACAACGCTTTGTACGATTAAAAATTATATGTTTTCTGTTAATTGCTCGCCTCGTAATGCGAAGCAATTAAGACAGCGCTTTGGAGAATTATTTTGCTCGATATTCGCATATATTTTTGTGGTTATCGCTTTGTTAGTTTGCGGAATTAAGCTGATCTGGTTATCACTTTAGAGATAATTTAGTGAGGATTAATTATATTATTCTTAAGAAAAATATTTTGTGTGGACGCAAAAAAATTGTCATAATATACCGAAAAGCCTTTTCCGTTACTTGACTTTCTTTACAATAACACGATTGCTAGCGAAAAATTTACAGATCCTTTTTAGATTCGTTTTTCATTAGAAAGGACCCTGAAAATTAGTGTTGGTCGAAATTTTATTATCTTTAAATTAATAGAGGTTTCGAATAATACCATATATAAACCAATTGGGTTTACGGAACTCTGAAAAGATTTTTTGCGCCGAACACATCGCTCCACACGAAACCCTTTTTATTTACCAAAAAAGTTTTTCGTTGATTGATTCTATGAAAAACGTTAGACTTGTTTTTAAATTTTTACCTCAATTTTTATTTAACGCTTGGAAATGAAAAAAAATAACGTTGTATAAATATATATTTTGTATGTACATATTGTCCAACAAAAAATAATTTTATTTTTGGTGGATTTAGTTTTAAAGATTTCCACAAAATGACGTCTTATTATAGACCTAAGTAACTAACGATCCGCCCTGGTTTCGCATGGACACAATATAATAAATATTCATGTATTGTTCAAAATAAATTTCAAAAGTATATAAAGATTCATTGACTAATGGACTCGGAACTTTGGCAGTTTATACATCTTACGGCACTCCCCTAGTAAAGAAAAAGACGAAGGTGAAGGTGAAGGCAAAGGCGGTCAAGAAGACAAAGACAAAGATAAAGGCGGAGATGAAGACGAAAGCTAAGGTAAAGACGATAGCGAAGGCAAGGATGAAGGCGGAGATAAAGACGATGGCGAAGACGAAAGCAAAGGCGAAAATGAAGATGAAGGTGATGGTGAAGGCGGAGATGAAGATGAAGGCAAAGGCGGTAATGAAGACGAAGGCGAGGACGAAGGCAAAGGCGGAAATGAAGACGGAGGCGATGGTGAAGGTGGAGCTGAAGATTAAGAAGAAGGCAAATACGAAGACAAATACAAAGAAGAATTAGAACATCTCCCGATACAGTTGTACAACTGGTACAGTAAGTTTATTATATTCAATAAGCGACAAGAATTTCTGAGCGGGTCGCTCGCAAACGACCAGCGATTACAATCAATTGCATTCAGAATAGTTTCCAAGGCGAGTATTGTCGCTATTGAAAATGGTCCATGCGGGGAACAGTTAGCAACTTTCATAAGTACTATCTCCGCCATTAAGAAAACTTTTTACAAACACAATAGGATACTTGGTATAAAAATCTATAGGCTTGTTCCATCCATTCGTCAGACTTTTGTCATTTGTCATATATAAGAAAAGAAAAATATCGATTTGGATACCTTTGCGGGGAAGTTATGGATGAGATCGCCCCAGGAAAGAGGAAGGTGGATCAAGAAGGGGGGAGGCCTTTGCCCAGCAGTGGACACAACAGGCTAATTAGAAAAAAAGATTTTTTTTTTTTTTTTTTTTTTTTTTTTTTTTTTTTTTTTTTTTTTTTTTTTTTTTTTTTTTTTTTTTTTTTTTTTGTAGAGACTTGAAATTTTCCATGTTGATAGAACATGCTAAAAACTCATTAGGAAAATTATTCTGAACGAAACCGGACAACAACTTTTGAAGTTATTTGACAAATGCGTTTATAGCGTATCAGTTACGGAACCCTTCTATATAGGCGTGTCTCGACACGCTTTTGGCCATTTTTTATTTTCGTTTATCGTACATTATCCCTGAAGAACATAAGCCATAGGATATTTTCAAAAAAGTTAGTATTCCCATGAAAAGTTCGATAGTGTAAACACCCGTGCGAAACAGGGGCTGATCGCTGAGCTCTTTATAAAGAAAATAAACAGGTTACATTTTATCATCATTTTATTTACCGGAAATCTAGATCAAGACTCTTACCGATATAATTAAATTATATGGCATAAATCTGCAATTAAAAACTGACATCAAAGCTCTGCACACAATATAATGCACATTGATACTGTGTTTCTCTGTTTTAAAACGAAGTTGAGTACGCGTTTGTTTTGTATTGCGTATCTGAATTGCAATATTGTACAAATTTTTATTTTTAATCAGAGCTTACAAAGCAACACAATTTAATTTAATCAAAAACTTTACAAGTTCTTTTGAATCGGCAATAATTTTAAAAGCTACCACTGATTCGGAAATGTTGCGCCACGAGAAGAATCTTTAAGAAACACGTTAACTACTCTTTTAGGTATAGTCCTTCAAAAAAAGGAGTTCAATACATTTTCAAATTCTTTAATTTATTTTCTTGCCTGATTTATAAAAAATATTTGGAGGTTGCCCTTTTATAAACTTTCACATAACACTTTCCAATAGATATTCCATCACTAAATTAGCGGATATTTGCGGATGTGTTTATATATATCTCAATAAAATAAGTAACAATATGTTATAAATTACGGTACCATTTTATGAAAATTGCACGAACGGAGGAGGAGGGATATTTGGTCCCCGTAAAACTAGGTAAAAAAAAGATTCAATTTTGGCGTCATGATATATAGATTATAATCTATAGCCTTCTTCGATAAATGTGCTATCTAACGTTGAAATAGTTTTTGAAAATCATACCAATAGTTCCTGAGATTAGCGCATACAAGCAAACAGACAAACTCTTCAGCTTTATATATGATTACAGGTTATTAAAATAAAACCTCACGCACACCAATTCCAAACGATTTACACACACCTGTATACGTTTTATTATGGGATGATGTCAAAGCGTAGTCACGACAACTATCACAGAAATACAATCTATATTGTTGTACTATTAACGAGATTAAATTGTCAAATGTCGTTGTACTAACAAAAATTGTACATAGCGTTAAATAAGCCTATGGTACGCAAATCTATAGATATCTGGCTGATATTCGAGCCGGCGATCTAAGTAAGTAATATTTCAATGGTTTGTTACGAGTTCCATATTTCACGTATAAAAACGCTGAATCATAATGTGTTCGTGCGTTGGAATCCAGGTTATACAAACGAACGCATCTCGACGCATCTGCTAGGAAGATTGATGGAAACGTTTACTTAGATAAGCAAACATATTTCCCGAACTTGATAGAGCAGTTCCGACATTGATCGTTGCACCGAAATAGGTGGTCCATTAGAATTCTATAAAAATGCTGAGTTTGGTTCAAATCTGCTCTGCTCGAGATATTAACGGAAATGTCGTGTAGACGGGTTCCGATATTGGTAAATGGTTGTTTTTCTGTGGTTCTTAAGTTTCAGTGGATGAGGTCGTAGCTTAAGCAGTGGCTGGTGCTTGAGTCGATCTTTAAGTTAAGCAGGCTGGCTGATAGATTGATGACCCATTTTAGCACTCGTTTTCATATATCCGACCTCCTTCGTGATTCAGAAGGAACGTATAAAAGAGGGTCCCGATTTTTTTTGTGTGGTTTCTGCTATCAGACTCGACAGAGTCACCGGTAGTGAGGCCGGGCCTCGACCTGGTAGACGGCCTCCTTTACCGTAGAGGTCTGGGCAGTGTGGGTAGACGACGCCCCCTAACAAATGGGTCCCAATTAATGTCAAATGGTGATATTAATAGTGAGAATTTGGGGGTTGGAGGGTGACATCAGACGGCAGTCGGTCATCTTAACTCGCCCCATAACCACATCCTCTGCAATTTGCGCAGCTTCAATTCAAAATGAGATCGATGAAGTCAAGATGACCGATTGCCATCTGACGTCATCCCCGGAACCCCCACGATCTCAACAACCTCACGACTAATATCACAAAGTGACATTAATCGGGTCCCACTGTTTTACGTGCCTTCCGAAACACTGAGGAGGTCGGCTATCAAATATAAACCAGCGCCAGAATGGATCACCCATCTATCACCCGGTCGCACCAAGAGCTACTTAACCTAGCGATAGACTCAAACGCCAACCACTGATGAGGCCACGACCTCCTCGTATAATTTTAAACAATATTACAACCTATACTACACATTAGAATTAAAACGCCAAAGCCTGATTTTTCGGATGTCATAAAATAAATCTACCAGATTGAGTATAGAAATCAACGTAATTTTTTAAACGGTACTCGAATTAAAGCAAGTTTTTTTAAGATTATAAAAGAAAAAATATATTTATTGCTATATAATTGTATATTGTACTTTAAACACAACTTTTAGACGATTGAAAAATCAGCCTTAATTCTAAAGTACATATTTTTCTACAAATAGATATTTTATTTTATTTTTTTAATACACAGATAGTTCTAATACAATTATATAATAAATTTATGTGAAGTGTATAAATACATTATGATAAAGTTTATTAAAATCGATACACATTTTTGAAGAAAAACTAATCATGTTTATAAATGTATGTATATACATATACAAGTGTCATAGAAACAATAGTCTCTTATACTACAAAGAAAGAAAATATAATTTTTTTAAGTGATAATTTTATGGTGTACATATATAGCATGCTTAATTGTAAACTGACCTAACGCAAAAATTTGAGTTTTGGGAAATCCAATTTTTTTTGTTATTTACGACTTATTCATCTTATAATTGGATACAAACGACATTATAGTAACAAATTATTTGTTTTAATTATATTTAATGAATCGATAAAAGATATTAAAATGTTATTTTAATGATATTCTATTATTTGTTTGTCTTTCAACAAAAACCTATTTTAGTAAAAAAGGCAAAAATAGGTGTGTCTAAGTGTGGGATGGAGATTTTAAAATAATTCTTAGATTGGTTTATAGTGGACATTGAAAGGATGCTGTCTGTATCATTCACTCACTTTAGACCTAAAACGTAATTGGTCAGTTTACAATTAAGCATGCAATATATAACGTGGATATAACGATTTTCGTTATAGAAATACATATGTATATATATATACTTAAATATGTGCGTTTCCCTTAATCTATAAAGCACTAACCAATGGCACTATCTTTCACACATCACAATCCTTTAGGTGCCACAAGGCTTTAACTAGTTTGGGCTCATCCATAAATGGATGGGGGGTATCAAGAAAAAGCAAAATTGTATGACAACGGGCAGGGGGGTCAATAGCTTTGAGATGTCACATACCAAAATTATTATTTTTTGTCATTTATATATTTTAAATTAAATGAAGTGAGGTTTTCTGAATCACATGACATCGCACCAAGTGGGAGGCGGAGCTTCGAAATTGTGACAACCTTTGACAGTGACGGTGGAGTACTTAAAAACTTGTAAAATTCGAGAGTGATACGTGGGGGAGGGTATCACCAAAACGTGATAACGTCTAACAGGCAGGGGGGATAAAAGGTCTGTGACGTCACATGCCAATATTATAACTAGCTAGGAGTTCGTTTTGTCTATTATCCAAAATTTTCGACTTTATGTTGATTGAGGAGGGGAATTGGGAAATGTGACAACCTGTGATAAGGATCGGGGGAGGAGTTAAAATTCCTAAAATTCGTATGACGTAAGTATGGGTGGTTTCTTATTGTATAAACCATAGCGACGAATACAGAAGAAATACCAAAGAGACGAATACGCATAAGATATTGCAATTTAACTTTCATTCAAGTAAGACCGAGAAGATAGTACCGTTTTTTTGTCTTCTAGCAGTTGTGGTTTTGTTCTTTTTTACGTATAACACGAGGCAAATGACTTCATTTGAGTCACTACCGTCAATGTCTACAAACATTTGTACACCACAAAGCTCGCAGACGCGTTGCCGCCACTTGTGACAAACTCGTAAATATGCCCTACTCTTGAAGGTACTTAAGTCATGTGTTTTTCGGAAACACCGAAACTCGCAACTGGATCAAATATCTGTTCTGCTGATCCTATCTTGTGACAAAAAGAAAAAACGTGTCCATTATTAAACATCTCAAAAATCGGTTCTGAACAACAACTTGTGTATCTTAACAGACAGGAGATCGCCAGTAGGTCGAAATTCGCCCACAAAGATTTGCGAACCATACTCATATTTATTAGGTTTATACTTAATTTTAATTCTTTGAACAACGACACTTATGTATTTGACAATTGATCATATATGTACATACTGTCGTCATGGTTATGATTGGACATAATCGTAAATTAAAATATGTACATGTAAATCGTTGTGTTCGTGTGGTTTTATATTTATAAGCATATATTTTTTTAAATATTACAATTCTAACACCATTCTCTATATAGACTATAATTTTGCTAAATTTCATACTCCTTCGTCGTCTTTTCCAGGAATAATACACTCACCGGCAGAAAATGCCTCTACAATCTCACATCTAATATCAATCAAGTGATATTAATCGGGACCCACACTTTAGTAGAGTAGGTCGGATATTTGAAAAACCAGTGTAATTATTGGTCACCCATCTATTATCAGGCCGCGGTAAGAACTGCTTAATCTAGCGATCGACTCAAAAGCCGACAACTTATTAAACTACAATCTCCTAAATACATATAGTGTGATAAAAAAATTATAATTTCTTTCTTTTTATGTTAACACATGAAACCTAGAAACCTTAATTGCAAACAACCAACCAAAGATCAATGCAAAGACATAGATTGATCTAGTCTTTTTAGACTTCCATCGAAGCTTGTCTTGATACCGAGACCTATAGGCGAAGTAAACTAGATTGAATTAAGATCCCCGTCTCATTTCCAACTTAGTGTTAAGAACCATTCTATTTTCTGCCTCAAATGGAATTGTCCGATACTGTAAAGTTGTCGGTACACTGCGCTTATTTTATTTATTTTAATATTTAAGTAATTCATAAAAAAATGTATAACATTAATTTAACACCTAAACCAATCAAGTTTCCACTTATATTTACTACACAAAGATGAAGTAAGAGAAAAAACAAAAAAGATTAATATAAAATAATCAATTATATAGCAATACGTATATCTAACACAGTTAAGCAATTAATAAATACAAAACAAAATCTAGGCATCGTCTAAATGGCAAGAAATAACGCTTTACCGATCACATACCTCCATGGTGCTTTGGTAACCGAACTCAACAGATGGAATATCTACGCGAAAAGCAATGTCTGGCTATGGTTTTTGTATGGCGAAGGTAGGTTCAGCTAAATTTCCTACCTTTGGGAGCTTTAAGTATATAATAGAAACTATATAAACACGTATTATTATCGATAGTTTAACAATGTTTTTTTTACATGGGACGGACTGAAATCTATAAAGCGCTCCTTACAAATTTCGGCCAAACTGGGCTATTATCTGAGCCACTTTAAATATAATGTAACGAGAATACCAAAAAATACTTGTCTATTATCATAATAATTTCATAAAAAATCATATTAAAAACTCTTTCTCTTATTCAGTTCTGTGACAAAAATTTTCCATACAACTCTCATAAAACTACCAGAAATAAAATAAAACGTAAGTAGCTCCTTGTAGCACGCTTTTATATTAATGAAACGAGCACTATTTCTCTTGTAAAGATGATAGCAATGAGTTCGTACTTATTAAAGTAGCAGACTAAATTAAAATTTACATGTAATTTCCCAGTCAGTACAGAAAATCGACTTTTTTCTACTTAAATAGAATCAGCCGATTGGCACAGATTAAAGATAATGACACACTGAGTACGAGTATATTGATTTATACTTTAAAAGGTAATTGACCGAAATTGTTAAATAACTTAGGAAACTTTCACTTAGTTAAACACAGTTGGCGGGCGTCGATAAAGGGCTGTATATTGTAATGTCTTGTCCTACAAAAAATGTGTGACCTACATACTTACATTCATAAAATGGCAGGAGTTGAACCAAAACATAAAAAAAGGTATTAAACCAAATATTATATGTCGCCACAGCGATTATTCCTTAAGGAATTAGAAGCTGATTCGTCGTAAATTCATCAAGTTATCGCCTACTATTAATTAATTAGTTTAATATCAACGTTTAAAGATCTCAACATCATTGTAATTGTTGTGTTGATTAAGTTGTCTACCTTAGGAACAGACGTCCGTGTGTCATATAGTCCTGTATATATTTATTTATTTATTATTTATTATAGTAGATTCTAATCTAAAAGGAAAACGAGGAAACTTGTCTTTCGTCATTTTAGTAGAATACGAATACTAAAATGTAGTTCCAGCCATCAAACATTAGAAGTTCAACACAAAGGTCCCAGTCAGTGGACATATGTATATACATATGTTTAATTAATTAAGGCGTACGCGTCCGCAGATGCAGTTTAAATTTAGAGCGTATTCGCTTTAATAATTAAAATCAGCAAAAGTAACTATTTTGGTGTATTTGAATTTTACAAACAAAAGTTACTCAATTCCGTAGTTATTGTGGAGCGAACCAAGTTTTGTGTAGTACGTAGTAAACATTTGACGTTTAATTATAATTTCTCGTTCGGTTTGTGATACTTCCCAGTGGTCTAAACTCGTCATTAAAGGTTGGCAACGTATTTGCTTGCCTCCTGGTCATGCAGGTGTCTATGGATATCAGTAGGCACTCTGCCTACTGCCTGTTCGTATGCCCCTTGTAAAATAAAATAAAAAACCATTACAGCATTGGTGCAAATATAACCATAGACTGTATTTCGTCACCAATGGCCTTTCCGACACTACCACTAATAAGTAAGGTATGAAAACTAAGGCATTACAAAGTTATGACCTCTAAAATTGGAACAGGCTAGGCGTTTCGAAAATAACTGGAGGTATCTATAATAAAATATATAAAGAATGACAAATTAGACGAGGTTGTAGCTTAAAAAGTGGCCGGCATTTGAGTCGATCTCTAGGTTAAGCAGCTCTTACCACGGCCGGATGATTGATGGGTGACCAATTCTAATACTGATTTATAAAATATCGTCAGCGTGTCTGTGTTTCGGAAGGCTTGTAAAACAGTGGGTCGCGATTATTGTCACTGAGTGATATTAGTCGCTAGATTGTAGAGATCGTGGGAGTTCCGGGGATGACGTCAGATGACAGTCAGTCATCTTAACTCGCCCAAAAGCCACATCTTCTATAACTTAAGCGGACCCTGGTTCTTGACTGGGATAACACTAGGAAGAAAAAGGTAAAGAAAGACAAATTAGGCCGACAAAACTTTTAAGGTGCTGTCGGTTAATATTAAGCGTACATTTAATTAAAGTGCTGTTGTTAAATACTAAGCGTACTTTAAGAATTACAAGAATTATTTAAAAAAAAAAACATTTAAGGCCACATGTGTGAGCATAGAAAACGTTTTAACACAGGCACAGTGTCAATCTATACAGCTCGATTACGATTCCGACCGATTTTGATTGATGTATTGCAGCTGTCAGACTCAATATGAATATAATCGGTTGATTGATACGCGCTAGGAAAGCAATACATACATGCAAATAAATTAAACCCAAAACGATGTGATTGCTGTGTGAATCTATATATTAATACGGAAAGCGAAAACATTCAGTACCATTTACGAAAATCGTGCAAACGGAAGGGTATAAAATTTGGCTCAATTATAATTTACTAGCCTAGACTCGGTAGACGATATCCTGCCTAACCGTTGACTTATTTTTTATATCAACTTACAGCGCCATCTTTTGGTCGCTAACGTCACCGAGTGCCCGCCGCCGGACCGCTCTGTCACCGTTTTATAAATCTCTCATATCTTCTAAGATATTCATTTTAATGATATACTATAAAAAGCAATTTTGAATTGCATAGAATGTACAATGTACTTAGGGACTTTACTTTAATAAAGATTAATACGTTATTATTTAAAATAGCTCCGTAGATAGTTCATTATTTTTTGTGATGTGTAAAAAATAAAAATGGCTCCTGTTGGTTATACTTAAGATATAGACATATGCCATCGCAGACTTTATTATAGATCTTTTGACGATGAACAATTCCGTAGTACATTGTTTTGTTTTACCTCGTAAGCTTTAGCTACCGCATGCGATGTAAGCGCACAAAGAATACGTCTTTTAGGATATCTCGTTACAAATCATTAAAATTCTCAGCTTTTATCGTCTATAACATAAATTTTTAGAGGTAGTGCCATCCTTGTAGCCGAATTGGGCCGGCGCGTCCGGGTACCAGTACCTCTTTCTCACATGAGATCGGCGTGAAGTGGGCGATCCCCCTGGTGTTGCAGTTGTCCATGGGCGTCGGTAGTCACTTAAGAGTACCACCTGCTCGTTTGCCCCTTGTAACATAATAAAAAAAAATTAAAGTTATTGTTATAACGTTTGCATTTTTTTTTTGGTTATTCTTATTCTCCTATATATTTACAATATACTAGCTGTTTCCCGCGACTTCGTGTGCATAAAACTAGTCTTGCGAGAGCCTTACAAAACTGGACCTACCTAAAAATCCGTTCTTAGCAAATGTCTACTAACTTTAAACTATCTCCCGGCAAAATTTCACCCTTGGGCCTACCGCGGTTTCCGAGATTTTGTGTTAGTGAACGGCTGGATCGATTGTGCTAATTCTTTTTTGTTGTATTTGTTATTGTCGGGAGAAGGTTCTTATGAAGGAAAAATTAAGGGAATGGCACTGAAAATTATACAAGTTAAGGATACTTTATATCCATATTAAATTATTTCTGATGTAACCTTAATGCTTTTGACCAGGAATGGGAACGGGAACGGAACGGAATGGATCGACACGGTAATTATATTATAGGATAATAGAATATACTACGTAGTAAGTAGCCCAACATTCGAGCACGACAGCGTCTATCGTATCAGGATGTATAAATAAATAATATGTATATTCATATGTATACACGATATTTGTCAAATACCTACATATATGTATGTTGTTGCAAGCTCCGTTAGTTCTGCAAATATAACTATTTAGTTCACAATTAATTCGCTTCCAAATTTACATGCTAGTTTCTGAGTGAACACTTAAACACTAGCATGTAAATCGCTTGTCAGCACGGTTCCTAATTGTGAGTGAATTTCCAAAGTGAAATTATATCCTAATGTGGTGAACTCCGGTGGTTACAGTGACGATCTCTAAACTTCTTATTACGGAATTCCGAAGTATTCCGTTATAAGAAGCTTAAATCCTGTGTCAATTTACTTAAAATGTTAACTTAACTCTCTCTAAGACTCTGTTCATATTGCATGGGTGTAAATAAGACTGTGTTTATTTTCATGATACATCGCTTCTAACGCAAATGTTGACATTTTTAGGTGTCTCTGAACTCATATTTTGACATACAAAGCAACAGGCTCTGTGAGACATCTAGTTGCATAGCCCATTATTTCAAATGTGAGTGTGTGAATAACTTAACATTAACAAAACGGCCAAGAACGTGCGAAGAAAAAGAAGAAGAGTTTCGTATCTGATACGCCTCAAAAGTTTTTGTTCGAAATAATTTTCCTAATGAGTTTTTAGCATGTCCTATCAACCAGAAAATTTCAAGTATACATGTAATAGTTTGGAAATGCTAAGGGGGAACCAATTTGGACGATCAGACGGACGGGGCAAACTGGTTTCAGAGTGATACTATAAGAGTTCTTTTTAAGAGTACGGAAGACTAAAAGGCTCGTAGTTTGTTTATAATAAAAACTTAAAGAAAGCCCCGGCTTAAAGCTGATAAGGCTAGGAACGTGTAATATGAGCTTACCACTTTATAGGTTAAACGATATTGCCGGGTTTCGTCTACCGTTGCAAAGAACTCACACAAACCTCTATCGATTTTCTTAACTACGTAGCTGGAAGTTGAAGTAGTTCAGCAGATTGTAACAGGAGACGGCTTTGAGTCAGGCTGCAATTAAACTTAAAGTTAGATTGCAAGATAAAATAAACAATTGTTAACTGTTTCATAATCTAAATTGACTTCAAAGGAGACTCGAGACCGGCTCTTACTGCGAATACTGTAACTTTATAAAATTGCTTTTGTAAAACCAAAATTATGTACGTAAACAGTATGTTTCTTTAAAAGTTTGTGCGCGAATGATTGAATTAATTGCTCTCTCATTGTTCAGTCATTCATTTCCGCGAATGATTGAATTGAATTCATTCGTGGTTTTGAGGAAAAGTTTAGTTATTCATGCTTTTTAGATCTCTATTTTTGGTTGTAGTTTTTCTTAATTCGAAGAAAGTCCTCAGCTCTACATTACGAAGATTTCTTTTCGTATTTTTCTTGTCGAATGTCGAAGTTCTTCTTCTTCTTTATATTCTCCTTTTTCTAAAATAGTTAAACCATCAGTTTCATAAATTTCCTTTTCAAAACACATTTGTGTTTATAGAGAACATTGCACGACGTGAAGTACTGCTTCGCCTTGTTGAGAACGCCAAGCTTCTTAGAGGCTAACTTAGCCTTCTCTTCCAAGTGACCACGGAACTGAAAGTCGCTCGATATGTCGACTCCAAGTATTCCGATGCTGGCTGCGGTACCAGAGGAGTGCTCTGAAAACGAGGAGACACGACAAAGGGAGACGTTTTATCGGTGAATTAATATCCTCCTACATATATAACCACAATCCTAACTATGCTCAAGAGTGCAGTATATTATATATGCTGCCCCTAATTTTTAATCATTTTATTCTTTGATTTTTGAATAAATTTCGTTGCAGCGGTCAATAGCAACATGTACCCACTCAAAAGATTAATGCAGAAATATAGTATTGTGGTTACTTTGCAGTAAACACTGCAGTCTTGAGCATTATATTTTTTTTTGCTAGTTTTGCGTGTTCTCTTTATTTAAGAATCCTTAAATAAAATACCATCAGACATCGCACTGCTTTATAAATATAAGACTTGCCTTAGAATAACATTTATTTAAACAATTAATATAGACATTCTGTAATTCCATTTACTTTCATAAAAAACCGTCTACATGGACACCTCAAAAAGAAAAGAAAGTACATTAAAATATGTGATGACTTTGGGGTGGAGGGTGCCTTTAAAAGCAATTGCCTCAAAGCATAGCCCTCAACACAAAGCGCTATAGCTAGGGTGTACTCCATACTCCCACTTTAATCAAGAGCAAGTAATTTCGTGGCCTAAAAATTTCTTTGCTATGGCAATTATTGATAAATGTAAATACACACAGATTAAGATGGATGTAGTGTTTTATTACTTTGATACTTCGGAAGGATATTTAGTTTATTAATTCTAAGAAAAACTGATTTGAGAAGTATATCCTTAGACGTCCGGATGTCTATATGAGTGGATCTGGCTACTGGCACGATCACGCTTGAAACAGTCAACATAACACGTTGTTTTATCTTCAGAATTACGGTAATGTGGTTTCCTATTGTAAATTGGTGTGTCATTCAGTATCGTTTTACGTTTATCTTTATTGATAATCTAAGTGGTATGTCCAACTGAATAATCAATGATAATTCAACTGGACATACCACCTAATGGAATATTACCGAACTATTAAACATTGAACTTCTAAGAGATGGCGCTTAACGCCAATGGCAGCCTGCATAGCTGATTATAGCTCGTAATATAGAAAATATAAGGTGTGCACTATGGATTTTCCAAACTATTCATTTTTTTTTAGTAAAAATAAGTCTAGTTTAATTTACTGTGTCTGCAGTGCCACACATAGTGATCAAATAAGTGTACAAATGTTTGAAGGTATAGTGTGGGCTAAGGCACCCGTAACTGACAAAAATAGGAAATTCATTTAATTTTTGGTTTATTAATAATGAGTGCAAAGTGATTATAAACGCTTTGCAAAATTTTTGAAGCTAAACTTAATGGTTCCAATTTTCATAAAAGTATCGTGAGTCATTGATGACTTTAAATTTTTAAACATTTTAAATACAAGAGTAGTGGACCCGATATACATCGTTCTACCCGGACTTCGATAAATGATGAAAATTTCATATGCGATCTACATACGTATCGCAACATCTTAATCTCAATAGTACTTAGATCTACGAAATTTTTCTAAGCAGCTTCATACTAATGCTAGGTAATTTTTTCATCAGCCCTAAGCTCTTTTCAAAATCCGATTGGTAGTAACATCCATTGGCACTGTTACACCATAATTAATAATTTCATTTGAGTAAATATTTTTTCGCGTTGGTCACACAGCAGACTACATCGTAAAGTTGTAACTTCAACTTGTAATATTTCAATTTTTATTGTTTACAAAATATTTGTTATTATCTTTAAACTTGTAATATTTTTAATACACGTTAAGAAAACAAAAAGTTTTATCAAAAATATGGAGAAATTTCTAGCAAACTGGATAACGTGCCTATATATTGCATTAAATTTGCTAAAAACAGGTATGTCCGTGTGTATTCGAAAAAAAACGCCCAATTTGTGCATTCAGTTTTACTTAATTCGAGCGATATTTTATTTTAGTGAATTGTATAAACTGCTACGTGTGCTCTGGTACCGATTCAAATGAACCATTTGAATGTAATGAGTTTTTAGAGTCTGATACACAATTAGTACCTAAAGACTGCGAAAGTATACACGACGCCCAATTTTGTATTAAACAAGTCGGCAGATATGAAGGTATATTCCTATCTTGAAATAGCGTTGGCTAACAAATTGGGAAGGCTAACTCTGCATTCTTTTATTAAAGTTTAGACTAACCAAACTAACCATCACTGCACTCATAAGATTGTCTTTACAACCTCCAATTTCTTTAAAAGTACATGTTTTAGAATTTATGCCGTCATTCTTATTACTCTCGTTATTCTATTATACTCACATATAGAAAAATTCAACTTTAAAAAAAAAGTTAAGTAGCTATTTGTTACCAATATATTTTCTGTTCAGATTATATATGAAAGAATAGAAATGGAAAATCTTTAGGTCCATGCTGTGCATTAATTTAATCGTTAATGACCTTGCAAGATTCATCTGTTGAATTAAAAGGAAATATATTTTAGAAGGGGAATATATTTTGTTATTTATTTACAAGTACTAATCCTATATATCAACAATGACCTTAAATTACAAATTTAACAATAAAAAACCTATGTACATAATAAATAACAAACTAATTCTAATTGATTTTTACAAGCTCTTTTGAATTGTACTTCAAGTTATTACTTTGTGGACTAACAATCATATCACCTCTTTAGTTACAGCTATTGAATGTTACCAATGTAGTTCCTCTTCTAACATGGAATGTGGTGATGGTCTTATGAATTTGGACGGTGGAATTTTGTTGCCTTCATCTTGTGACCATGTGTTCGATGCCAAGTATTGCATTAAACTGACAGGTTAACTCTTAAGCTCAAATAGCAAAACTGTGTGTGTAAATTTTTGCTTCTTATATTATGTTATGAGCTAATTTAAAATATAATTGTTTAAAATCCTTATTCTCCAAATCTTTTCATTTATAATAAAAAGGTTTTATTTTATTTTTAAAACAATGGAAATAGTGTCATCTAAAAGTTTAAAACCTTATATTTACTACTAAAAATTCTGGTGATTATGTTAATAGAATTTTCAATGAAATTAGAAATAAACCTGGAAAAATGCAGATTTAAAAAATACAAAATAATAAGTAAGCTTGCAGTTTGTGGAATAGGTTTATAAACTATTAATTTAAGAGCAATCTTTTAAGTAATGCTTATGTTTAATTTAATATTAACACTGGAATAATTTTCACCAGCTTGAAGTTTAGCAATTCACTGCACCACTAACACTTGAATGGGTTTTGAGCATAGTCTGGTAAGTAATGGTTTTGAGACATTTTTCACTGCATGTTCTGTACGAATTAATTGGATGTTAGCTATTTGGTAGCTTTAACCTGCACTTCCAGTGTTTAAGGTGACAACATTTTAAAAACCATAATATGCAATCATTCTCAAACATTTCCTTGAATTAGGTACATGTGTTCCAAAATTAAGTAGAAATAAAAAGTTTAAGCCCAGTTTAAATTTAAAAATAAAATTTAATGTTTATTAACGATCAAAAAGAGAAGGAATTTTTAGGATTTCATGAGAATTATAGTCAAAGCATCCATTTGTAACTACAGTTTTATGTTATTACAATATGTATGTTTATTAGTGTACACACTAACACTAAATCTGTTTTACAAACTTTATTATAAATGGTTTACAGGGGGTATCAGTACCAAAAGATTTTGTTCCTCTCTGGACCTCGGGAATTACTGCAACTATGTGCAGCAACCTGGGGACAAGCTGGAGTATAGGACATGTATGTACACGTGCGGGACGGATGGATGCAATGCATCTGCAGCTTTAAAGGTGTCTATGACAGCTCTGTTCTTAAGTTTCATTTTTAAATGTATAGTATTTTAGTTTTTTCATTATTCACGTATGGATGTGTTCTTTGTATCTACCTCGTGCATCAGTATAATTTTGGTGCACAAGTAATTTGAGATATTTGATTTGTGTGGAGTTTGGAATATGTAATGAAATTTAAGTTGTAGGTATAGTTTACCGTCCATTTGTATATATATTTTCTTTTACAATTTAAGTATAAAAGTCTGCATTTATTTTTATAGTAAGTTTTAAGTATTTTGTGACTTGAAATCCGTCCAATCAAATTACATTTATCAATGTAATAATAAACAAATATCAAAAATTCAGTGTATTATTTTACACCTAAAGTGAAACTATATTTTGTAATATATAGTAATTTCATTTTAAACTCACCGTAACGAGAAGGAATGGGGTCACGAAAAGTACAGCTTAATGTTCAAACATTTATTGAAAATTTGTGCTACACAAGCGTTATACAAAAATACACAATAAATATTAGGTCGACTGCCGCTAAGGGCCGCTGGAATGTGTCCGAAACTACTAATCATACAAAATAGACTTCTATCCACACCTGAGCGAAATTGGGTCTCCAAGCGCGAAACGTACTTAAAATACCTAAACTATTGAGCTTAGTACTCAAAACCTTCATTTTTGCAGCGACTTCAGCGCTGCAGACGAAAACCGTAAGCATAATATTATAACGAACATTTCAATTGAAAATTTATACCTTACAAGGAAAATAGAAATTCCTATACATATTTCGGCAGAAGCTAGCTTACATTAATGTATTGGCCGTCGGCCGCACGTCTGAAGCAGCTCTACACCTGCTGGTCCAAGACCCGACAGGTACATAACGTCTATCTGTTTTTGAACTTATTGGCGATTGAGTGAATGATTTCATTTCCTATTTAAACAATTTTATAAATTAATATTTTGTTTAATACATTAAATATTTCACGTTGAAAGTGAATGAAGTGGTAAATTTAGGTTAAGTTCAATAATAGATATATACATATAGAAGGAAGTACAGAAGTTTTTCAATCGTGCGGTTTAAAGCACACTCGTTTTTTTTGAATAAATTATATATCAAATTAAAGATAATTTTTATTTCTTTACAAAGAGGTAGGGTTGCCTGTTTTAAAGTGGCCGCAAAAAGGGATTTGCCGCAATTAAAGGTACGCGGGAGCAAGAGGGGCCTATCGCGTAATATGGTGCATCAGACAAAGACGCAGCACGTCAAATGTGCGTACCGCGTAACAGTAGTTTTGCTTATACACAATAGATGATATTATCCCATTAACTAACATGAATAAGAGGAACGAAGTTACGTATCTGTCGCGTCGTAGACCATATCTAACACGACTTAACAAAATGTCGGCGCGTGTACAAACATTCGGGTAACATTTTTGTACGATTTAACGCTAAACCGATTCGGCAGTACGTTTTGATTGTATTTGACAGTGCGGTAGCTGCTTGAAAAAAAATTAATATAACAATTAAAAAATGAGACAATACGTCACCTAAAACACGATCAATACTTCATACATAAAAACAACACTAAAAACTAGGAACAAAATCAATAACTAACCCAAAATACTAGCGCCCGCACCCGGCACGCCACACAACCGTCAACGGGAATAAACTCTATCGGGTGCTTTACAAAGTGGTGCTGGTGAGCTTACAACTAGGTCGTCGCTTTGCCCAAATACACAATCAGCAGGTACGTAGAAATTCATTCCAAAAATCTGCGAGGCCCCGCCTTACCATCGGACGACTTCACTAACACATCTTCGTTGAATCTCCGTTACGGTTCCTAATTTCGTCGCTAACAATAATAATTGGTCACAGAAATATCACAAAATATTCTGATGTAATTTTAGAGGCCCTCGGTAACGCTTTATTTGACAAATTCAACTTTAGGCCCGCCGCCAACTTAAACAACTAAGAGTAAACTACACCGAAACTTATAAAAATAACATAGTTAAGGAAATTGTGACACCAATTCCCATCCGACTTAAACATATAATAGTTGCCGGCCTGTCGTTAATACTGTTCGGGGGTCGCGGGTTCGACTCGAACTTCCAGAGCGCGCGGAATGAAAATGTGCAGGAATGTTCGATACAAAATATTGTTTCTTTTTTCTTTTTTATTGTTTCTTTTACCACAATTGCAAGACTTCGTCTTATCTTCATTTTTTCTAAGAAATTAAATAATTAATAATCGAGATAAAATTAAAATCGTAAATATATTACAATAATGTCAATTTCGAATAGTTAACATATTATGCAATGTTATATGTATCAAATAATTGTGAAATCGTAACCCCTAGTGTCACTTGCGCCAGTGTTAAATGGAATATCTTATTACCAAAATACCAATTTGTTTTCTTTTAATAACGGCCACAGGTGCTCTAGAGAAGCTTATTAACAAATTTTGAGATGGTGCGTTTGGTAGAATTTGGTAATAATTATGTTACTAGTCGATTTGGTGTAAACTGTCACAACTTCTACCAGAAACACTAACAAAATATTCGTTCTTCACCACGAGTGTACCGCAGCACTACAGAAACAAAATTTCACCGTAACTGCGTCTGCACGGGCCAATTTTGATGACATGACAATATATAGTCTATAGCCTTCCTCAATAAATGGGATATCTTATACTGAAAGAATTTTTTAAATCAGACCAGTTATTTCGTTTTTCTAAAGAGGATGTATTGAGGGAGACTAAGGCCATCAATAGTGTAGAGGCGCAAAGGAAAAAGATTATAAATTTTCTATTAAATTATAATCTGTCATGCCTTTGATATATATATAATCTGTTATGAATTTCGGTATTGATGTAGTTTGGACCTTGGAGAAGGACTAAGACTACTTTTTGTCGCGTATATGAAATTCAAAAAGGGTTAAATAGGAGTTGAAAGTTTGTATAGCAATCGAAGTAAACAACGCGAATGAAGTCAGTTGAAACTAATAATAATTTTATTTGCGATCATGACTGAAATATGCAAATGAAAGTTCTGCCTTTATCGATTGAAAAAATTTGCATAAGATTTATTAAAATTCGTATAATTGACCGCGTGTGAATGTAAAGTTAAGAATTCCTTTAGAATTTCATAAGAGATAATTTATTTATAGATTATAGTGTTAATGAATATAACAAGTGTGTTGTGACCCTAAAAATACATTAAAGTAACTTAACTACTCCGTGTGAAATATCCAATTCCTATATTCGTGTTACATGATGGTTTTAATTCTCTTCTTTCCTATTGTAAATGTAGGTACAGTGGGACAAAAGTTAACTGAACTATTTACCGTGTAATATTACTTGGATTAGATAAATAATGTGATGGATAACGCCTCATATATATATATTCGCGAAATACGCTGTACAGAAGATTTATTTTACACGATTGAAAAATAAGGTAGATTTATGTACCTTTATGTATAGTATTTAAGTATCTTCAACAAGGGAAGTTCAAAAATGTCCTGTTTCGCTTTACATAGCGCCGTCTCTTTCACACATCCATGTGTATAGGTAGGTAATTATATATATATATATATATATATATATATATTCGTCTGAGTCGTAGAATAATGACGGTTTTGATAAGTGTTTGTTGTAAATTGACTTTCTAGAAAACTATAATTAATATTAGATGATATTTTTAATTTTGTAAAAAATAATTTTTCTACGTATTTATTAGTATGCTAACTTTCTAAATTGTAAATTTAGAATTAAAATTATTATTCTAGAAAACTTACATAATTGTTTCAAATGGCTGTGTTGTAAAATTTAATACTTATCAGATCCGCCACTTTTCTACGTCTATGACGAATTGTGACTGCGTTGATAGACTTCAAGATCACGGATTTATGCAAAATACGTTAGTTTTGCCTGTTTACGCGAAATATTTACAAGAGTTTATAGGCTTACCATCAGTAGGGCTGTATGCCCTCTCTCTTCCATGAGCCTCCTTCAGTGAGAGCGTCATATCGCTGAAGGAGGCAACGGCTTGCCATCCAGCATAGCTAGCGAGCATGGCTTCAATAAGGCTCGCTAGCGAGACTATACTATGGAACCTTCAATAAAAGTGTATATTAATTTATCAAAGGTCGTGCGTGTATGCGTCGATATAGCTGTTTGCATCGTGTTATATAAAAATTACAACTACTTTTTACGGTGTATTGTTTTTTCTGTTTTGGTCAGGTGGATTTATAAAAAGGCTTCCATTATCATAACCATATAAGGCAGCGAATTATTGGAAAAGCTTTAATGAAAATATTATCCGCATATGAAACCAATTGAGAACGACTGATTTTAACTGCTTAAAGATGTAAGCAATTATTGTAAAATGCAGGATTTTTTTTTCTTTTAATTTTTAGTGGATTCCCGTTACACATGAAAATGGCATAAACTCGGAGTCCAGACAGACAGTCAATGAATCTCTATTTATATACTTTTGAAACGTATTTTTAACAATGAGTACAACAATCTGAAAAAAAGTTACGTGAGCTCAATTTTTAATAAGTAATTAAAAGCAATGTAAAAAGGGGTACATTCCAAAAATTATTTCAGATATTTCAAACCTGAAAAAAATCAAATAAGAGGAGACTTGTTTGCCCCTCGTAATATATATATTAAACAAGGCGGCAGACACCTAAGTGCCTACCGACGCCCATGGACATCTGCACGACAAGAAAGCTATCAGATGCGTTGCCGGCCTTTAATGACGAGTTTAGGCCACCGGGTAGTCCCTTCTGGTGGTGCAGATGTCCATGGGTGTCGGTAGTCACTTATGTGAATCGCCGTTTACCCCTTGTAACATAAAAAAATACCCTGTTACACATTCCCCCCTACTCTAAACTACCCAATTCTATCTACCCTTGAAAATAAGTAGAACATTGGCATACTTTTTGCAGAAAACATGATTCACCTAATAGCGGATACGCGGAAAACCAACAGTCATCGACGTTTCATCTTACGGATTTTACACGTCATTAACTCCCCATTGTGTATTGTAGGTAAACCTACCGGTACCAATATATAGAGATTCTTTTACTGTATTCTCTATTAACTGTGTTCGGGAGTTTGTCCGTGTAAAATGACCTAAAAATAGATTGAATTTCAGCGATAAGGGATGGAGTAAAAGGATATAAAGGCAGATGAAAAGGACAAAAAGAATGACGTTAGGGCAGAACAATGTCTACCGGATCCACTAGTTCGTAAATAAAAAGCATACACAAGTGTAAATAAATGTGACATACATGTGTGGGGACCTCTGTGTGGGAGCTAATTAAGAGTCCGTGTAAAATTGCTTATTTATTTGCTCGACCACATAATTACACAAATACATGCGATGTTGTCGGAAGGACGAGGCAGACTGCCGTAACATACGTTTACACATTGTTGGATGACGCACTTACCGTATTAATTTAACGATGACTGAGAATACTACACGTGATTACACCAGTCGTATTTGTTTTTCTGTACTAGTTGAGTAATTTAACTCAACCATAACATTGCAGGTTTTTCACTACCTCTTGCACAAATGCAGGAGGTCTGCGAGAAATTGATTTAAGTCTTAACTGTATTCTTATTAATATTAAGCGCGAAAGTTTGTACACACGGATGTATGGATGTATAGATGTGTGGATGTATGTTTGACGCTCTTTCAAGGAAAAACTACTGAATGGATGTGAATAAAACTTTACAAGAATATAGTTTCTCCATCAGAATAACACATAGGCTATAAATTATAAAGATATTGTGTGAATTGTCCAAAATAAAACAGTAAAAGTCAAATAAGTAAGATAAATTTCTGCCATCTGTGAGCTATTCTGACGTGCTCTGCAAAAATCGCTAGTTAGACTTGCGCGCAAATAGTGTATAAAGGAAATGTTTACCTTAATTAATTCTACAAAAGAAAACCAACACCGTATAGCTATCTTTCAAGTTTAAACCAATATAGTGAATCAATACGGAATGGGAACGGGAATAGAAATAGGAATAGGAATGGGAACAGGAACGGGGACAATATTATAGGATATTAAAATGTAGTAAGTACTTAGTAAACCAAGGTTCGAACAAAACAGCTTCTGGTTCGGGTCCACTAGTGGATCATAAATTACACTTACTACTTACCTTAGGTACTTCTTAATTCATTCAATTTAATCGTAGCTTAACTTGAATAAGGCTGGTAGAATGCTAGTTCCATGCCAAAACTTTAGTGGAACAATGCCAAGGGGATCGTGGGTTTAAATTAAATTAAGAATTAATAATGAGCTTCAGGATATAACTTAGAAACTGCGCAAGAATCCTACTGTCTTCTTTTAATTCTCTTCTCTAAAATCCAATGGAAGTAATTAAGCTAAAGTAGAACCTGTAAAATCGACAAAAGGCCAAATAATGAAACAAAATTGAACTATATATATAGATGGCGCTGTATCAAGCGCATTTTTTTGCAGCAATCGCTTTAAATTATGTCACTTTAATTTAGGTTTCTGTTTTTATTTATTTTTGCGACATGGAAAGAAATTTCTGTTATAAAGATTTTTATTTTTTAAATAACTTTAATGTATTATAGATACTTGAACAAAATTAATATAATTTTAACAGTATAGTATTTCCATTGATTGCCCCGTTGGCGCAGTGGGCAATGAGCCTGCCTTTCTACTCTATTTTGAATAATGTAATATTATAATATATTTTAGTTCTTAATTTAAATTCATGAAATCATTGTATTTTTAATCTATTCTTTAAATATATATAATTATTTGGAGGAGGTCGTGGCCTAATCAGTGGTCGGCATTTGAGTCGATTGCTAAGTTAAGTTGCTCTGGTTGCGACCGGGTGATAGATGGGTGACCCATTCTAGCACTGGTTTATATTTGATATCCTATCTGTCGCGGGTCGAACCTGGTCCAGATTGGCTCTAGACCGTAAAGAGTGGTACGGGCGGGGAGAGGCCTTTGCCCAGCAGTGGGAGAAAGAGGGCTGTGGATGATGATGATAAGGGCATCTTTGTGATTGAATTGATATTTTGAAAATACATTTCGTCAAGGTATTTAATTCTCATGTCCCACAATTTGAGTATCTGTAAGGCTAGATAGAATATGTACATACATCCTAGGTAAGCCCATGTCATCCTTGACAGCATCAACACTTAACATCGGGTGTGAATACAGTCAAGCGCATGCCTTCTTGCATAAAAAAAGGGATCAAGCCGCCAGACATCTAAAAACACTAAGGTACTCTGTGGAAAACTTAAAGTTCCCTGCATTCATAAGCAGGTAACGGTACCTACTGATACCGCATCCAGAGTGTGACCAAAATAGGACGCTATTTATCATACGAGTTGCGCGTAATTATTGAAAACATCCATAAAATTCCATAAATGATTAAAATTCACCGCGCACCGGACCAATTAAGCGGGGTCTGCGCTGCACCAGCGCCGAAGAGGTAACATATTGCCCCTCCAATTAAGGAGTTACTCCCCGCTGTTCTTTACCGGAGGACTAAATAGCTGTGGCACGACTTGACCTGTTCCACTTTACACCTCATTAAGTTATGACCCCTATTGCCCAGGGTATAAGGCGCACAGGTGCCAGCACAGCGACGAGGTTATGAAACTACTAGACAAATGCCCCCAAGTCATTCTGCGCTATTTCATAGTTTTGACTACCTACGCGGTGACGACATTGAAAAATTGTACGCAGCTCGCCAGGAATGGAGCCGAGATGTTTTTTTGTTTGTTCTATATTATTTATTAAAATTTCTACAAATATATTTCCATCAACGTGTAGGTTTTATATGCCAGAAAATATCAAAAATGTCAGCCGCACTTTGAGATTCCGAATAGGCTAGTTGACTATTTTTCAGAAACTAGTTAATATTATGCCGTGCAGTCAACTAAACTAAATAAAAAATTCACCAAAAATAAACTTTCACTCGATTAATTTTGCATTATTATAAATCCACATAAAGCGCCAAAACGCTTTAACTGTCATGGCGTCTTGAATGACGTAACGCCGTGTTAAACAAACGGCTGAACTTGAGTGTGATTGGAGCATACGCTTAGCAACTACAGTTATTGTGACACGCAATGACGTCACACGCTCAGATTGCGGTTTGAAGTCACGTAATTTTTGACTTAACTTAATTGAATTGTTATTTATTATTTTGAAAATATTAAACAATCTAAAATATCTTAGTAATTCCACTTGATTTGCGTAATATTTAAGCCTCTGCCAATTATCCGGAACAAAAGTTTATTAGGAATTATTTTTATGGAAACTATCTTATTACTGTACACATCTAAGTGCCCACAAGCGGGCAAGACCGCTTTGAAATTTCCATCGGAGACATGAATTTAGATTTTTGGAATTTCAATCTGTTTTCATTGTTTTTTTTGACTAATTAACCTTTCTATATGAAGCCTTGTATTTTAATGTTTTTCAAAACTTGACTTAAATGTCACCTATTGTTCAAAGATAATGTAATTTACGCTATATACGCTACTAGCTTTGCCCGCGATTTCGTCCGCGTAAAATTAGGAAAAAAAATAGATTCATTTTTAGCGTGACAATATATTATAGTCTACAGCTTTCCTCGATAAATGGACTATGTAACACTGAAATAGTCTTTCAAATCGGATCAGTAGTTCCTGAGATTAGCACGTTCAAGCAAACAAACAAACTCTTCAAATTCAAATTCAAAACGTTTATTTATTTACAAATACAAATTCAGTTTTGTTCAATATGAATTTCAAACAATTATGGGAAGCATCTTGAATATATGTATCCCCGGATATCTCACTAGGATAACCTGTGCTGAGATATCCAGTGGGACCCGCAAGTTTGTACAGTTAGTTTAATTTAGTTTTAAATTTTGAAAAAAAAATAGTATTATTTATTTATTTTAAATAAATAAATATATACAGGACTATATGACACACGGACGTCTTTTCCTAGGGTAGACAACTTAATGCCTGTGTTATAGGTAACAGCCGCCTGTTATACACAAATATTTTTTTTTAGAAATAATCGGGTCCCACTGTTTTACGTGCCTTCCGAAACACGGAGAAGATCGGATATCAAATATAAACCAGTGCTAGAATGTGTCACCAATCTATCACCAGGTCGGAGCAAGAGCAACTTAACTTAGCGATCCACTCAAATGCCGACCACTGGTTTGGCCACGACTTCCTCTCTCTATATGTAATAGACAAGTTTGAACATCCTAGGGGGAGGGGGAGGGGGCAAGACTACCTTATGGGCGGATAGACGGAAAGACGAACTTAGCGATTCTATAAGAGTTCCTAGTAAGACTACGGAACCCTAAAAGCTGAGCTGTATAAATTTGTACGTTAAAAACAGTTATCCATATCTGCCCAGTCGTTCAATTGATATTGTTGCCAGCGAGCGCCAATTCTTGTATGCACGTTGATTAACATATAATTATTTATATGTTGGCGTGCAATGGACGCTGATAAATCATTTCCAGGCCATCGGGAACGCGTCAGGTCACTGCTTATGTCCGACTGATAAATCGTAGTTTAATTTCAGTAAATTTTGGCCCATATTAATAATAGCAAGTCTGTCTACCATACACATAAATACATAACACATACATCAACACATCTATTAAATAAAATTCTCGCGTCACAGTTGTTCGTTTTAGTTTTGAGATTAGTTGTGAGATCGTAGAGATTTGTGAGGTTATCGTAGATGAAGTCAGACCGCATTCGGTCATCTTAACTCGCCCCACAGTCAAATCTTCTACAATTTAAGCGGGCTCTCGTACTAGACCGGAATAACACTAGGCAGAAGAAGATTTGATTACGAATACCCTTGAATTTATCTTATTTTGCCAAACTCCATCGAAGCCATTGTTATGAAAATTTTTGTGCATATTTGGTAGGTTTGAGAAAATGTAGAAAACTATTTAAACTCCTAAGTGATAAGGGACCCACGCGGACGAAACGTCCCTAAACAAAAATCCTTAAGGGATGCGGAACCCTAAGAAAAGAATATATACATTATGGTAAATAAGCAATCTTGACCTTGATCCCCACTAAAATTTAAAAATCTAATGTGAGTTTATGTATATGTATACTCGACCAAGAAAGTGCTTTACCATTTTGGATGACAGCTCCTAGTTAAAGAAAATTTTGCTAAGGGTTATTGTTAGAAATGAACGTAATGCATAACAAGCAAATATAAGCCTTTTAATTAAATGATGTGCAAACGACATTCGACTTTAGCGTGGCAAACCAATTTCTTGGTTGACTATACCGTTTTTGAGCCTTAACAGTAGAGATGGCATGAAATTTTGAATATACATACATATGTACAGCTACATTAAAGGGCAACGGTATTCTGTACCAAGGAAAATACAGATTCTGTGGTATGCAAAAATAGCTTTTCGAAAATCCACTTGGATAATCTGACCTACTGACATGGAATGATTAAGTCAAGAAAAATAGCAAGTAGTGAGCGAAAACTAAGAAGGAGTAAAGAAGCAAAAATGTAAGCAAACCAAAGTTTTTCAGCAAACTGAGGTAAATAAGAATGTGTTACCATTTCCAAAGTAGCTAACTTACTTTTAGTAACAGTCGTTATATACAGAAAAACTTTTACGTCGACTTCAAAAGACGAATTAGGTTGTATATTATTACTTCTAAAGAAACCTTTACCGAATTCTCTGTCGTAATAAAAAAAAATAGATACTCTTGAAGAACTTTCTTATGCCGGAGCCAGACTTAGCTTCATTCGAATGATCATTTCAATGATCATGTAGTGTGATCGGGGATTTTGTGTATCTGCAGAAAGTTTTGTAGAACTTTGTAGACGTCAAGGACAAAAATGTGTATCTGGCTCTGGTATTATACAAATGTTTGTTCTATTACGTTTATTACTATGAAAAATTAAAAAGGCTCGTTATATTTATTCTAGTCTCAAAGTATTTATTTTCGACCAAAATTTCGTAACCATAGGCTTAACTCTAGGCCTATTGAATGCATAAATAATTGCAAATTTAAATTATGTTTTATACACATTTACAAACTCTAAAATCATCAAATACTTTTAAATGTATCTCTATCTATCAGAGCCTCAATAGCTCAACGGTATAAGGTATGGACTGAAATCCGCAAGATACCCGGTTCAAACCCCACCGCCGTTGGAGGCGCTCTCTTAATCTTCATCATCTCGATCTGATAGTGCGCGAGGTGGTCAAGCTTGTCTGTGGGGTCGTGTCCGTAGATCTCGTAGGCGTCTATGACCATCGCCAAAGTCAGGTTGTCGGAAGGCTCTTGGCAGCATGGGTGCCGGTGGACATCGTATGCTTCCTAAATTTGAGAAGAAATAAAGAAATAATGGAGTAATTGATATGGGGAATAAGTCAGCAAAGCTAAAAGGGGAATGAACTGGGCATGTGGCAAAAATTGACCCGCAAAGATGGACCATGTTGTTGATGTTACGACCATCAATGGCCGACGAAGACAAGATAGGCTGGGAAAGAGTTGGTGAGATGACATGGAGCTATTACGGAAAAGACCAGGATATGAGAGAATGGTTTAAGAGGAGAGGGGATGCCCTTGCTCAGTAGTGGGACAATATATTACCAGTCGTGGGATAACATATCATCCTGATAAAAAAAAGAAATATTATATTAATACTCATAAGTAATTATGTAAAATACATATTATATACATAGAAATCTATACACATAATATAACATAACTTGTAAACTGTCGTGACCATTTGGAACGAGGAATTAAAAAATATTTTTCCGTGTCAGCCTAACATTCCAACAAATCCATTTTTGACGTTACCTTGGCTAGCTGTCTTAAGTGACTGAATTAATAAGAATTAACTTAAGATATATTAGTCTGCGGTGTGATAGGTTATCGCCTAAAAAAATTAAGACCCTCAAAAATTTGGCAAACCATTGAATTCAACACAGATGAAGTCAATATCATCTACCAAGAAGGGCCGAAAACAGAAATGGCCTAGCTCTGGAGACTTAAATTTATTTTTAATATATTTACTTACTGCGAATTTGAAAAGGCATAGTGGAAACAGAAATATTTCTGTTAACAAAATGCGATGCAAGACCATATCGTTGACAGGCACCTATAAAACATTCATAGCGTAGATGACTAATTGGTAGGTAACAATTACTTTTAAAAGTTATGTATTTCCTAACAAGCAATAAAAATATCAAAATTACGAAAACAAGAGAATACTAGCAACTATGCTTTATGTGCATAGATGCATCTATTCTCATAACATAAACCAACTTTTACAACGGTTAAGATTTCTACATTTTCTCCCTTATACATATACATGTTTACCAAACAAAACCAATACAAGACATGATAAAAACAAGAAAAGACTAATCCTATTCAAAGAGAATACTAAAACTAGACCTATATCTAAACAGTATTTAGGCAAGGTCAAGATAGGACCTAGAAAAAACCAAGACAAGACTTAGGAAAGAATAAGGTTTGAATTTTCATCAATATATTGACATCAATAATCAATATAAACTTATGACTTGATTTATTTTTATGAACAAAATAAATACAGAAATGACTAGAATGTTACAAATCAATCATACATCAAAAATTAACGTAGAAACTTAGAATTTCAACCATAAAACAATCGTTTATCGTAATAGAAAAGTTACTCTATGTTAGTAGATAAATGTGCCAAAAACTTTGTTCGTCTATCGATCGCTCTACCACGCAACTCCCTTGCGTCGCGGCCAGCATTCGAGACTTTGTGCCGAGCAGCCATTATATCAATTGAAAAACCACCTAAAAATTAGAGAAAACCTCCACTAATTCTCATGTAACGTATAAAAGACGTGCTCGAATCCATCAGTTACTAAAATTATAACAAAACACGATTCAACAATGAAACGATTGATATAGTAAAAAGGCTGCTCAAAAGGGCACAGTAAAACAATAATTTAAAAATAATTTTAATAGTGTAATGTAAAGAAGTCTTCCATTTAGAATTAAAAATTAGTATTAAATATCGATGTCTTCCTGTTGCGTCAATTTTATTTGATAAATAAAGAAATCGATAGCAGAGGTGACAAAGGGAAATAAAGTAAAAGAAAACTTAAGAAGGAAAAATGATTAACCTAGGGCGTATCAAGTTGCCCCCTCTTAAAAATGTGCTGGATGTGGCAATGCAGACGGTGAGACAACAGGTTCCAGATAAACCGGGAGCACCACCGCGTCCCCCACAAAATGTCCGATTTGCTAACATGGGTAAGTTTATGACTATAGAAAAGATCAAAGAAAAATGTTTCCTTCCGTACAGCGCCATCTAGTTTGCTTTGGTGTAACCTTTTTCCACTCGACATCATTGCCATCTCGTTATGTAGCGGCGGATACAGGTCTAATTGTCTTAAATTGTATACCTTTGTTAGAAATCGTATGCTTTATGCCTAGTGTCGTATATATCACGTTCGACTGTCTAATTGAAACGTGTCCAAGTAGGTTTTGCTTCATTAATCACACACAATCCTTAATTAGCAAAGTTCATTGCGCTTTGGTTGAATTTACATTTGAGATAAGAACTCTTTGAATTTCTAGACGGTGGTTAAGATTAGGTATTGCATTTGAAAACCTAGTTTTTGTGTAACGTATTTCATCATAAATGATTAAATGACATTAAAAGGAATGAATGTTCGATTCCGTGCGACAGATAAATTTCTTGTATTTGATTTAATTTTAATTTTCAACTTTAGAAAAAATACCTTGAGGCAAAAAATACACGCTTGAATTTTTGTCTCTAAACTCTAAATAAAAAGACATGAATTAGCTTCGGTTGCTAAATAAAATATAATCTCCAGGTTGAACATTTTACTTGCTCAAGATTGATCATTTTCAAGACCTGTATAAACTCCTAGTATTTGTATAGTTTTTAATACAGGAATTTTATAGGAACTCTAAATGTCCAACTATAAATTGGCGTCTTTTGCTCAAACTCAAGTGTGAATCTAACCTCCATAGTGAAACAAGACACACTCAAGAATTATTACAGTCTAAAAAATCAATAAACCTTATAAAATCATAGTATTTGTATGATTTTATAAGGAATCTTTAGAGGAACTCTAAATGCCAAACTACAAGGTGGCATCTTTTGCTCAATCTCAAGTGTGAATCTCACCTCCACAGTGAAACACAATACTTACTCAAGAATAATTATAGTCTAAATATCGATAAACCTCATAAATGCCAAGTATTTGTACAGTATTTTATTCGAGAATCTGTAGGGGAACTCTAAATGCCCAACTACAAGGTGGCGTCACTTACTCAAGCTCAAGTATGAATCTAATCTCCACAGTGAAGCACGACACTCGAGGCTGATTATTCCTAATCCCAGATAAACGTCTTCGCTACGATTCTCGAACGTGAATCCATCACAGGAATTAAGTGGGGTATTTAATTTGATGAAATTCTTTAGGAGAGTTACCTCATACTTGTTTAGTTAAGAACTGTAGGTACTTGACCGCTATAGCCCTAGACATCTTAGTAGTAGAGAAGTGGTAAGAAATACGTGAAGTATTTGATTCGAGGCCCCACCTCGGTTATTTCTTTATCACTTAAAATTAGTGCATATGATGGCCCACTTCACCCACCCCTCCCACGCCACCTTGTTGTTCCACACCTGCGAACGTTACCAAACACTGAGCAAATATAGTACGGAGGACCTAACGCGAACATTTCTCGACAGCTCACTCTCTTTTACTCTAGAAAGTGGAAGTCAAATGAAACCTCAATGCTACCGCTTTACAGGAATTTCTAGCTAAAAACTGCTAGCACGAATAAAGTAAAAACTCGCACGTATCTACTCCTCGTCGTTGCGACGAAGTAAAACGAAAACGTACTGTTTTAAGCCATACCTATTTGTATGGTATAAAATAAAAGCGTATGGGGTATTTTTATAATAAAAATACGCCATACGCAATACAATACAAAAAAAAAATTCTTAATTCTTCTTTCGTCTTATTTAAATTTACTAAATAGTATAGAATAAACTTCTTCGTTAAAACTTTTACCATCAACTTATACCGCTATTACTCAATTTATATGACATACGACTTAGGGACCTTCAAGAAAAGAGCATACTCATTTCTCAAAGGCCGGCAACGCATCTGCGAGCCTTATTTTTTATATAGTAGAAGGGAGCAAACACTTGGTGATAAGTGGTCACCGTTGCCCATGGACATCTGCAACATAAGAGGTGCCGATACTTTGCCGGCCTTTAAGGATCCTGTACACTCGTCTCTTAAAAACGTTAATATTGTAAGGCTCTGGGAAAACCTCAGAAGGAAGATTGTTCCACAGTACGTATATATGTTGTACGTATGTATGTTTGTGTCATACCTCTCTTTCTATTAACAGCTGCAGTATATTCAAGGCGAGCGACCCCAGGCCCGGGTATAAGATTAATTTAAGCTTAGTAGGAGGGGAAAAGGGAATATTAGACATACCTAAAAAGTATTCCTAATATTCTTTTTAAATATATATATATATTT
This sequence comes from Charaxes varanes, assembly GCA_024363005.1. Lineage (NCBI taxonomy): Eukaryota > Metazoa > Arthropoda > Insecta > Lepidoptera > Nymphalidae > Charaxes > Charaxes varanes. The sequence continues at coordinate 21,652,613 of JANCMC010043217.1, forward strand.
GGCCGGGTGGTTAGGCCTTATATTTTCGAAACCCAAAATGAGGCGACAATAATTGCCCGATCTGAGCTGGTCATTAAGTCCTCCTCCGTGCAGGTATTGGATCATGTAGTGCACGACATAAGGTGAGTCATGGATTGGATTTCACCGCATATAAATGCCAGATCGGCGCCATCCTAAAATCCTCAGACCTGCCAAGGGAGAACCAGGTCTAGAGGGAAGATATTCAGAAGGCATCACAAACGGACTTGGCAGCGAAACTTCCAAAAGGTTAACCTCGCCCTTAACGGGTCAGAAGTCAATAGATCGACACAGTTAATAAAATTTTTACGGCTTTTTAGCGTTTGTTGCACTGGGATGTATTTGTGCATCGAGTGATATGTGTCTTCCATTTTTGCCCTCAGTAGAACTTGCCACAGCTCTGCAGACAGCTGGAGGCGGAAGTTTTTCGTCGGGATGTCTATATACATTAACAGTGCCCAAAAATATCGCTACCGTGAATCAATGAGTTCTAGCGCCATCTCGTTTGGAACTTCTTATTTTAATTTGAAATTAAACTTGTGTTCCTCTCCAGTCAACATTATCGATATCTCGCGCCCAGATTGGTTAAGATGTACTTAATGTTATAACCGCATTAAAATCATGACATATCATCAATGATATTTAAAAAAACATTGTTTAATAAAGTGTAGCATTATAGAATTTCTCTTAATTCTTATTTAACCGCATTTCAATGAACGAGAAAGTTGAAAGTTACTGGACCGCAATGCCTTTCAGTTTAGAACTCGGTCAGTTGGAGTTAGGTCAAGACTTCTATTTCCTAATTAATTAAACTAACAAGGCCCTACAACTAAAAAGAAATTTTAAAAGTTAAGTTTCTACGAAAACTATTTAATAATATGCAATATTACATTAACAGCTATAACAAGAGGTAAAAGGGTAGGTGCTTAACACCTATCGGACTATCAGAAGGCTTGTAGATGCGTTACCGGCCTTTAAGGAATTAATATGCTCTAAAGAACCCTAGGTATCATTTCGTAAACACTGGAGTTGTCAACTGGTTCCACAGAAAAATTGTATAGGTTTTTTCTAAATAAAGGCGAGATTTCTTACACAGCTTTTCTATTACAGGCACCATCCTGGAATATTTGGCTTTCAAAGTGTTTTGCAAGGTGGTCCCCCCACCCTCCAGGATTTCCAAACAATTACATGTAGAGATTTAAAATTTCTATGTGAACAGAACATGCTGAATCTCAATAGAAAAAACATTGTGCAAAGAATCACAACGCAACAGCGGCTTTTAAGGTCATTTCCCAATAAATTTTATCGCGTACCAGATGTTTGAAGTCAAGATATTATACTTTTCATAAAGAAAAACCTCTTTAACATTGAGAAATGTACAATTTATCGTTAATGACTGTTAAAAGTTCGTACCCATCTTTGACTCTTGTATGACATTGAAAACTTCATTCGAGCTCTTTTGTTACTTTCAGAAAGTGCGTGCGTGGGGTAAATTCCAAATTGAAATAGAAATTTACCGCATTATCATAACAAACGCGAATGCGAATTGTATACGAGAATTGTGTAATTGTATTTTACTTTGGAAGCCTTAATAATGAACGGTGATACTGTTGTATGTTAACGCTTCCAAAGTAAAATACAATTATTACACTGTTTTAGAGACAGTTATTAGCAATGGATGTCCTTATAAACAATAATTATAATTCATTTATTCACAGGTAATATGTTACAATTAGATGTTTTACAATAATAATAGAGGCTACAATCTATCATGGCGTATGAATCTTATTTTACGTCACAAAAACAATATTAAGTTGTGGGAAGGCACACCAAGGTTGAAAGTTTCGGCGAGGCATGAAAGGTGGGAGCATAGGTCGATATACTCAACCACCGGAAAGGAAGATCTTTGTGTCCGGGCTAGTTGGACTTGCCCGGGGCGGCCGCGCCTCACCGACAGGTGTTCGTCGGAAGGTCTATATATATATATAGTAATCGTAAGTAGAAACTTCGCTAGCGTGAGTTACTTTGTATGGAGCCTCAGGACCGGGTACCTGTTGAGCAGATTCCCCCTGGAACAACATAAAAATAAATAAAAAAATAAACGCCTAGATCCTTCTTTAAAACCTGGCAAGTCAACTGCGACTGTTTTGACTGTAAGAATGTCTATGGGCGTCGATTCACCTAAGTAAACCGCCTGCTCGTTTGCCCCTTGTAGTATAAAAAAACAGTTCTCCAAGTCTCCTGTTACATATTAACCAATGTACGGTAGACCTTGTACTATAAGTTCATTACTACTAGCTTCACACTTCAATGTGTAACACGTGTTAATGAATTATTGTGGAAACCAAATCGGTTAGAATTTAGTTTAATTTACAACTGTAATATTTACCTAATGAACCACTAATTGGAGTTAAGTCGCGCGTGAAATTATTAGCTTTACCTAGTCTGGTTTTTGAATTATGTAAACCATTTTTGTGGTATCGCGTCTTCTGTGGAGTCATTTGTAAATAATTTAAACAAATATTAATTATTTTTATTGCCATGTTAAAAACAGACATTTCATTTCTTTATATATTTTAATTCCAATTAAAGTAGTCAACTTTAGGAAAAATAAAAGAAAGTTTAAAATCAATCTGTGCTATCTATACTATAATATATAAAGCTGATGTTTGTTTGCTTGAACGCGCTAATCTCAGGAACTACTGGTCCGATTTCAAATATTCTTTCAGTATTAGATTGCTCATTTATTGAAGAAGACTTTAGGCTATAATATATCATCACTTTGAAATTGTATCTAATTTTTTACCTAATTTTACGAAGTCGAAACGGGCACAGCTAGTTATAAATAAAAATCTTTTTATCTATTTTGGCTGTTCAATTTCAAAAGAATCAGACGTGTCATTCACTTTTCTAAATTAAGAAATGATTTTTTGTAAGACTCATCAGTGCTGATTTCAGTCCCCAGTCGCTTATTGGAGGGAAAAGGAGTTTAGACATATTTCTAGTGTTTAAAAAATCAGCTTACGTCAATGTTAGCTATCGGGCAAATTCAGACAGTTTTTGTGCAAATAGACGCGTCGGAATGCAAAATAAATACACCGCAAATTGAATTCGTTCCTAACTCGTCATTTATTAATGCTTCCGTTACAGAAATAGACAACTGCACAATCAGAAAGTTAGCAGATACGTGAACGGTTTTTGAGACACGAGTATACTCTTCTTTTCTTGAACATCACTAAGTTTTTCAAATTTGAATATCAGGAGTTGGTAACTAATTGATGAACAGTGAGAAGTTCTGAAAGAAAATAAATACAAAGCGATTTGCAAAGTTGTGTTTCTTTTTTAATCCAGGGGGAGGAATTTCCAGTTTTGGTGCGACTAACCATTGAAGGTGGCTCCACATTAGTGCCATGAAGCTGGTGAACAGGCGTGAACGTTACGTGAATGTGGACGGTTTTCGCATGCGTTCATGTCTGTTCTCCGATCAGAGTCGGTATTTTGCCACGCGACAAAGGGTTCGCGCCTCTATCGCGCGGCAGTCACGGGTACAAACCTACATTCACGGCCCCGTGAAATTTCGCCACTGGGTCCAATCTAATAATATATATCAACATAATTCTGATCACTGCTTCTTTATAGAAAGTCTGACATGCATTTTTTTCATTAATAAAGACATTTCTAATCATATAATAAGGAAATTCAAAAGTTCAACAAGCAGCATATTTCACGTCCATTTCGCTGCGAGTTACACGAACGACTGTCAGCATCCCGTGAATGTGGAGGGCATGACCTGTGCCGTGAATTCGCGGCGTAAAGTCGCGACGTGAATTCACGGCAATAATGTGGAGCCGCCGTGATATATTTTAACAAATTAAAATAAAGCTTGAGAAATTACGACTGACTGAAAATAAGGATTGCGTAACTTAACGACAACAATCACTTTCAAAATATTTCTTAAAGACCAGCAATCAAGGAACACCTCGCTGGTTAAAATTAACACTAAAGTGTTACTAAAGATAATGGTGGTTAAAATTGATACTAAAGTGTTACTAAAGATAATGTAAAATAATTCGCGGTATCCAACGATAAAAGACGCTTCCGATGCTTTGAATAATCTCATAAATAATTTTATCCCGCGGCTAACCGCTTTAATTTCATTTCTGTTTTATTATCCGTGGGTTCCCGGCGGCCTAAACCCCTCTTCAGAGGCCGGCAACGCATCTACCAGCCTTCAGGTGGTGCAATTGTCAATGGGCGTCGGTAGTCAGTTGGCCGATGAACCGCCTGCTTGTTTGCAGATTGTAATATAAAAACAAATAAAAGAATGTTGAGACGTCTTAACCTCCTCGGTTTTTACATTTTGTTTATATCCAAAGAACCTTTTTGCATATTGATCTTAATATATCATTTTAAATTTCGTCACTAAAACAAATATTATCACATCGTCACCCAATAGTACGAATGGCGAAGGAATGTATTAAACTTTTCGAAACTTAAGTACATTTTAAATATGGACAATGTTGCTATATGCAATGTCCTATTAAAATAAGGTGCAATAAAAATCGTATTAAGTTTTCAATATCAAACGTCCCCACAACCTATTAATATTTAAAAACAAATCTGGCGTGAATAATATATCATATTTAGGGTTTTATATGATATTTCATAGATACGACGCCTGCGAGGCGAAGATTATGAATTTCTTGTAAGCTCGACCCTCCAATATTACAAATTACGATATCTAAAATATGTAACGCGTTACGTGAATTCATAACAAGGGGAGATGGAAAAATTATTGGTCCAATATAATATATACCAAATTCCGTTCGTAATACGTTTTTATTAGATTTTCTATTATTATCAGATATCCTTTCATACATGGAGCATATGACATGAGTTATAAGGAAATGGTTGTTGATGAGATTAATTTCTGCTACCACTCTGCTTGTATAATTCCTAAATTACCTTATGCTCTTATTTGAAACAAATTCATAACATTTTTTTTAATTAGTTTATAGCAGGGGTCGGTAACCTGCGGCTCGCGACCCACATGCGGTATTCTGTATGTTAAGTTGTGGATCTTTAGTTTCATAAGCAAACATATAAGTACATATGTGATTTACTAATAACACCATATTTTCTAATTTGTTACTTATATTTGAACTAGATATTATTTTGATGTATACATAAGAAAAATTTGATTAGTTTTATCAAAAACTTTATTAATGCGACCACTATTTAGTGTTGGTGTGAAAACTATTTGTGGCTCTTAAAAGACTGATTTTTTTTTATTTTTGGCTCTTCCAACTCAAAGGTTTCCGACCCCTGGCCTATAGTGTCACACTGCTGAAGAAAGGCCTAGCCCATTTTAAACTATTTTTTTTCTATCCTGAGCTACTTAAATCTTTTTGGCGTCGTCGGCGACCATTACTGCGAATCCATAATATATATTTTTTAAAGAATATTAGGAATACTTTTTAAGTATGTCTAATATTCCCTATTCCACTCCTACTATGCTTAAATTAAAAGCTTCTATTAGGAGTGGATGCGACAATACCCCAACGGCGGTGGGGTTTGAACCGGGTACCTTACGGATTTCAATCCATATCTTATAACGTTGAGCTATTGAGGCTCTAAATCCATAATGTAGTAAAATTATTAATAATGCCAAACCAAAGAGGATGAAGCGCCGTCAGTAAAAGCGAGTGATAATGCGCAGAACAAAGATATCTCTCTACTGTATTATATACATGGGCCGCGAGTCTCAGATAGTGCTTGGGTTCGCTCTATCAACCCAGCAAAAGCACAATAATTATTGAAATTTATCCCTAAAATGAAATGTCTATGAAACGAATAGAAGAAACACTATAATAGATAAACGGAGCTACATTTTTTTACCATTCGCATATTTGCATTCAATCGTTTCGTTTTCCATGAACGAACACGTGAAAGATGTACGGAGTTTCAATAAAATAGCTACTGCATTTCGTCTCTTTTCAGTACACATTGTTCCATTTAATTTGCATGGAATTGCATAAAATATACATCCGCACGGAATAAAATATTTAGAAAGTATACGCTATTTAACTTTCAATTTTGTATTTATTCTTTGTTTCTAAAGCACATTTTTATGTACCTGAAAATGTTGTGTCTGTTAGTGTGTTGTGTCGTGCTTATGGTTCAGTGGCGTTGAACAAAAAAAAATAGATAACTAATAATAAATATATAAAATTATATTAGAGGTTAGTGACTGAGGAGGTCGTGGCCTAATCACTGTTCGGCATTTGAGTCGTTCGCTAGGTTTACTGGCTCTTGCTGCGATCATTTCGTGTCGGCGATTTGGTTTCATGGCGGGACGGAATTACTGCAACTTTAGAGAATGTAATATCAGTTTCAATATAGGGGAATTTAATTCTGTGTTTAGTGAAATAGGCTGTGTTTGTTGCGGTGATGGTGTACTTCTTTCTGTGATAACGGGGTAATAGTTGGTTCGCTATGTTTGGCACATTCCTATTTGTAATTTTATTATACATACATACAACACAGCCAAATAAGACTATTATTATATTATATATTTTTTGACCTAGCAACCGTATGGTGAATTCATGGTATGCCAAGTAATTTATCAGTAGCCTAAACTCGTCATTAAAGGCCGGTAACGCATCTGCTTGCCTCCTAGTCGTGTAGGTGTCCATGGGCATCATTAGGCAGTTACCTGCCTGCTGACTGCTCGTTTGCCCCTTGTAACATAAAAAAAAACAGCCAGCAAATAATAGTTTAAGCGTTAGATGATATGTTAGTTTCATTTACAATATACTTAAATTGGTATTAATTCAACCTATATCGATCTAAATCAGCGGTTGTGTGCAATAATAAATTCTTCCAAACCCTGAACATCAGACCGTAACAGTATTTCTAACCGTTCGCGATATACTTAACTCACATCGGTTTATTGAAGTAGAAATCTACTACTGGCAAGTTTTCGTTATGTGACTTTATCGTTGCAGAAAATCAGGTTTTGAAGCGTGTCTCAAAGCACTCAGTATATGAAGAATTTCCAGCGGGAACCGCTGCGGACGCTGTATTTGGAGGCAGACAAAAGCAAGACTTCTTTTCAAACGAGATTGTGAAGTATTTTGAGCGGGGAAATACTGCTTCACCGTTGTAAACGCAAAAATCATTCACTAAAATCTTGTACACAAAAATCCACTACAGTACTTTATTTATAGTAATATTTAAACGTGTCGTGTCTCTTTTCTTCTCTCTTCGAAGCTCATTAATGAGATATTAGAGTACACAATAGCAATTTAACGAATATACGTTACGATAATTTGATACATCTAAAGGTCACCTTTATTACCAAAGTTTGAATTTCAAGCGACTCTTTATACGCCAAATTAGAAATAATACCGAGAATATAGATCAAATTACGAAGGGTTTGTCGACCTCCAATTGGTAAGTGATTATGTTTTAAGTGAATTTGGAATATCCAATCGAAAATTTACTATATTATATTTTACTTACTGATAAAATTTAAGCGGCTTCCTATGGGTGGTATTTTAAGTACATTTTATTTTGTATTATGTACCAGTTACTGTAACAGCATATTTATTTTGTTTTTATTTTATATATTTGCCGGCCTATGCTATTTTTTCGCCTAGCGTATGCAATAACTATGCTGTGACATCATACATATATTAGCACTTTGTAATATAGGGTGTAAAAGACATCGTACCGCAAACTTTGTGATAAGGTTACATTTAATGTCCTAAATTGTCCCTAGGCGTCGGCAGCCATTTGTCCCTTGTTATATAAAGAAATAAGTTACAAGGGGCAATCGAGCAGTAAGTGACTACCGAGGCCCATGGACGCTCGCACCACCAAAAGTCTCCCAGATTTTTTAAAATATAACAAGGGGTAAACGAGCGGGTAGCATCCCACGAGGGAATAGTGCGGGGTTAGAAGTTTCTAGGAAATCGCTAGGTTAGAGACTTTAAAATATCGTCGATTAGGAATCAGTTGTAGACTTTAGGACATCGATGCCTTTCTGGCCTTTATTCCTAAACAAAATTCCAGATGCTATGTAAATGTTAAAAACACGCTTATTCGTAAGGCGTATTATATTGTCGAACTCAACTCAAAGCAGTTTTATCTTTAATTATTAAAGATAAAACTGCTTTGAGTTGAGTCACTCCAGTTTTGTACTTTATAGTTAAGATGCAAAAATGTAAAAAACTTATTTCTGTGAGAGCTATTTTTAAAAGAGTGCCTTACGAGTTCTTGCTGATTCTTGTCGTGGTCCGACTCTTCCGAATCAGGGGTAGCTTTAAAAAAATTGACGATTCAAAAGAGCTTGTGAAAGTCTACGTGAATAAAATATAATTTGAATTTGAATTTGAGTTTGAGTTTGAGTTTGAGTTTGAGTTTGAGTTTGAGTTTGAGTTTGAGTTTGAGTTTGAGTTTGACTCGCCCCACAGCCACATCCTCTACAATCTAAGCGGACCCTGGTATTAAACCGGGATAACGCTAGGAAGAAGAAGAAGAAGATTCTGAAAGACGTAATATTTAAGGAAAAAATTGGAAATCCTGGTAGCTCTACACTATCCTATCGCTCTAGTACCAGTTGAATATCGTTTTTAGGAAAAACTATGTAAAAAATTATTCACCATGGACTTTCTTAATAGATACCTGAGCATCACCAGAGCGCAGCCTCAGTGTTCAGCGATGGGGAAAATACAGCGGACGATGTCAACGTCGTGTCCGATGAAGAAAGAACAAAGTAAGTATTACATGTATATTCGTAATTAATTGTTGACTTAAATAATTTATTTTCGTATTTATCTAAATATGATAACAAATTATTTGAGACTAGTGGACGCGGCAGACGTTATCCTGCTCGCACGTTGGGTTACTTACTATTTATTACATTCTATTTTGCTCAAATATTATTTCCGTCCCAGTTTCCGTTCCCGTAGGCGTTCCTGTTCCCGTCCACGTTCCCGTTTCCGTTACATTAGAAATAATTTAATATAGTGGTAAGTATTCTTTTTTTTTTTAATTTTCCGCGCAATCCCCATGTGCTAAGAGATATTTCGGCGTGGCCTTAGCTATGCATAGCGACATTTAAAATATTGCAATTCTTCACTTTACAGTAAATTAATAGAGGTATAGAACGAGCCCAATCTGGGGACTAAGTCTATTGTAGATCTATTAACGTATACATACTGACACATGCAACTTATACCCTGTTGGGGCGGTCAGTAACGCGTCAAGAGGATGTCCTTAATGAGGAAGTGCAGCCGACCGTTGACCCTCCGCCCTATTCCTTGCGTACGATGCGTGAGTTATGCAAAAAAAACTAACTAACATTTACTTTGATCTTACTTGTAATGATCAGGGATGTTGATCTAGTTTGATGGTTTCAACCGGTGGTTGTGTGTCTTTAAAACAATTTCTTATTCATATTCCATCGCGCTTCCGCAGCGGCCATTTTACGGCTACATAAATGTTATATTTCAATTTAAAGATTAATAATAAAAGTCGTAATATAAAGTCAACTTCTACTGCCAATTTAGAACTATCATATAATTAACTCCCAAAATTGACCAGTCTGCACAACAATAAACAATCAGAAAGCTATACCTGGCAGTAGCTAATAGCTTTAGCACACAATATCTACGAACTCATCAAACTTCCGTTACCAAATCTTGCTTCAAGTCAACTGGTTTGATAAAAATTTCATAGACCAAATACAGATAATATTTAGTAAAAATAAATATACTAAAATCTAGATATAACACTAACTTAAGTTCCTGTCGACATGGCTGTCCGAAAATAAATAAACTAACTTACTGTGATTTAAATAAAAGTTTATTATTACAAATGATTATCTACAAGAAAAACTTTGGGATTGGCCTAAAGGTAATTTATTATCCCTTCAAGTGCGCAAGGAGGAAATTAGCTACTAAAAACTCGAACACAAATTTTTTAAAGCAAATTTTAGTTCAAGTTTAGCAAAAAACCTTCTATTTCACAAATTTTCCTGCAGTTAAGTAATAAAATAAAGAGGTTAGTTACAATAGGTAGTGTTAATACTTGACTTTGAAAAATATCTGTACTGAAGTCCAAGGAATATATAAATATTTATTTAAATCTACTAATCATACGCTCAAAAAAAAAATAACTACTTAATTGTACATTATACATTAACTCTTTATAACATCTCATCTTTTCACTTAACTCTTATTAAATATTATAAAAGATGTTTTAATAACACTGATAGATTTTAAATAGTTTATTTTTATTTAATAAGTTATTTTATTAAGAAATTACAACCGTTTATCTCTTTTTAGGGGTATGGATAAATAATGAAAATTTAATATGAGTAAAGTCTCAATAACGTATATATAATAAACAAAAATAATGTGCGGTCAGGGGACAACTTACCCGGGGGTAAAGGGGGTAAAGACCCCCTTTGCCACTTGGGACAGAGAGAGAGAGCTCCGCTTCACTTGCTCGTGTGCACGCACACACACATTGACACTGCATACGGCATTTCGTTACGTGACGATTTCTGCGAAATTGCATTACCCGTAATATTCGTAAACCAAGTTAAGGAAGTAATGTTCCTAAAATATCATAGAATCGTAATCATTCAAAGATCTACGCTCATGCTCAGTCGTTAGCGCATGTGGAAACCCTTTATCTTCCAGATTACACCCTTGCTGCAACAGTGAGCTAACAACCAATTGACACACATCTATCCGCTAAGGTGATTTGTCACCAGCCATTAGTGTCAAATGTGTACAATTTGTCACTTACCAATATTAGCTGGGCGAATACGAGAGCCGGAATTAATTTTCTATTGCAACACTGTAGTCCTCCAATGCGGCTCTGAGACAACAGATACGGTTTCGAAGAGTTTTAGACACAACATACTTCGTTAATTTTCTATTAATAAATTTTATACTCTGGCATCGGACATCGTATTCAAACTAAATACCTATACTAGTTAACCAATTTTCACCACGGGCTAGATGCCCATGCCATTTTTAAAGTATTATATTATATCATCATATATTCTTTCTTTTCTTTCACTCTTCATTTCTTATTACTCTATTTGATACGGATTTGCAAAGAATTTCATACCTCGTGTATCTTTGTGTCGCGGTGTCACCTACTGCATTTCCGAGTGCATGAAACTTAATGATCTTCAAGAAAAATAAATTGTACCAGTAGGTAGTAAAGAAGTATCTTTTTCAAAGATTGGCAGTACTTCTGAAAACATTGTGATACACTCGTCTGGACTACTGGTTTTAAAGTAGATATATGAGATTTTTCATTACATGAATCAGCGTTTGGAAAAAATTCTAGTAAATTGTTTTCTAGTCGACGAGAGTGTTTTAATTGCTTTCTATCATTAACCTTACATGTGCGTCTAGAATCATCGATAAGAATTCTCTTAAACTGACTTCGCTTAATAAAGGTGCAGCTTTTGTGCAAAATTTTCAAAAAAAAAAATGTAACGAATCTGTAAACTGGACGCGAACACTTATTCTGTTTTTTCTATTGTAACATTATTTTCTTCAACTATCTCAATATTCTATATTATAATACTTACACCAATTAAATATCCAGTATAGTGCGTTCAGTCTAAAAATGCGCGCACTCCAAAATATCGAATTCTATATGAAAAATAGTATGTAGACGCAATACACACAAGCTCGACAATTTAACTTTTTAGTCATCGATTTCAAATCTGTGCACACGTACAGGCAAGCGTTGCAATTACACTTTAAAGTCATGGAATTTAGTAGTGTGTGCATTTTTAGACTGAACGCAATCTAGTAAATGTTATGTTTTGGGATCACCATTTCATTTGCCTATTAGTAGAGAAAGTATTAATCAATCGTAACCGATTTAACTTAATTTGGCATTCTTAAATTGCATTTATAACGGTTTCTTGTTACTCCTTTAATACCATAGATGTCTTGCTCTCTTTTACGAGTTCGTCGCTCATTTAAATTATTTTGTAAACAGACATTGCTCCAATGTTTAAAAAAAAATACGATTTTATTACGTTAAAGTTGTAGAGGTATTTGCAATGAAATAAATAAGTTGATTAATGGGTGGTTATGAATGTTTATCATAAATCAGAATTTATGCAACACAAAGACATGATATAGTATAGCATTATAAGAAGATTTATAACGTCATTACAACTTCATAAACGTAAAATACTTAGCACATTTATGTATCGCGCAGGTCGTATAATAAGACACTATTGCAACGTACTTTGCATTTTGATATATGTAAATTTATTTCTTAGTATATTACAATGGTGATGCAAATTATGTTGTACTTAGAAATCGTACTATACGTATGTTTAATAGATAGCTCTATATCCATTTTATATTCTAAAACGCATTGCTTTTGTTTTAAATTATTGCTTGTGTATTTTTTATCAATTTAGGTTATCCAAAGACAGTAGTTAAATTTATCACCTATATGATAACAAAATTTAAATGTTATTTGCATATTCATTATCAATACGATACTATATTAAAACGAATAAAACATATTAATATTTTTGATTTACGCTTGAAAGAATGTTCTATTTATTCAAATATAGTTTCATATATTTCATTTGTTCTCTATACTCATTTCTCTCCTGCGAATTTAATTTTTTTATGATAACAAGCTAAGATCGATCCAAGGAGTAGGTTTCTTGCCAATCTAGTGCCAGTTTATTGAATTATACTTATTTGAAAAATTGCTATTCATTTCACTTTATTTCACGTCGCATCTTGTTATATTACGAATTGTCATCAATCAATTTCTTGATATAGCATATTCAAAATCACGTTAGAAATATTTTTAGATATTCCTAATATCCAAACATATTCATCTATTCCATCCTCATATGCTTTTACACCAAACGCCTTATGTACTCTTTTTCTTGAAGTGCCATATCCTATTGGAGATTGTCTATCATATTAGCCATTCGGAACTTACACATAACTGCGCGGAATAAGGATAGACTACTCAGTCTGAACCATGTCCGGAGATTCTTAAGTAACTTCTTCATCGTCCACTTCTATTTTTTCTCCTTCCTTGTATGTTTCTCTGTATGATTCGTTGGAGAAAACTGTACTTATCGCCACGCATTCTACAGTTGGAGTTTTGAGGTTATAAAGTTCTTAGACTGAATTAAAAGAATTATATAAGCTTAATTACTTACTTAATTTTCTGGACTTGGCACCATTTTATCAGGAACAAATAATGACTGTGAAGATTATGAGATTTAATTCTTCGTACATCTCTTTACTGTCAATAATTTTTGTTAAATTGCATCATTGTTCATTTTATCTGAACATCTGAACATTCTATTATTATATATTTTCCCCCTTACATCGGTGTTCACAGGCGATGATGACTGTATATCAAAAACAGACTATACGCATATTTACGTCATTTAATCTATAAATAAAAATGAATTACAATTTCTCTTGGTCACTTCATCACGCGTGAACGGTTGGACCGATTTTGCAAATTGTTTTTTGAGTGTGTTATTGGCATGATAAGGATATTAGAAAAGAGAAAAAATAGAAAATCGCGCGGAAGATTAGAAATTTTAAGAATATTTAACCACTTTAGTTTCTAATAGAGTAGAGTTTCTAATAGATAGGATGTAGTAAATAGTAAATAATCCAACGGTCGGGCTAAACATCGTGTCCGCTAGTTGCATATAAGATATCACTGAATATATTATAATACGACGCACTCTAACATAGCGAACGTATAATCTAGAGTACGCATACCGGTGTTAAAGTCACTCCGGTCAGTGTGATTTCAAGCGCGCATGAGACTTACAGAGATTTGCGCTATCCTTGGGATTTCTAAGTTCGATATAAGTTCAGGTGATTGCTGTTAAGAGTGCTATAATTAAAAGTGAGTGAAATTAGAACTATGTAATTCAAATTTAAAACGCATAATGTTATATGAATCTCAAAATGATTGATATTTCTACTTATTTGCATTTTTTACGAGCTTTGCAATTAATTGTTGTAGATATTAATACTATACACATGTAGTACATAATTTGCAATATGTAAAACTGAAGAGTTTGTTTGTTTGCTTGAACGCGCTAATCTCAAGAACTACTGGTCGGATTTGAAAAATTATTTTATTGTTACATTGCCCATTTTCAAGGAAGGCTATATATCCTCATGCTAACATTTGATCCTTTTTTTTTACCTAATTTTACCACAAACTACAAACTCGCGGACACAACTACTATTTAATATAAGAACTTATTTAGTGTGAATAGTTATTAAAATATTTGTTCGACGGTGTTACTTTAGCAGTAGTAAACTTAAAAATAATAAATACACTTTAAGAGTTAAAAAGTCATCATTGGAAATATTATTTATTCAAACATAATAACATCAAATCAGTGGGTGAAGGACCTTAGCAAGTCTTTGGTTCATTTCCTATAAAAACTGAGAAAAAAAGAAGCGATCGTAGGCGTGTTTTCCACGCTATTTCACTTGGTACCGGTTTTATTTAATTGTATAGAAAGAGCACAAACTTGCACGCGCAAATGAAATATTATACACCATGTATAAATGATGTTTATGTAATACGTTACATAAAGAAATTATTTTTTTATTTGTGCATTCAGAAATAATAGTATTATAGACTTATCTCTATATAAAGGTCACCTAACACGAAATGTCAAAAACCGCGAGACGTATAAAGATTAAATTTGGCGGAGAGGTAGATAGTTGTAGTTAGTAGACAATGGAATACCGATAGGAATGGGCTTTTCGATAGGGCCGTAATAAGGTGATTAAGTGGCAAGTTTAATTTAACGGTATAAGACGCCCGAAACGACTAGTAACTAATAAAAATAAATCATAATAAGACCTAAAAGAAGTCGGTTTTTAAAATTTACCAGCTTAACGTAGCATGTTCTCTGTTCTATGTTGTGTTTACGTATTAGATAATGAAATAATCTTTACCAAAGGTTTATTAAAGTGTCAATTTATCTGATAAAAATAAAATATTTGCTTTAGCAATTCAAAGTGGAAACGGGCCTTGGGACGCCCTTGCTTGTTGTTGCTTGCTTGTTGCTGGCTACGGACTTCCGTATATTAACGACCGATTCAATGAAAAATTCAAATTGTTTCTCACTACAGCCGCGTCATAGATATTCTCATTATTACATAAGTTGCTTTTCGTTTCATTGTTTGGTGCTGTGAATGCCAGTTGTTTTATCTGATCTATTCTATGTAAAGGTTATTACGTGTCTAATTTAAGTTTTTTTAATGTTTCACTAACGTTTCCCAAAATTGGGTCCCTACTCAATTGAAGTTATATTCTTTGAGGATTTATTTTGAGAAGTTTTTGCTCGCGACGTGATTATTAAGCCGGTACCAGACAGAGCTTCATTTAAATGATTATTTCAATGATCATGTAGTGTGGCCGGGGACATTGTGTAACTTCACAAAGTTATGTGGTACTTTGTAGACTTCAAAGATAAGAATGTAAAAACACTTTGAGCTAAGTCTGGCTCCGGCATAATTTATTGAATGCATGTAAAACCTCTTCTCTTAGGATTAACCTGTAGGCTCTATATTATGTGTAAATACACTTTCACGTTCTATCAACACCATCATATGATACCGCAGCCAGACAGAGTTCAAAGTGTTTGTACATTTTTGACCTTGAAGTCTACAAAGTACTGCTAAACTTTGTGAAGTTACACTAAGTCTTCAGCCGCACTACATGATCCTTGAAGTGATCATTCAAAGGAAGCTATGTCTGGCTCCGGCATGAGAGATACATCTGTACACAGTACTCATAAGCTTGGCGCTTCCCGCTCTGCTCTGGTCAAAGGAAACAAAGTATCAAACAACAACGAGGGATGTTTGATGATGTTTAATCTGTGCACGAAGTAAATATTATCTGTGGCGCGCGTCGCTAGCCGTAAAAATAGTACTTCCTGTATTGTAAAACAAAATAAATATGGCGGCTACTACTGTAACTCACAAATTTAAAACTCACGGCGTACAATACTATTGTGTTATAGCTCACAAAGTGGATCATTATTCAATGCGGTACATATTTTAATTACGTCAACGCTTATTAAATAGGATTATTCACATTTCACAGAGCCTCGATGGTTCAAAGCGCAAATAGTAAACTGAGATTTGAAAAAAAAAACGAGGTGCTTTGGACCACATCACTTAAGTAAAACTTCTTTAGCTCATATATATATGTATATGTATGTGAGTGTGTGTGAGTGTCTCTGAGTGTGTGTATGTTTATGCATTTATAATGGAACTTTTAAATTTATAAACAATTTCGCTCAATCACTCTTATCGTAACATTCTAAAGTAAAGAGCGCCTAAACAATATTTACTTCAAAAGCTCACCTAAACCGGAAAATCTCAGCACAATTTCTTCACCTGGGCTGTTGCATGTATATACTATTAAGTTTAGGTATATAAGGGAAACGAGAATTTAATTACCTTTTCCAATACAAAGTTTTAAAATCTGCCCTTTCTAATTTCTAATTATAATTTCGTGTCCTTAAAATGTCAAGTAATAATTAATAAGTCAATATAATTTGTCTAAAGACAGATTTACTCTTAAATAAGCTCAGTATTCAGTTAGATAATCAGTTTCCGAAATTATGTTAAACATTTACATCTATACTAATATATTATAAGGCTTAAAAGTTTGTTTGTTTGTTTGTTTACTAGAACGTGCTAATCTCAGGAACTACTGCTCTGATTTGAAAGATTCTTTCAGTGTTAGATAGCCCATTTGTCGAGAAAGGCTATAGGCTATATATCATCACGCTAAAATTTCACATCTAATTTTAGGCAGACGAAGTCGCGGGAACCGCTAGTATTGTATAAGTTCGATTCTTTTTGTATCTATCTGTATATTTTGTTTTGTTTTTGTGAATAATAACAATAATTAACACAGAGTTACTTTAACCTATAAAAAAGACGTTTCTTTTTCACTTATAACTACTACTTCCTAGCGTTATCCCGGTTAAGTACCAGGGTCCGCTTAGATTGGAGAGGATTTGGCTGCGGGGCGAGTTAAGATGACCAATTGCCATCTGACGTCATCCTCGGAACCCCCACGATCTCTACGGATCACTATTTTCAACTGGTAACTTTAATGCTTTCGGCATGATTTCGGCACAGTTAATTTGCTTATTTTATCATAAACGAGCGATGTAAAATTCGACCATTTAAAGTATTTATTCAGTTTTTTTTTTATAAATTAGCTGAATTTATTTCAGTTAATGACAAAGCGGTGAGCGATGGTGAAAGCGGCTGTGAAAGAGCTGGTATGCTTGTCAAATGTCTTACGGAAAATTCACCTAAGGTGAGATCTTATTTTTATTCTTCTTTCGTCATAACTAAATACTAGGGGTTACTTCATTTTTTTTTTTGAACTCCTGTTTATTAGTAAGATGAAGAAAACGGCAGTCAAGAACATAAGAAAGTTGACTTCGAATCTTCTCGGAAAATAAGGAATCATTAATGTAAATGCGGTCGAAGTTGCAAGTAACAGCTAAATGGATCGCCTCGGGCTAGATTTTTCGCTTGTAAAAATATTTTAAGTTACTCCATCTCTATATTTGTTTTTGAATAAATAATCAAGTATGGGTTTCCAGTACCTCTTTCACACATAAGATCGGCGTAAAGTGGCGGCAATACAGTCACGGCAAGTGAAGGTATTGTTGTTGCGTTTCCTGAAAGAGAGTAAAGACTGGCAACACTAAAAAAATAAAACTTTATTAAATGCCTTTAAAAATAGAGTCTATCTCCTAAGGATGCCGTTTTTCTTGTTTTTATTCGAGGATTAATGGAGAGTAATTTAGATTTCACCTTAATTATTGTTTATTTCTGTTCCAGTTCGGGTTTTCTACGTAATAAAATCAATCAAGTTTATCTGTAACAACAGCTTGCGGGAAAACTCTTTCGTTAATTAATTATTGTAATACATGTGCTCAAACAATGTAATAACCGAAATTGTGTTAAAAATACTGTGTGATATTTTGCCTATATTAGTTTTATGTGTATTCGCTGTTTTATGTTAAGATAAAATGTTTTTGACAAATATGCGAATACGGATTGACTCTGATGTTTTGGCATTTGGCTTTCTAAATAAAAATTATAAAATTTGATGATGGTTTTAATTGCTCCTTGCTACTTTTTAAGCAACACCGGGTCCCGTAAGTGTATAAACAAATATTTCTAGCTTGTTATCCACAATCTTTTAGAGATTAAGAAAATTTTTGAAAGTAATTGCTAGGCCATTTTATTAAAAAATCATATTAAATAGAATTAATATATAATTCCTAGTAATAAAAGAATCCGGAAGTTGGAAAAGAAACTTCTTTTCTGGGTTAAGCGAGTGCGAAAGTTAGCAACTATCTTAAAGGCCCATAACATTTTTAAATAAGTCCGTTTTAGGCCAAGAGTAGGCCACTCATTCGATTATTCGGTTCAGATTTCAATCTGTACGTGTTGATAAACCGAAGAAGAGTTTAAAATTGGTTGCTTATGGTAAGTACGGTTCAGATGTATCTTCTATTACGAATTAAGTTTAAATAATGAGTAGGTTTGTTATTTAGAACTAGCTGTACCCCTCGACTTTGTCGGCATGATTTTGTTTAATTTTGAGGGCTCGTCACGAATCGGCTACCACGTCTTCGCCGTGGGAGACATTGTGTACCCTGAGTTTTGGTCCCTACCTCGTCCGGATCGTTGCTTGACGATATAAAGTCATTGGGGTCGTGAAAGACATTACTTGGTCGCAATAATATCCTCCACGACTATTGGACCAAGTTCATTACAAGTTTGAGGATTATGCGTAGAGTTGCTGGAGCCGACAATTAGGGGGTTAGGGTTGGGGTAGCTTTCACGAAGTACCGTTTCGAGAGATCTTTAAAAATAATTTCTATCATTTGGAGCTCTAAGTCCTTATGGAGGTCCACATTTCGCACAAACTAGGTGCACTAGTGCACTAGTAATAGTATTTCTAAGGCCCATTCTGCTTTTAGCACAAAGCATCGGCTATGATTTCCTCAGGAAATATGTCGCTTTATCTCGGGCTTTAGCTATGTGCTGTTTAAACTTCATTTGCTTGTCAAAGGTCAGTTTCCTGTCAGTTTATATAAACAGCTCACAGGAGGTTTGAGGAGGATTTGAGGAGGTCGTGGCCTAATCAATGGTCGGCATTTGAGTCGATCGCTAAGTTAAGTTGCTCTGGCTGCGACCGGGTCACTCCTAATACAAGCTTTTAATTTAAGCTTAGTAGGAGGGTAAAAGGGAATATTAGACATACCTAAAAAGTATTCCCAACATTCTTTAAAAAAAAAAATGTGTCATAGTTTCACAATTTTTAAACTCCTCTCCCCTCCTTGTCACAGGTTGTTACATTTTGGAAAACCCCCTGAGCACATTTACTTCGCAATCAAGAAAAAAGCATTTCTTTTAAATATTATATGTACTAAGTTAACAAAGGAGAAAAAATTTAAATTTTGACATGTGACAGGATCAAACTTTTAACCTCTCTGCCCCCTGTCACACAACGTGACATTTTGGTGATACCCTCCCCTTTAACCCTAAGCTTTATGCCAAAACTGTGCAGTGCCGTGCGTTGGCGGCAATCAAGTGTATTCCAATTAAGAACATTGCACAAGTTTATTTTTTGTATCAACGGATTTAGGAAAAAAAATTCCTGCTGGTCTTGGATTCTGGTCAAGTAACGCCTGTTTCCGTCTATATCTGTTCAGGTTACAAGCGCGAGGGCATCGACCCCACCCCTTACTACTGGTACACGGACCAGCGCAAGTTCGGCTCCGTGCCCCACGGGGGCTACGGACTGGGGCTGGAGCGCTTCCTGTGCTGGATGCTGGACCGCTACCACATCCGCGAGGTGTGCCTCTACCCGCGCTTCCTTGACCGTTGCACGCCCTAGTCCAGTCGTCAAATAAACGCTCTCATCTGTTATCATTTTTAATTTATTTCACCACGCAAACTGCCGTTTAAATATTTAAAAAAACTGGAAGAAGTATACACAAATTATAGTGTACATTTTATAACTTAATTTAATTTGCTATGTTGAATTTTATTAACTTTTAACGAATATACGAGTCTAATACGTTCAAAAACAGCATGTCCATTTTTACAAAATAGCAGTAAGTGATATATCTCAGTTCAAAAACGTTCATAAAGCATTTGACAATGATGTCAATTGCTTTACGAACTAGTAGCAGAGTTCAATTGCGGGCGATTAAGCCCTCATTCGCACGACAGCTTTTTTAACGCGCGTTAAAAAAACGTTGAAATATATGATATGGATTCCCAAGTTTATGTTCACATACGTGATTTTTGTACGTATACGTTATATTTTGGTACCGACGACGCTGAAAAAGCGCCAACGCAGAGATTTAACGCAACGCTTTTTTAGCTCTTGTGCGTATGAGGGCTAATTCTTTAGTTACATATTGAGAAGTGAATAACATATTTTTGTCTGTAAAATCTTAGACCATAAATATCTAACTTTTGTGGTAAATTATGGACATTGGCAGTTTTTGAAAGCAGTAGATGGAGATTGGATCACTATTTAAAATCAACATTAAACAACATGGTCAATGTTTTTTTTAATCACTTGTATAAATGCGCATACTAAAACTATATCCCTAAGATTCCTTAGTAAGGTGGACCCGCAGAGGAAGCCACGGCATGCTAAGAAATCGTCTCGATAAAGATTTCATCATCAATCTGTAGTTATATTTTAATTTATAAATTCAAAACATGTCCTTTGACTTCTCCACTTTAGGCACATTACTATTAATTTGTTTTTGGGCCCAGTTACCTCGATTTGGGTCGTATAAGAATATTTATGCTTTAATGATTGTTGTACAGCATTTATTCACAGCATTTACTTGAGTTAAATATAGAATGGAATGCTTAATCATAATCCTCTAGTAACAGAAAACAGTTACATATTCTCTAAAAAGCGTGCAGTCTAAAAATGCACGCCCCTCCAAAGTATGATGAACCTCTACATCCTATATAGCATGTAGACTTAAACACGCAAGCTCGTCAATATCATAGGTTCACTGTGAGTCTTTGCGAGTTTACAATAAAAACGCTGCACACATACAAGCAAGCGTTGCAATTAATTAGTGGAGGGGCGCGCATTTTTAAACTGAAACACCTATATCAAATTAATTTCTCTTAGATTGTTGAAATCTTGTAATAAGCATTGACATGTCGTCTGTCAAAAATCATCTTTTGAAATTGGTATTTTTAAATTCTAAAATGCTAATATTTGCTATGGACTGGCCCGTTGGCGCAGTTGGTAGTGGTCCTACCTTCCGTTCCGTGCGTTGTGGGTCCGATTCCCGCCTCGAGTCAAAGGTGAAGCGTTTGTTTGTTTGCTTGAACGCGCTTATCTCAGGACCTAGTGGTCCGATTTGAAAAATAATTTTAGTGTTATATAGCCCATTAATCGAGAAAGGCTGTAGGGGCTATATATCATCACGCTAAAATTGAATCTATTTTTTAATCTAATTTTACGCGAAGTCGAAAAAATGATGTTATATCGCTTGGATGGTTTTGCTGTCGCTACTTTATTGGAAATTGTCGCAGGTAGCATTTCAAAACTTACATCTTGCAGGCATATTGGGACCGCGGAATAAAAAGTCCAAGCTTGTATTCGAACATTCTAGGTCTCTCTCCGCACTTGACGTTTCAATTTCGAAGCCTTGATAGCTGACCGATAGAAACACTTATCCGTTAGGTGCATGGTTTAAACTCTTACTCCCATATGCTATCGTCGTGCCTAGTGCATGCCTGTCTGCTTTAAAAAAAAAATCGTAAGATACATTTTTAATCATAAATCTTTAAGAGGTATTGTAAGCTTATCGATATTGTAAGCTCAATATTTGATATTAATTTCAACTTTATAGCTCTATACGTTTCAGAGAAAAAGTTTCTGGACAAATAGGCATACAGACGGTTAACAAGTAAAGCTATTAGGGGTCTTTTTTTGCTTTAGAGGTACGGAACCTTAAAACAAACTTGTTGAAGAGCAAATTAAAATATGTGGTCCTATGAGGCTACAGAGCGGTCTGAAATCTGTACGGAACAGTTTAAATTTATCATTTGACTGGCAGGTTGGCGCAATTGGCAGAAGTGCTGCCTTTCGCTCCAGCGGTTGTGGGTTCGATTCCCGGCCCCATTTTGAGTTTATTATCTATAGTAGAGATAGCCTGATGGTCGAAATTCGGCTAGAAATTTTTAGATTTGCTTTCTATATTCGTATTTAATGCTTAGGTCTTGGTACGGTACGGTGTAATATCTGACAATTAATATTGCCATCATCGTCGTGTCTACTCTTTGACACAATCTTATATGGTAAAAGGTATAAGGTATGTGTGTGTAAATCACGTAACGTCGTTTAGCATTGGTGTGTGTGTGTGGTTTTATTTTCATAATTTAATAAATTAATATTGCATATTATAAAAAAAAATATTAGCCTTCTTACACCTTCCTCTATATAAACTATAATTGTGCCAAATTTCATATTCCCCCGTCCGCGCTATTTTCGTACAATGGTACCGAAAGTTTTCGTTTCACTTATTAATATATATATAAATATATATATATTGTTTGTGTAAAACAGCCGGTCCGTTACCTACAACATTGTTACTTGCCCTCATTAGGTACAGATGTTCTTAAAAAAAAATTAAAAGTAATGGCCATAAAATAACGTAGTATAAGGGACAAGACCTGGAATTTGCAGGTGTCGCAGGTAGGATTGCCAACCGCGAGAACCGAGTCTCCTCGTTTCTAGACCATTAGAGTCCCGCAAAAGATGTACGCGGGACGCCATTTGTCCCGCTTTATGACCCGGTAAAACATTCGGGAACAGAAGTGGGAATTAGAAAATTTCAAAGGGAATTTGCAATTTCAATTCAATTCCTTATACAAACGTAAGTGCGAAACTCCGTGATTATAAGATGCTTAAACCTGCAACTACGTCCCAATTAAAATCTCTTTCTAACCTAACCTAATTCTCTATCTCTACCTAATTCTCTATCTTTACCTAATTCTCTATCTCTACCGAATTCTCTATTTCTGTCTAATTCTCTATTTCTACCTAATACTCTATTTTTATCTAATTCTCTATTTCTATCTTTGAATTTTCTTTTTCTTCCTAGCGTTATCTTAGCCTCAAGCCAGGCTCCATGTAAATTGCAGAGGAAGTGCCTGTGGGGGCGAGTTAAAATGTACGACTGCCGTCTGACGTCATTCCCGAAAACCCCTAACAATCTCTACAATTTCACGACTAATATCACCAAGCGACATTAATCGTGAACCGTTGTTTTAAGAGCCTTCCAAAACAGGGAGGAGATCAGAGGTTTTTGAAGACCAACATTAGAATGGATCACCCATCACCCGGCCGTAGTAAGAACTGCTTAAAATAGCGATCGACTCAAATGCTACTCATACTAATTATACTACGACCTCCTCAAATCGTTGAATCTTTTACTACCGCTTAAATTGCAGAGGATGTGGCTGTGGGGCGAGTTAAGGTGACCGACTGCCGTATGACGTCATCCCCGGAATCCCCACAATCACACGAATAATATCACTCGGTGACATTAATCGGGACCCCCTGTTTTACGTGCTTTTCGAAACACGGAGGATGTCAGATATTTGAAGACCAGTGTTAGAATGGGTCACACACCCATCCATCACCCGGCCGCGGAAAAAGCTGCTCAACCTAGCGATCGACTCAAATGTCGGTTACTGAAGCTACGACCTCCTCCTAGTTATAAATTATAAGTGTATAATTATATTATAGTTAGTTGAATACGATTTATCAGTCCGGAAACGGTTTTCATAAAGATAATCCATAGACAAATTTTAGTAGATAAAAGTTGCCAGAAAACAAAATCGGTATATTTTTTAACTGTTAAGAAAAATACAACTTACCTAAAGCGTGTTTCAATTGGTTGTTTTCCTCTACCAGTTGTATCATAGTATTCTTTGCGATTGCCAAATCTTCCTTCATAAGAGCGTTCGTTGTGGTTAGACTCTCGACTTTCGATTGAAGATTAGCGACGGTGGCGCTGCGAAGTGAAAACATTTCTTCACACCCAAAAATTAATTCTATTAATGAATGGAATCTTTGGATTGTCCATGGAACCCACTTCTTTGGAATCTCCCTTTAAGATGATGAAGATTTTAAGACGATTAATAACGCGTAAGCAATATTGTGTACACTAGCGGTCGACAAAACGTGGCCCGCGACCCCTCTATTTGTGGCCCGCGAACCCTCTATTTGTGGCCCGCGAACCCGATACTTGTGGCCCGCGATCCCGACACTTGTGGCCCGCGGCTGTTTTTGTAAATGACAACCTATTTCTTATAAATAATAATAATAATAAGATAACATTAAACCTTTGTAGAACAGTGTGATGATTTTTAATAACGCTTACGAGGTCTACCTACATAAAAAAAATAAATAACGAGACACCTATTTCCAAATAATTATTTTACAAGTGTGGCCCGTCTACATCTAATTTCTCAACAATGTGGTCCGCTTGCATCTATTTTTTAACACGATGTGGCCCTTGCCTACCAATAAGTTGCCGAGCTCTGGTATATACAACGATACTCATTGTGATGATAGTGATGATTAGAGAGGATTGCTAAGTCGACTTGTGAGAGTCGCAGAGTAACTTTGCGTGGCGACACAGTATTAGATGTTACATTTAAAATCACAGTGTGGCGACGATTCTCACGGCATGCGTCGCCACGCTTACTGACAATTAGACCCGTCACGACCGTTTGATATTTTTGATGTTTTGTACAATTATTTTAACCGGCTTGATTGACTTTTGATTATATACGAGTAGATACTCTTTTTATTTATGTTACGATCGACGTTTATATATAATGTTTATATATAATTTTTTCCACGTAATAGTATTGTTTAGGTATTTTTTTGTTAATTCAGAAATATAAATAAATAACGTTTATTTGGCCAAAATATAACAACCAAAACGCATGTTACAGTACAGTTTGCGGTGCTCGTACGACTAAACTATGTACTTGATGAAAAGAAGGTCGAGATATAATTTGTTAGTAATTACCTACAACTTATATTACTACCTTTCTCTAGTTTTATTTTATATGTAACTGTTTTTATTGTGAAATGAGGCGGAAAGGAGATATTGTCATAAAACTCCATTCCATTCAAAGGCGCCATTTTTCAATATGGCGGCGCGAGGGGCACAAATACGAGGTGGCGAAGTCGAAATTCGGAAAGAGCGCAACAAAATTCTTAAAACTGCCAATTTTCAAAACTCTCGGAAAACTTTCTAGTTAATCTCTGTTATTAAAACCAAAAGCATTGGACTATATGATTGGCTTGTTTGAGTATTTAATGGAAGTAAAGATCTTTAGGCCTAGTATATTATATTTATTATTAACCCAAGACGCAAATAGAGGGGTTTTATATGTTTGACGTGTCTGTGTCAGTGTCTGTCTCACATAAACAACCTATTACAACAATATTATAAACAACAGCGGTGGGTAAAAGCATGTGTTAATAGTTCACTTACTTGAGATGTCTATTCAACTCTTCGATGTAGTTCTTCTGGTCGAGCATGGTGTTGATGTGTCGTTGGAGGTGTACACTGCGTTCACAAAAGATGCAAGGCCTAATGTGTGTATGTACGTACTATGTATGTGTGTGTGTGTGTGTGTGTATGTATGCACGTATGTATGTATGTACGTCTGTACATATGTTGGCAAAACTTTTATATGCGGATGGGTAGGTGCTGATTGGTTATCGTCATTAGTCAATTTGGCGATAATTGCACGGAGGATCGCGACATGTCAGAGCCAGTTATGTGGCATCCGTTGAAGACAGTGATAAAGTGTTAACCAGTGCAATAGTGTTGGAAGTGTATCCGTTAAAGTATTTGAGTATATTCATGGAATTTAGTATATCAAGGTCTTCTTCATCTTCTTCTTAGCGTTATACCGGTCTAGCATTAAGGTCCGCATAAGTTGCAGAGGATGTGTCTGTGGGGCGAGTTAAAATCACCAGCTGACCGATATCGACATCCCCGTAACCACCACAATCTGTACAATCTCACAACAAATATCACTCAGTTACATTAATCGGGACCCACTGTTTTACGTTCCTTCCGAAATGCGGAGGTCCGATATTTGAAAATAAGTTTTAGAGTGGGTCACTCATCTATCACACGGCCGCAGTAAGAATTGCTTAACTTAGCGATCGACTTAAATACCGGTTACTGATTAAACTACGATCTCTTCACTTGTACCAGTTTGTAAATATTTTAAACTCTATTAAGACTAAGTGACTCAAACAACAATAGAGATATGTTAAACATAACTTTATTGTAGTGGTACCTATCTTAGAGATGAAAGTCTTTCATACACTGTACACGTCACTCGGCTAATAAAAGCAGACGGGCAAGGGTAAATTCGATTGGAGTCCGCTCGTATAATACTCAATGAGAGTGGATTTTTATTTGATTTTCCTTTGTCAAGCATCTGGACAGCGGGACATAAAAATAATCGTAAGTTCTAACGACCCTTTTTTGGTAGTACAGGAAACTGTAGCTCGAATTTTGATAGTATACGCAAGGAAAAGGGAGCGAGGATTTCAAGTCTCAAGCGTTTCTTACATCAACGCTCATTAAATAGCAAATAATCATGGTAGCCCAGTAGTATGCTAGTAGTTTCCTATCTCGGAAATGTATAAAATAGTGTATTTAAAATAGGGAAACCTTTTAATTAGAGGTAGTGCCACGCTTGCAGTCCTTTTGGTCTGCAGTTATATTGTGCCGCCGCAACCGGGTACCAGTACCTCTTTCTCACATAAGATCGACCGAAAGTGGCGGCAATGCTGTCACGTCAAGGGATGGCATTGTTGTCGCGTTTCGTTCGGTTTGTGAGAGTTCCGGGGGGTTTAAACCCATACTTAAAGGCCGACAACCTGCGAGCCATTTTGTGGAGCAGATGTCCATGGACGTCGAAAATCACTTAACGCTTGCTCGTTTGCCCCTTGGAATATAAAAAAAACCTTTCTGATTATTATTACTATTGCTGTTACTTAAAACATGCAAACTTTTATCTTAATTTAATTGTTTAAAATAAACATAAAAGTTTATATCAGCCCTTGATCATATAACGTCCTAATAAACATAAAAGTTAAAATTAACTTTAAAGTCTGTCAAAACTAATGTTAAGTCTGAAATTTTAGCACAGATCATATTTCTATTCCAGCTAGTAACTCAACCTGCGAAACGCGTTTCTTTAATTTCGATGATTTTAATTTTGTATGCAAAATCGTAATTATTTCGTTTAAAATAATATCAGCTATCTACCAGCGAAATTCCCGTAAAAACCGGCTAACCCTTCGGTAACAACCCGGAACAACCAGCATACGTCTATCTATCTATTATTTTGTTATATATGTGCCTTTGTATATTTTACGGTCGTGTGCATTTAGTACAGATTAATTTTAACGTTATAAACATGCACTTATTTATTTATATACATGTATAGACTATGCAGAACAATAATTATATTTTTATTGTATTGTAGGATAAAGGTACAATCTCTTTTGTCTTACGCAATTTATAAGTGTCGTCCAACTTTATTGTTAAAATGACCTGAAACTCCTAAAAGTATGAATACTGTTACAAGGCTGTGAAGGTCAAATCAATATAATCGATATTATATTAAACTATATAATATTAACAACAACAACACTTTTAATAGTCTTTCTTTACGCTTGATTGAGAATCATCTTGTGGAGCATAGGTGGGACTGATGGACGATATTGTCAACCACCGCAGAGGAAGATCCTCGGTCCGGGCCAGGTGGAGTTGCCCGGGGCGGCAGCGCCTCGCCCACGTCGTCGGTAGGTCTATATATAGTGATTCTACGTAGAAACTTCGCTAGCATGTGGTTGGTTTTGTACGGTACACGACAGCATTTGTATCACTTCCGTCGACCTGTCCGTACAACGCCATCTAGTTTGCTTCAAAGACAAAAATGTACAAAGAGTTTGAACTATTTCTGGCTCCGCATAAGAATAATTTCAAATGTACAAATTAGCAGTATCATAAACTCATAAAAACTAAACCTCCTACGAAAACTAAGACTATATTACAAGCATAGCAAAATTAAGGACAGTTTGAAGCAGTAAAACAGAAAATAGGAATGCTAATTCGTAATTTTTACACTTACTTTTTACTTCCACGTAGTTCAGTTTAGTGACGCAGTTTTCCGGATTCCGGTATCCTTGCCCTTTCATAATGAACAAGATTATGTTTGAGCCGTTATTACATTTCACTAAAGCTTTTCCGACGACTGGGTTCTCAGTTGGCATGATTCATTTATAAATAACCTTTCTTTGCCGACCGTTATTTATCATAACCTCAGATTAGAGACATTTAGTTCTATAATCTGAGATCATAACAAAGTAGTATTACGTAATATTTGTAATACCTAAGCCAGACATAGTGCAATGTGTAACAACATTTTTGTCCCCGAAGCCCACAAAGTTTTACAAAACTATGTACAGTCACACAAAGTCCCTGGCCACACTATTTGATCGTTGAAATGATCATTCAAATGAAGCTATGTCTGACTCCGGCATAACATTTATTGCAGGTTCAATTGCTGAATATTTTATATGTTAATTATTTATATATTAATTATCTATATATTAATCTATCGACTATATCAAAGTTATATAAATATTCTAGTAGTTCGACCAGTTACTCAACTAACTAACTGTTCAAACTACTCTTTGGTAGCTAAAGTAGGACGGGGTGGAAACCGAACAATCATTGTATTGTCTAAGTTTTGATATTGAATTTAGAATTACAGATACTCGGTCTGGAGCTCTCATTCTAATATAATGGCAGCTCCATATTAGTGCCGTGAAGCTCCGTTAACAGGCGTGAACGTGGTTGTGGACAGTTTTCGCGAGGTTCGCGTGCGTTCAGCTCTGTTCCCAGATCAGTAGTTTGTCCCGCGACAAAGAGTTCGCGCCTTTTTCGCGCGGCTTTCAAGGGTACACAACCTCATTCACGGCTGCGTAAAATTGAATTTCGGCACTGGGTTCAATATAATGATTTATATAAATATAATTCTGATAACTGCTTCTTTATAGAAAGTCTAAAGTGCATTTTTTATAATTGATAAAGACAGTCCTAATCATATAATAAGGCAATTCAAAAATCCAGCAAGTAGCATCTTCTACGTCTATTTCGCGGCGAGTTTCATGAACGATTGTCAATATCCCGTGAATGTGGAGGGCGTGACCTGAGCCGTGAATTCGCGGCGTGAATTCATGGCAACAATGTGGAGCAATAAGATGCAAATTACTTCCTCAAAATGACAAAGGACTAATGGGCAGCTAGACAATAAGTGACGTGAAATGTCCATAGAAATTAGCTCCGGGTAACTTTGCGCTTTGTATTAATTCTCATCATTTCCTAACATAAAAGTAGAATCGATTCGGAAATAGTACAGGTACATACAACCTCCACAGATAGTTACCGCGAGGCAGGAAATTCTTTGCAGTTTTCGTTTTGTGTACTTGGCATTGCTAGACATATATAATGATAGCTTGCTGTTACAGTCTATGGGTGACTGAAATGATATTTTCTCTTCTCATTTGAGGTTTCTGATTTTTTAAAGGCTTCGCCTACAAATACTTAGAAGAAATGAATAAGTAAAGATAGACAACTTCATGCCTCTGTTTTAGATAACAGCCGTCTGTTATACACAAATATATATGTACTTGTGTATAACAAACACATATATATATATATATATGTGGTGGTTGAGGATCGGTTGACTGTAAGACCCGTTGCGGCTGATCAGAAGCAGTCGAGTGTGACGTTGATGGTACAGGCTCATTGAAAAATGATATATTATGATGCCGAAGCCAGGCATAGATTCATTTCAATGATCATGTACTATGGCCGGGGACTTTGGGATAATATTGTATCTGTTGGTGCAAGAATTGCTCAAAGCATCTAGCGGGACCTGCAATGAAAGCGAGGCTCATCTGTGGACCACAT
This sequence comes from Charaxes varanes, assembly GCA_024363005.1. NCBI lineage: Eukaryota > Metazoa > Arthropoda > Insecta > Lepidoptera > Nymphalidae > Charaxes > Charaxes varanes. The sequence continues at coordinate 21,682,824 of JANCMC010043217.1, forward strand.
GTTGGAGAACAAAAAAGATCTCTTGCAGGAGCGCGCGTGGAAACGGACGATTGCAGGGCAAGGGATGAAGGGTTTGGGACGCAGGCATATCTGAGGACCGAGGCCAGGCTTATGCACACCGTTTTACCATCACTTCGAGAAGCGACCCCACCCGCGACAGCTCATTCCGTTTTATACCTTAGACTTTATAATTTGTGTTTTCCTAATTTTACATTGCTTATTATATACCCTTTATACAGTCCACTAGTCTTTCATTTATGTCCAGCACAAAACCAAACAGTATCCAATACCTTACTTACAAAGAGCAATGTTTCAAAGTCATATATTTTATAGACATCTCCTTAGTGAAAGCGCTATATCAATCATAAGCAAATTTATATGCCGACTCGCATTTGGGCGAAAAATTTAATGCCTTTGCCCCACCACCTTTTTTAAAGCCTGGATCTAGGAAGTGAAATACTATCAGGCGTGGATATAATTTACTAACGGGCGAGCGTGTAACACACCGCCAAAAAACTCGCTAGAGAATTCAATCGACACATCCTAGTCTTTTTTCCCAGCGCATCCGGCGTAAAGCCAATTTGTAAAAAACGGCCGGAATTTTGAATAGCTCCGGTCGATAGTGCTCGTGGTTTGTGGCCGCGGTCCCGAATTTCAAGATTTGGTTTTCAATTAATAAATGCCATATAGATATGACAACAAAAACAGTTAACCTACAATGACTTTTGGATAAATTCTGTTGGTATTTCTCATGTAAAAGTGTCATATTTATTAAAAAAACAAAATTTATTTACATTTATAGTACACGATAGTTAGTACATTACATCAGTCATCTTGTTCCTAGCGTTATCTCGGTTAAGTACCAGGGTCCGCATAGATTCTAAAGGATACAGCTATGGAGCGAGTTAAGATAACCGATTGCCATCTGACATCATCCTCGGAACCACCACGATTTCTACAACCTTACGACTAATATCACAAAGTGACATTACTCGGGTCCCACTGTTTTACTCGCTTCCGAAACACGGAGGAGGTCGGATATCAAATATAAACCAGTGCTAGAATGGGGAAATTTATGATTATTAACTATTAAATAGTTAAAAAATTGAACAATTCATGTCGTGTCCTTCATACCCGCCACATATACGCCCGTGGCTAAGTTCTGGGACGGAACCGACTGTTGCGATGAATAAGAAACTATTAAGTCGTGCGATACAAACGTAATAATAAACAAAAGTATATTTTGATGGTCAATCCTTACTGTTATTACAAATGCGAAAGTAACTCTGTTTGTTAGGCCTTTGCGTCGAAACCGCGGAACCAATTTTGATGAATTTGGAATAAAGATAGACGGGACTTTGAAAAAGGACATAGGTTACTTTTTGCCTTGAAAATGTAATTCGAATGAAGTCAACTAGTTGTTAAAAGTTTATATGCAATTCGAAGAAAATAATGTGGATGAAGTGGCGGATTGAAATTGCTATTAAATAAAGAGAGGAAAAATAATTCTCAATTGTATGGGAAAGTTGACAGAGTAACATCTTGATATGGTTTCTTTGAATACGTGTTGATAAACAAGCCATTTGTGAGGACGTTAAAAAGACAGACGTAAGTCCCGTCTCTTCAACGTCGCGTTTGTTTGTATGTTTGTCATACATGACACAACTCCTGTACTCGCGGGAAAGTTTCGTTATCTCCTTGTAATAACATGTCACGAGGTCTTATATACATAAATGAAATGACAAGCAGTTGCACCTTGCAAAAAGTAATGCGTATGTGACACACAAAAATAAATATTTAATGTATATAACATCACGGCAGACCAAGAATAAAATGGAGGAATGACTTGGAGCGTTATAATAGAGATTGGCAAAGGGAAAATCGGCGTAATGCCGCAACCCTAAATCTACACCACTGAATCCGCCACCGAAGCATAGAACTACACTAACTTTCCGCTGTGCCTCAACGCCCGCAGGCAAGTTGCCGGCCTTTGAGAAATGAGTATGCTCTTTTCTTGAAGGTCCCCAAGTCGTATCCGTTCGGAAATACAGACGGTGGTAATTGTTTACACGGAGGAATTGTGCGAGTTATGAAGTTTCTTGAAAATCGCACGGTTGTGGATTTTAGGACATCAAGGTGGTAAGGGTGAAATTTCAGATTCTGGCGAGTTGTCTTGTGGTGGAATACAGCTACCAGTATTAGTCCGAACAACTCCTCAGAATACTCCCCATGATACATGCGGTAAAACATGCACAGTGAAGCGACATCTCTCCGCATAGCCGAACCAAAGAATCGAGCCGAACGGAAAGAGCTGGGTCGGTCAATCGTAAGTCTGTTACAACGCAACACTAGAGTTCCTGTAAAATCCTTAAGGAACACTATCCTTTTGGATGGATGAAAACCCTGTTCCTTTTCAGTGTTTCTAATAAAATATATATCCATTACTTGATTAATACAAAACCCACCTTCGTGTGTACAATATTGGCAGGAATATGCTACAACCTTCACAACACCTTTCATTCGAGTACATCATAATAGTCACCCACCACCTCACTCCTTCATTACGCTACCTTCCTACGTCTAACAAAACAAGCCATCAATCACGGTATTCAGGTGATAGCGAGGACAATATCCATCACGAACACTAAAGAATTAAGAAGGGTGATGTAAAATTTTGCTCAGTCAAATTTAACCCTTATTAGGTTGCATGTAAGTATAATTTCGTTTCTACTTGCCACCCTAGTGCAATTACAAGAATATTCTTGTTATCATTGTGCGTGTTTTCGTCTGTTAAGTATGTTTCTTGCTCTTGCAAATGTTTTTTTCGTCTATAACCGACTCTTTGCATCGCTATATATTATGTATCTGTCCTATACAATTAGTAATTATTCAAAGCATCGTTTCTTCATTACGCTGTCCCTACTGCAAACAAGTCATCAATCATGACGTCCAGGTGATATCGGAGACGGGCTCCATCACGAACAATAAAGGATTAAGTAGGGCGGGAAAACATGAAAAATAATCAAATGTCAACCTTATTTCAAGCACTGGAAGTGCCATTTTCCATTAACCAATAGTTACTCATTGCTTCGCAATTACAGGAAGATTCCTTTTCGTAATTATGCCAGGATTTGTTTGTGTAGTGTATTATATTTTCTGAACTAAGAATACCTCCTTATTTCACGTGTAAATAATAAGTTTTTGTATTTGAAATACCTTTTACGTTGATTTTGTTTAAATTCGAGAGATTTTTGTGCGGATAAGATTAAAATAACCATCTTTTTTCCTTGTAACAAAGCTATCTGCCATTGAAGGTTCCATAAAAATCGGTTTTTCCTTGTTTCTCGTTGTAACTACATAGTGTTTGTGCAGTAACGATATCTCAGAATCATGACTGTATTTTTCCTTGAAGTTTTTTTAATATTCTGTAAATAATGTGATCATATAATACGTTCCCTTGATCTATAAACAATAAGGTCAAAAGTATTAACGGTAAATAAAGAAAGATTTAACGCGCAAACTCGGATGCATCCTTATTTGACGACCTTTAAAGCATAACGGTGCGGATGTTTGTCTTTCAAATAGTAGGTATTGGATTCAAAACCGCACTATAAATAAAGCCGAAAAAAGTTTACTTATACTTTTTTATTGCTTGCACTAGGAGTGGTAAATACACAGATTATAGAAATAGACTTTTTTTATGACCTGAGGTCAATACGACAGTCCAACTTTTACCATTGAGCTATAGAGGCTTTAACTGAGACATTGAGGATATTAATGTTATGCCGGAGCCAGATATAGTTTCATTTGAATGATCACGTAGTGTGGCCGGGGACCTTGTGTAGCTGCGCAACATTTTGTAGTACTTTTTAGTCTACAAGGACAAAGAGCTATGTCTGGCTCCGGCATTATATTACGTGAAGCGAAAACTTTACGTACTATTTTAATAACATTGTGCAGTTGGAGGAGTAAGGAATTTGGCACTATTATAGTAGGTTTAGATGAGAGTGTGTGAATGCTAATATTATTGTAAAATATGCATTATAAATATATTAAATTATTAATATAAAACCACGTCTCCGCCACCTCCTTGAGCGCGCGCGGCGGCGCCAGCACCCACGCTTCATGATATATAGCCTTCCACGAGAAATGGGCTATCTAACACTGAAATAATTTTTCAAATCGGACCAGTAGTTCCTTGAGATTAGCGCGTTCAAGCAAATAAACAAACTTTTCGTCTTTATACATTAGTATATAGATAAATGATCCCATCGTTGGTCGCTCCTAATTCAAATGTTCTTTGTAGAATTTCCTTTATTTTTGTAAAGGACTTTTATGTCCATTTGCATTTCATCTAAAATGTAATTTTTAAAGTTTTCAATATTCACAAGAGTCGAGAGGAAAATAATTTGCTATTTACAAATGTCACTGTTGATTTATACCAAGGATGTATCGGATGCACTATTCACTGGTTTTTATAGAGTCAGACGCGTGGCTCTTCACGAGATCTGATATTTTTTTTTACGGTGAAAGCTTTATGCTCTTACGATTCGACAAACCTACTTAACATAAAATGTTCTTTTTGTAAGAATTCATTTCTATTTTAAGATGCACTAGTTGTTTTTAATTTGTTGTGCTGTATTATATTGAGTGTAGACTATTCCTTCGCTCATAGCCTATTTTATTATGAAGATTATTACTGTAGATTTATTGTGCCGCTACAGTTAAAATATTCACCCCATTCACCTATATTTTACAGTGAGAAAACGCAGTCTTTATAGGTAGGTTAAATGGTAGGCCTTTTAAAAACATATTTTTTTAAATAGTGACCAGCGGACCCGTCAGACGTCATCTAGCCTGATGATATTAGGCTCGTCTAACCCATTGGTTGAGTTGATTTTTTTTCTTTTTTTCTGAAAAAAAAAATCAGCTCGACTTTACATGTATAGGAGCCACGCCCAAAATGTAAAATTATTATTGTTTTAAGATGCCAAAAATAAAGTCTATACGTAACACATAACTACCAAATTTCATGCATTTCAGTTCATAGTGGTAGAAGTTACTTAAGGCTGTATAGACGGACGGACGGTCGAATTGAGCGAAACTTGAGGGTTCGTTGTAGTACTACGGAACCCTTAAAAAGGCTAATAAATACGACGTATACAAACGTATTATTTGAGATTCAATTCAGTTAGCTATCGGATCGCCTGTTCTGCTCTTATTACTGCAGCTGGGAATCATGTCATTTCTGGTGTATCTAAGCAAACGGACTCTGTATCAAATTACCTTTCTTTAGTCCCTGGTCAAATTAGGCACATTTACCATGGGACCACACTTCAGAACTACAAAATAATATTTTAAAATATACTCCTTAACAACACTTGTAAGGGACCGTACAAAAAACCCACGCACTTCAAAGTTAAATCTTTAAAAAGAACTCCTCATGTTAAATAATTTCCATAGGATCGTCTTAATGACCAACCTTTTAACTCATTTTTTTGTTGTGAAAAGCAATGGATCTCATTGAGATAAGCAACATCGTCGCTTAAAACACATTACAGCGCAAGTTGAAATATTTGTTGGACTTTGCTGAACCACTTGTTAGTAGTTTGGCTTATATTTTAGGATAGTAGATTATTCGTTCTGTGTTTAAGACGGTTAAGCGCTCGACCTTACAAAAAATGCCCTACGTAAAGTCCCCCACTTTAATTCGAAATCTTTACCGTTTTTTTGCATCATGATGGGTTATCGGTTTTAAGCCTTAAGGAAAAAGTGGAAAACTTGTGGGACGGGAAAAACATATGCGCAATCTTGTTTAGTAATTAAGAAGTAAATTTGTATTAAAATGATTATTTTATGGATATACTAATATATCTATGATCTTCGTATTGCGTATAGATGTTTCAGTCTCAAAATTCATGCCTCCACTTATTAATTGCAATGCTTGCTTGTGTGTGTGCAGCGTTTTTAATACACACGCAAAGTCAACCATGCACTGTAAACCAATGATGTTGACGAGCTTGCATATTTGCGTCTACAGGATATTTTGCATTTGAAGGTGAATACATTGGAGGGGCGTGCATTTTTAGACTGTACGCACTCTACCTATCGAGTTGTTTCCCTTTCTACCGCTTCGCGGTTAGTTCACACGGTTTTGAGATTATTTAAATCATTCTGCACCATATGATTTCACACATTTCTTTAACTAACTTGCTATTTTGCATGCGTTAAAAACATATGGCATGTAATTTAGTCAGTTGCTCTATTCAGGTTTTCAATTACCTCATGTTGCTTTGCTTTTATCTTTTTTTAATGACGTGTACCGTTCTTAGTAGCGGCTTTCTTTTTTTAATGGTAACACGATGAGAAAACAGTTTCCTCGACTTCACACTCACACAGTCATTCATTGTAAAAAGGTTTTGCTTATGTAAGATCTATTTACGTTCCTCCGATTCTATCAAGGAGAATTCTGTTTTAGTTTTAAATGCAGATAATTATTTATCGCTTGCCGTCCTGCGACCTGAGAGTAGGTAAAAATTTTAAAAGCGACAAATTCGAGATATTTTGCACAACAACATTTTCATTATTGAAAAAATTGTAATTTTTTCCATAATTCAAATGTAATGTTTAATTTTATTTATTTAAGAGAAGAACCATAAAAAAGCATATACTTGTTACATAGCATATAGGTACATAATTCTATATCTATATTAATTTACAAATGTGACAAACGAATTTCACTAAATATCATTTTTCAGACTTGTAAATCGATTCAATTTTTTTTTACTCATTCGTAATTGTCTATCTGTTATTATGAAGAAATTAAACGGGAGACTAAAATCTCCGTGCGGCGCTGATGCCGCTGTAAAATTGCTAAAAATGTCAAGTACATAAGATGTCGTAAGACTTAGCAAGTTGGGACGGTTTCCCAAGAAATACCTGCTTTTCATGCAATGATTTTTTGGATATTTATTTCAATTTTAGAAAATATTTTGCATCTTAAGTTGTTTCCATTAGCATTAACATACCGTGTCGGTGTGCAAGGAGCGTCCGTGTGGCATCGTAAATCTATAGTAATGATACCGACGCGCTGCGACACCGTTTGCGACCGTTATACCACTGCTCATGTTTTCCTTCTTAGCTTTCATCTTTACGAATCGGCAAAACTCCGTACTACTTACATTAAATTACTTTAAAAATAACAAAAGAAGAAATTCAGCAAATACATTGTTAAAAATTGATAGCACAGGCTAGTTAACTATTTCTCAGAAACTAGCTAATATTTTGCCTTGCAGTCAATTAAACCTAAAATATAAATATTTCAACGAGAAACAAACTTTGACCTGGTTAATTTTAAGTAATTGTAAAGTGAAATTTATATAAATCTACATAAATTCTAGCCTCAAAACGCTCTGAACATCATGGCGTCATGTATGACGTAACTTCTTGCCAAACAAGGCTGTTGGGAACGACAATTTGTTTGAAAAGAGGTGACGTCATGCGCTCAGATTGTTGTTTAGTGTTACGCGATTTATGTCTTTACTTTAATCAATTTTTATTTACAAAATATTAGACAATCTGACTTACTTTAGGAATTCCAGTTGAATTATGTGATATTTCAACCTTTGTCAACAATCCAGAATAAAAATTTATTAGGATTTGTTTTAGTTGAAACTACCCTATTGTGATTTACATTAGGGATAGGCCAACTACAAGATATGTATAACCTAATAGCTCTAAGCCTCCATCTGAATAAATTGAATAAATGTCATTTAAATAACTTAAAGAATAACACGTTGATCTAAATAGCCGTGACAAGTACCTATTGCCAAAATGAGATCGTACGTTTCAAAAGGACTTTATCTATATAAGGAGGATCTAATGATCTCAGGCGATATTGCTAATGCAAATATATTACCCTAGTTGCACTCATCGGAAAATCTGTCTAGGTTAACCAGATAAATAGCCTTTAAAACATTCATCGGTTGTTTATTGCAAACTAATAGTCGCTACACACGTTTCGATAAATCGTTGCGAATGTTGTAAACCGTACAGCTTAAACTGCGCAGTTTTATCGATATGTGTATATATGAAAAATCGTTGTCGATTAAACTGCACAGATTTTACGCAACGATTTACCTGTACAATTTATTCGCAACGATTTATCGATACGTGTGTAGCGGCTTTTACGCTTAAATTGGTATTTTCTCTCTAGCAATTTCAATCTACAAATATGTTGTAGTTCTGTGCTTGCTTAAATGATGTTTTAATTAGGCTATTAGTGTGACTCAGTTCTTATCAATTTTCTTATTTTTTATCCAATTAGAAAGTACAATTATTAAAGAAAGATAAATAATTCAATTTCTCATTAATTATAAATAATGGCTTCCCATAAGGCAGAGGAAATTCAGAGGAACTCTAAGGATATCTATACAGGTAATTTACCGAAAACGATAAAATCTTTTAGAATTCTTATCTGAGTCTTTTATAATTTTTAAAGAGAAATAGTTTAACAATTTTGTAAATAGGTAATGTAATTAGACGATTTGCTGTGTCTCGCTTTTGCGGCTTTAGGTTTGCTGGAAAACTCGGCCAATTCGTCACAGTCACAGCGAGCCGCCTCTACTCGCTGTTCGCTCAAACACGGATAATTTAATTTTTATAACCGTAAAGGCCGTTGTCTCAATTTATTGTTGCCATTCCACATTAACTACTAATTTACCGTTAACTGAGATTTTAATATTGGTTTATTATTAGATTCTTAATATAGTATAAGCTGTGTACTGTGTAAAAATTTTTGTGCGGAACCGTAATTGTTTTACTAAAAGTACCCATTATAACTTCAGCTATCTCCCAGTGAAAGTCCCTTCAAAATGGGTCTAATCGTTTCGGAGATTACCTGAAAAAAAAACAGACATACTGTTTTATTTTTTATTTGTGTTTTCGTTATAACTTCCATCGTATTACATATATATAAACAGATACTTCATTTTTATTTATATGTATAAATATCATTAATTCTAATGCTATCAGCCCTAAATAGCCTACACCTACATCCTAATATCATCATCATGTAATATTATGCCAATTCTGTTGTTATATCGCAGTGACAATTTATATTGAATTTAATTTTGTTCTTTAAGAAACAAAAAAATAAATAAATATGCATGTGTCTGCTTTTCTTATAAAGAACAATTGACACAATAATGTTTAAGACGTTTCATAGTAACTATAGATAATAGAGACCAGTAGAGCTGGGTAATTACATAAAATCAAAGAATCTTCTCCTCGGGCGAAGTCTTTTGTTCATTTTAGTAAATATTGTTGAAATTCCATGAATGGGCAGAACAATTAATTCGTTCGTTGTGCTTTCTTTTAGCCATTTCCGAGTACAATAATGATATGAATGAACGGACCTGTGACTCATCGAGTTACACCTGGTTTGCTGAGTTTTGGGACGGGCGAAGCGAGGTAACGTTACCTGTGAGTCAGCGACACGCGAGGGCGCCCGCTCTGTGACGTCACGAGTATGCTATGCGCACGTGCTTTGCCACATAAACTGACATAAAATCAATTCTTATACATACATACACTTTATAGTTGTAACCTATACTTAACTATCGGACCCGGCAGACGTTTTTCTGCCCTAGCCGGATGTTACTTACCATTTACTATATTCTATTATTCTATAATATTATTTTTTATACCCGTTCTCGTTCCGTATATTCCGTATAGATAAATAACGAAGATATTCACTGCAGCGGGGCTGATTTGTGAATTTTTAACCATATATATATATAAACACCCAGACTCGAGGCGGGAATCGAACCTATAACCCCCGGAGCGGAAGGCTGGGTCATTTCGAAGTGCGACAACGGGCCTGTGGCAATAAGTATGAAAGTGAATTTATTTTATAAGCTTTGCGTGATATTGTATACACGTCGTAAAAGTATCATTTAATCAGAAAAAACACTGTGCTCGTGGAATAGAAACAGACAATCTCCGGCATAACAACTATGGCGGTAATAGGTCTTCATCAACGTGAGAAAAGTCCCGTGTAAATGGTTGTTTAAATAATTATTAAGAAGTTTATGTTGAAATAACCTGGTTTAGTTTATAAATGAAGGCTATAAATAAATAAATACCATATTGCCATACTCAATACCTACCGATTGTTCTATTTCTACGGCATAGATTGTTACGTCACGTAATCGATGATTAACGAACCACACTTTCAGCAATATGTTTCGCAAGTTTTCTTTTTTTAATTTAGTGTTTTGCTTTTAGAAAGTAACGGTGCCAATTATATCATAATAAATTCTCTTTATTTATGAAAAATTATATTGTCCCTTGACCTTTAAATCCATGTTGGCTATTGTTTAATTACCGGCTAGAATAGTCTTGATCCTTTAATGGACAATATAGATGTCGATTTTTTCATTTCCCGATGCCAAAGCCCATCAAAATTTTATAAACCGTTACTGCGAACGAGCAGAAAGGCAAACCTATAGACAATAATATTATTTAAACACAAAATACTAAAGAAAACAATCATTGATGAATGACGAATTTCACACGAAGCGACAATTAAATTTTGTTCATGTCAAATAATCGGGCACGGCTTGTTAGCACTTTTAGATGTATGTACGATGCAACTCTACGTTAGATCATGGTCAAGTAAGCGCTCAACTTCAAGGGATTATAGACCTCAGTATTTGGTATTAATTTCAAGTCTGTACCTGTTCGTGTTTCTGAGAAAAGGGCCAGCTACGACAGGGACTATAAAGTTCCCACCGTGGTAAGGGACCCTTTCATTTTACCCTTACAACATTAACCACAAATTTCCGACTGGTCGTAATTCGCCAAATAATCTTTAGATTTGCATACTACGTGTTTATTACAAAATTTTCACATTGTTATATTTGACAATCAATACGGTCGTCATTACTACGCATTGACACCTTATAGTAAAATGTATGAACTAGTGTATGTAAGTCATTTGGCATTAGTGTGCGTGTGATTTTATTTTCATAATTTAATATTGCATATTTAATAAAAATATTAGCACTCGCACTCTATTATTATATAACCTATATTATTGATCAATAAGTGAAGCGAAAACTTTCGGTACCATTTTGCGAAAATTGCGCGAACAGTGGAGTCTGAAATTTGGCACAATTATAGTACGTATAGAGGAAATATATTTTTTATAAAATATGCATTATTAATAGATCAAATTATCATAAAAAAGCCTCACGCACACCAAACGATTTATACATACATGTATACATTTTACTAGATTGTGTCAAAACGTAGTCACGATCACCGTATGTATATTAACTGTCAATTTTTTTTTAAATTAATGTTTTAACGGTCCTGAATACATGCCCTTTTGGACCTTGTCAAATACATATAAGAATGCTGGTGTACAGAGAATTAAAATTTTGTATATAGTTTTGAATACGGTACACAAATCTTAAGATGTGTGGTGGAATTTTGACCCGTCAGCAATCTGTAGTACTAATAAAAGTCCCAGGCTTGTTTTGAACGAAATTAATATTTTCGCTCTTTATTACCTAAAGCCATAGGAGTAGGTAATTAGACCAATTCCTATGGTGGTTAAAACGTGTTGGATCCTGCGTCTGTACGGGAAACCCATGGAATGCTAAAAAATTTGTCTCTAGGCGTCTTTGAGTGGAGCAAGTGTAGTGACCCATACGGCTCCATCGTATGAGGAGCAGAGGGCGAGTCCTGCACTCCTGAGCAGGACTACTGGAACTCCTGGTGGACGAAGCGTCAGGGATGATGGATATTGCTCAGCTGGAAGCACGCCTCGAGCCTTGGGTGAGGTTTTACTCTATTCTTTTTAAATCTGACGGGTCCAGACCTGGTCTTGCCCGAACGTTAGGTTACTTACTATTTACTACATTCCGCTTCCGTTCCCGTCCCAGTACCCGGTGTTGTCTCCATAAATTGTCAAAAACACTAAGGTTACATTAGAATTAATGTAATAGAGTGGGTAAGTATTAAAAATTTTCTAATTCCCCCAATTTTCCAAATTTTTTCTTTCTTAAAAAACTTTTCCTAACAATAACGAACACAACAAAAAAGAATTAGCGAAATTCCACACAGCCGTTCACGCGTGATGCCGCCACCAAGGGAAATTGGTATTCAATTTTTTTCATTTCACAGGTTTCATTCTCTTTGTTTTTTATTTCATATAGATTAAAGGACCGTTTAGGGAACGAATTAGGCACAGACTAAATAGTTTAAAAATAATAATAAATATGAATTACCTGCATTCCACCGTTGTTGCTCGCAGTCGGCAATCGGCACCTCGGGCGGCATTTTTTCGCGTCGGCGTCCCATTATGTAGGTTCGGATGCCGATGTTATTAAGATCGTCGTATTGGAGAATGATCGCTATTTTTGCATTCAGTTCCAACGAACAGGTATGCGGGACTCCTCGGTTTTATTAGAGGTCTTTAAAAATGGATCAAGGCTCATGATGTCCTGTTATTTATATATAATAGAGATAGTCGGCTGTTAGAAATTTCCCAACAAACCTTATTGCGTACAATGACACATATTGTTCTGCTTATAGAAAAATAAATTTTGACAATTAATATAACATAGGTTTGTCAAGATTACGGTTTGACTTTATCCAATATATGCGTGTTAAACTGTGTAAGTTGTCTTGCATTGGTATGCGTGTGGTTTTATTTTAATAATTTTGATAAATAAATATATACAGAACTATATGACACACGGACGTCTGTTCCTAAGGTAGACAACTTAATACCTGTGTTATAGGTAACAGCCGCCTGTTATGAGACTCAACGGAAACTTTACCTTTGAATCGGAGGTTGGTATTCTCTTTGAAAAGCTAAATACCTACCCGCAATTTTGGGTTAAAATCAAGATGGATCAAATTAAACTTTGGATGAACATCAAGACGGTAAACGAAAAAAATTACCTCGTTAACTTTGGAATAACCGAAATGATGTGGATCAATGTCCAAGTGAAGGGTACTTATCCAGAGGCAAATTTGATTTATTCAATTTATGGTGATCTCCTGGCTCGACATTTCAACAAACAGATTAGTGAAAAGATTTCAGAAGAAATTTATTCAGTCTTTAAGCCAGACTTGCCCCTGGAACTGGGACCTTGTTAACGTGCCCACAGCTTTACCAATTGATTGGCAAATACAAATTCACATGTATTTAGTCCTGTACAATGCATTGCTCGATACCAATAAAGTGTCATTAAAACATCACCCATGGCAGTGTGTGCTCTGTGTATGAGGTTGGCTTGTGTGGGGTAGTGTTGTGTTGAAAATTCCATAAAGAGGGATGTATTCTTTAAACATTTTCTTTGGTCTTTGAAATATTTTTTAGCGTATACAAGAGAATCATAAAATTTAAAGTTGCACTCTTTACCGGGATACTTTAGCCAAAAGTGTGCAACGATAAACTTGAAATCATACGCGAATCCGTTGTGGGCACTAAAGATGGCTCCCTTTTTATCCCACTCTTCTATCAGGCTCATTTCTAAATGATTTTCATTTTTTTCATAGATAATTTCCAGAGTTGGCCCGGTTACAACTATCATTGCAAAGTCTCGGACGCGAGGTATAAAGGTGCGACCAGAGGAGGTGCGACCAAGCAAGGAGCTCACCTCGAGATCGAGAAACACCAATGGTGGAGGCTCGCCAAACGACGACATTGCTTTTGGAATCCATTTTCTGTAGGTTTGTTCCCTCTCATCTGGCTTCTTACTTTTCGTCACTTCGCTCTTGCCACTCTTCCAGTCCACCACGAGAGCCATGTTGTTTGCGGTTTTTACCAATATTTATGAAAAATATACTTTAATATTTCATATGGTTTTTACCTGTGCTCACTTTTTATCTAGACAAAGATATGTCATTACTCTCGATGAGTCCCAAGGCAAGAAATCGTTTGTCTCTTTATATAGAAATTTAGTCGATGGCTGCGTCTTTAGTGGTGGCAAATGTTTAGAAGTAAAAGTTGCATCCAATGTGGCAGTTGATCTAAAGGCTTTTGCATCGGTATTTGAAAAAGAAGAAAAGGTTGAAGAAAAATGGCTAATGTTCATCTATTATAGATATACCACAAGACAAAACATACAGCTCATTGAATTTCACTATAGTTATTTTCAATGTTTGGATGTCTTTAGAGAATTGCGTGACGCTCTAAAAAACCTCCGCCTAGACTCTCTCCTTTATAAAATCAAGGAAAACGATCTTCTATTAAATTATCAAGAAATTATGAATTTTATTGAAGAAAATAAAATAAATACCACCAAGTTGGAAGATTTTAGCGTTTTGGAAAAGATTATCGACAATTATTCTGGGATTGCAACAAAAAACAGACACGCTTCTTATTTGAGAAAAATGTTTGAAAAAATTTGTATAAATAACATATATAGTATTATATCGATCATTTGTGAAAAGAGACACATTCCAAAGAGGAGACAATGAATGAACAAAAAATTTTATTCTGTCTCCAAAACACGTTGGGATCAAAGGTATTTTTGTTCAAGTTAAACAACAATAAATTACATTTTATCCAAGCCTATTCAAACTATGTAAAGTACCAAAAGAGTGTGGGAAAATTTTCTCGAACCAAGCCTTTGAATATTGGGCAAATTTTGTCTCAATTCAAGGACTCGATTTGGTTCGTGAATCAAAGGTCTTTTTTAGAGCATTTTTTAAAATTCGACGAAAAAAATGGTTGCCGGAAAGGGTTTTTGATTAAAATTTCTGAAAAATTGAGTGAAAATCCCCTCTTTTCCCAGGTGGTCAAATACAACATTGAAGAAAGGCTTAAAATAGATGATTTGGAGTTGGCTTGGTAGGACCAAGGATGAACACTAATAATTGGTTTACGATTTCGGATGGACGAGTGGGTCCACCCTCTCTCTCTGCCAGTCAAATAAAGAGTCTAAACCGTCGAAAATCTCACTTCTGTAAGAACTGTTTTTAAAAGGGTGGCTAACGAGTTTCTTGCTGATTCTTCTCGTGACTTGACTCTTCTGAATCAGTGATAGATTTTAAAATATTTGACGATTCAAAAGAAGGCAATATCTATTCGTCAATTTTCGTACATACGTAACGGGTCGGAAGATCGTCGCCCTATCTCGTAGGAGGGCGCCCTACACGTTTACCAAGACGTGGTCACCACTCAAACACATCTTCCAACAGTTAAGAGCTATGTCGGTAAATATCTTTCACTGGCGGATTACTTCGTTCCAGACATTAACTCTTAGAGAAATAGCGAGCATAGCTCTTATACAAAGACAAGTCGTTACCCGCGACTTCGACCGCGTAAAATTAGGTAAAAATATAGATTCAATTCGTGATGATATATAGCCTATAGCCTTCATCGATAAATGGGCTATCTAACACTGAAGTAATCTTTCTAAACAAACAAACAACTCAAAGCTAGTATTGTTCAAGGATACATAGTGTCTAATTCGATTCATTTAAAAACAATTCATCATATAATGTACAGACTAAAGTAATACAATCCATCAATAGTAATTGTATAAACTTATCAACGGTTGAAGAGGGTTGTGCAGTGGAATGTAACGCGGTAAAATATTCGGTTATATCGATAAATTGGACAAACAAAAATAGAATTATTGGAAGCCTCCAAATCCATTTTTGTGCCTGACATCAATTTGTGTTAACAAATTTCAATATTTATTACGATTTTTTGTTAAGTTATTCTACTTACTATGTCAACCGAGAAACTACATAAATATGTATGAGTATAATGAGCGGGAATTTTTTCTTTGCTATTGTAAGAGCCAGAATCCTATTGATCATATTTCGACTGTCCCGTTGGCGCTGTTAGCCCCCTGCCTTCCGCTGCGGGGGTCGTTGGTTCGATTCCCGCTTCGAGCCTGGCTGTATATGTATATAAGTATGTACTTATATATAAAAATATGTTGTGCATCAGTCGGCTGTTACACAGGTGTTAACTTTCCTAGCTGAGGAACAGACGACGTTTGTATGACATAGTTTATAGTCCTGTGTATGTATATATGTATGTGTGTGTATGTATGTATGTATGATTGTATATTTGCATGTATGTTTGTATATTTATTAGTTTTTGCATTTATAACTAAGGCGTCGAGACTCAAGCTAATTTTTTTTTTTTTTTCTATTCTTTATTTATAAAATTAAAAATTAACATTCTTATTTACATTGAATGATTCAGTCATAAACTCACTTGAGTTTTACCGTGAATCATAGCCATCGCATTTGGTTTATATAATTTAACCACGGTACTAAAACAAAGATGATAAACAATCACAAACTTTAAAATTCATTTAAAAGCTTGTGATAGAGTGAGGCCGCAGTTATATTTATGTGTATAAAAATGAACCTTAATTTCCCTTGGAGTCGGCATATCAAGCGTGAACGGCTGAACCGATTTCGTTAATTCTTTTTTTTGTATTTGTTATTGCCAGGAGAAGGTTCTTATGACAGAAGAAAATTAGAAAATATACGTAAACATTACAATAGGACAATGTGTGCCAGGTCCTGTAGTATCTGTAAATGAAAATGTATGTAAGCGCATAACTTCCGAATGACTGCATCAAATTGGATATTTATTTTGTTACATGTCATTATTGTTAGAATAAGGTTTGTGTACTTAAAAATGCCTATTCGTCTATTTTATTAAATAATAATAAATAAATAACGTTTATTTAAACAAAGTACACTTTGTGTGAGTGTGCGTGTGTGTGCGTGTCATCATGGCTCCCAAAGGGTTGAAGCGATTTTAATTTAGTTTTTCTTGTATTATGTATATATATGTTCTTAGACATCTTTGATGAAAATCGGTTGACCCGTTTTAATGCTGTGGGGGGTGAAAGAGGGGAAGTAAAATAAACGATATGAAGGGAATATATACGAGTGGAGTTTCAAATGAAATGCATTGGGTATTTGAAGAGGGGGGGGGGGGGGGGTTAATGGCACGGAGGATTAATTTACTGAATTTAACGAGGATGTTTAAGTAGGAGGGGTTTTTTAAATTTGGGATTTAATGCTATTCCCCCGTTCCCCATTTTAAATTTGTCTCTAGGAGGGGAAGAGCACCCAAAAATTGGAAAGACGATATCTACCGACATACCGTTGATAGTAGATGGATGCACGCAGCAATGGATAGGACGGCATGGAAAAATGGAGAGGAGCTTAAAGGCTGTTATAAATAGATAGATAGATAGATAGATAGATAGATAGAACAATATATGTCGTTGTAAGCAAAAAGGTTTGTGAGCGATTCTAGATTTAGCCTGCGATCTCTAGTACGAAAAAATGTATAAACGGCACGTACTTATAGATTGATCTTAACAATTCATTGTAGTACAATACTACAAACAATGTTCTGCATATAACGACATACAATGTCTTTCAGGTTTGTGGTTACATTCGTTATATGGTAGCAACTTCATGATTATAACATGGTTATATATATTTTTATGTTTCCAAGCTTATGACGTCTTGCAGCTATTATTTTATTATGTCTTCACTCTTCAGCTACCAGCGAAAGAAAGAAAGAATATTACTAATAAATCACATTCGTTTTCGAGATGAATAAACAGTTTTTTATTATACCTAGAAATCGCTCACTGGTTTGTCGAAATTCGGCCACAAATCTTTAGATTCGTGATGTACAAAATTTCAGTCCTTTGTATAAAGACATTTGTATAATCGAAATTTGTCCAGAAATCTTTAGATCTGCGTACCATAAACTTATTAAATAATATTAAATTCTAGATCTAATAAACGATAATGTCTATTCATATATTCTTATCTATTGTTTCAGATTAATTCAATCGACCGAGACACCACGAAACGATTCGATTAAAATCTAGTCAATTTTTTTTTACTTAAACTTAAGTTTTCACAATGAAATAGGTTATAGTTGTGAATAAATCTCCGTCTGTTTAAGCCTGTACTTAGTGGTTTTTATACTTATATTGATTCTATAATAGGTTTTGTTAGTAGTAAATAAAATGCGACTTTTAAATGCGAGAGGTGCCTTACGTGCCAGCACATTACATTTCCAATCATGGAGCTCAAAACGAGCTGCATCAACAGTGAGTACCTATATAATTATTTTTATCGATTTTTTTTAATTTAATTAGTATAGAAAAAAAAACGATTAAAAAAATATCTTTAGAGACTGAATTAGCCTGACGAAATTACTTCGCAACCTATTTGTTTAATTATCCTTACTAATATTACGAATGTGAAAGTAATGTATTACGTTTTCACGCCTAAAATTTTGATGAATTTCGGTATAGAGGTGTACTTTAGGTTTTAACAAAGGTTGCTTTTATCGCGACACATATCTAAGTTAGGTTACATACAGCAGCACTAACCTACCGAGTCCCATTTCTCTGTAAACCATCCACGAACCGCTTGGAAAAAACATACAAAATTTCGTCCAAATCGGTTCATCTCTCTAGGAGTATAGTGACAATGGCTGGTATAGTCGATTTTTATATGAAAAGAAGATTAGTTAATTAATTATAACTAACGAAGACTAGTTAAATTATTATAATTACCACCTATGTAGAAATAGGTTGACAAAGGCTAATGGCCGCTACACATTTATCGGTAAATCGTTGCGATTTAACTGTGCAGTTTAAACTGCGTAGTTTTATCGATACGAGTGTATTAAAAATCGTTATCTGTTGAACTGCATAGTTTTATCGTTGCCTTTGGATGTCGATCGCTCATGTTGACAGTCATCACGGCGCTTACTTGTTGCAATTAAACTGAGTAAAACTTAGTTTTATCGCAACGATTTATCGATACCTGTGTAGCGGCTATTATAATACCGTCAATTTTTAGATATAAAGAAGATTAATTATAATCATGTCTTTTTGTGGGGGCATGCGGGGACACGCAATGCCCCCCAGGAATTTCCAAAATATCGAAATATTGCTATAAAAATTGCAAAACTAAATAATTTGAAAATTAAATTTTCGCTTAGGACTCTGTCCACTCGGTTGAAGTTACAGTTACAACTTTCGAGGATCAGGGTGCCCCTAATAAAGTAGTGTCAAAAAAGGCCTGGTTATAATGTAATGATTTAATGTTTCGCTTAATCTATAACGTAATAGAACAGTAAAAGATTCGATTAAGAATAAAGAGATCCAAATTTCGATATCAGGGCATTTTTCCTTTTGAAAGCTTCTAAAATTTAGGCAGACGGAATTACTTAGAGATACCGCTATGCTTGTAGCCGAATTGGGCCGGCGCCACCGGGTACCAGTATCACTTTCTGACATAAGATCGGCGTGAAGTGGCGGCAATGCTGTCACGTCATGTGATGGTATTGTTGTCGCGTTTGTTGTGTTCGGTTTATGAGACTTCCAGGTGGCCGAAACTAGTTATTAAAGGCCGGTAACGCATCTGTTTTCCTCCTGTTCGTGCAGATGCCCACAGGCGTCAATAGGCACTTAGCTGCCTGCTGCCTGCTCATTTGCCCCTTGTAACATAAAAATAAGCTAAAGGACGATTGGGCAGGGCATTTCGGATAATGCTTGGGCCAAAATCTACACTTTATGGATCCGCAGACCAAGAATGAGATGCAAAAATGACTTGGATCGTTATAATAGAGATTGGCGAAGCATAGCCTTAGACAGAACCTTATGAAGAGGGTGGGAAGCTTTTGCCTTGCAGCGGGGGAAAATAGGTTCTGAATAAATAATAATAATAATATAAATCAATTAATGTTCATTAGTCCGGCTAACATTCGAAAACAGCTGAACCGGTATAAATTTGTTTTGTTTTGCTTTATTCCCCTTATTTCAGGAAAGGCTTAAAAGAAAAGAAAGATAGTAAAGTCGAAAAATCATTTAAAAATACTAAAAAATCCGATTTATTCGATAGTTCAGAATACTTCAAAGAGGCGACGTTCGTACTAGACCTTTTGACTTACTTGTCAACTGACATTAGTATTTCATAAAACATTGGAAAGAGGTTGGTTACGTGGCTAATAAGGGAAGAGCTTAATTTAGAGTTCGTCCGCGTAAAATTTGACTTACAACAGCCCTTAGAATCTTTGGCCCAATCGAAAATTGCCAAATTTCATCTATGCAGTTCTATTTATATAACTAGCGAACCCGGCTGATATTGTCTTCGCTAGTTTTCTCGTTTGCTATCAGCCAGATATTTTTTTCCATTTAACTTTACGTGTTTTTCATTAATCATGACTCTGACCTTATGTTTTATTAAATAATATTATTAACCATGGCATGTTGCACGTATTATAAAGAAAAAAGCCAGACTAACGAGCAGTAAGACAACTATTACAAAGTTAAATTTTAACCCGTACGACAAAATGTTACGTCTAAGCATTCCATGGCATAGGACAAAAAATAAACTGCATCGCATGTGTAGGGCTCTCGTGCTCATAGTCACGATAAAGTAAATAATTTGTAGGTTAACTTCTACGGCTAGATGATTTACAGTACCGTATATACAGTATATACTAGTTACAGTATATACCTGTATTGAGCAAGCAAAAAGATCTATTAGACTAATTATAATTTAAACCAACTCTTTCAACTTCCTCGTGCAAACGTTCAATGATATTTAATCGTTGATCAATTATTTTTATAACATGTATATTAAATACACTTTTTATTATTTATCGTTTTATTTCTATACATATGCCAGATAAGACGCTAACACGAGAGTCAACTCAGTCAACTTTAGAATGTGTAAAATACGAGAATTGTACAAAACACAGCGTGGACAATGCTAACCAAATAAAACATACCATCGACCTAATTATTGCTGATGTTACGAAAGAAAAATGGACTACAGATGAAGATCCATGCCTACAAAAAGTTTTAGAGATATTAAAAGGAGTTAAAAATTCAAAATTATGGGCAACATGGAGTAAGTAAATTGTAATATACATTATTACTAATTAATTAATCGTCTTGTGTACTCGTATTCACGTAAGCGTTTGATCGCTTTTATAAAGACATTCATTGGAATGATCATTTCAATGTTCATTTATTGTGGTCGGGGACTTTGTGTACCTGCGCAAAGTAATGTATTACTTTGTAGTCTTCAAAGAAAAAAATGTACTAACATTTTGAAGTACATATGTCTGGCTCCGACATTAGAACCAGCACTTTTTTTTTAGAGGCACGCGGAGCACGTTGTACCCATGAAGGAAATTTCAAAAATATTTGAAATTGCCGTGAAAACTGAAAAAAAAAAGAATGAGTTCGGAAATTTAATGGGAAAGATAGAAATTTTTTTTTTCAAATTCAAATTCAAATTTATTTATTGCGAACTTGGGTTACACAAAGTCTTAAAGCTAAGAGGTACATCCAAATAAGAAGAAAGTATGAAACAACACAATGTAACAGATAAAATTATGGAATCAACATTAGAAAAACAAGAATCTTTTTTCGCTAAATTTCTCAACAAAGGCCTTAGTAGTGAATTAAAAAGTGAAGCATCATACAATGTAATAGAGTCTAAAGTTGAAGTTCAGCCACACATACTAGTTTGTAACCCAAATTCCTGTGAAGAAAATAGCAATGATACAGCATACTCTGGCTCTACCATAGATGAAGAAATTAACAAAAGCATTGCACTATTTGAAGAAGACCCTGAAGATGTTGCACGTGTCAGTGGAATGAGACAACTCTTATGCAGTTCAAAAGTAGTTAACTCGGAGAGTGCTATGGGAGATGATAATTTAGAGGAACAAAGTCCAAGAAGAACTGTTTCGCCACCATATAGTAAGTCCGATAATATAGAATCCATTGAATGTTCAGAATGTAGTAAAATAATCCCACTGAATGAGTTTGATTTACACGCTGACTTTCATTTAGCCCTTAAAATACGTGAGGAAGAAAAAAAGCAAGTGCGAATAGAAAGAGAAAATAAATTTGTAACAGAGGCCAATAACAACGATAATAAAAAGACGAAAAAACAAGTTTTAGAAGATCTCTGTAAAAAAAGTCAAACAGTACCATCCGTATTTAACTTTCTTACAAAACTAGATGAGAACATTCCAAGTCAAAGTTGTTGCGAATGTGGAAAAAAAATTCCTATAGAAAAGTTTCTAGAACATCAAGATTTCCACGAAGCTCAAAAGTTAAGTAGGGAAATAAATAATAAACCAATCTTAAGTAACTCGTCAAGTAATAAAAGTAGTAATTTTAAACGAAAACGGAAATCTACATCACCAGTAAAGAAGTCTAAAGTGCCATGTAAATCGATAGATTTGTTCTTTAGATAAATATTTTTTTTTAAGTGATTGTACATACTGTAGTGTAAATAATGGCAAATCTATTTTAGAAATTATTTATGTATTAATTGTAAATAAAAAATTTCCTTTTTCTTCTTCTTTCCTTACATAAAACTTAATTATGTACTTTTCTCAGTACTCAAGTGTTTTACTGAGTTTCATTTCCTCTAATATATTATATAAAATTAATTTCAACATCCAAATTAATCTTAATTTCAACTGATAACCACATATTGTTTTTCGACATGTGGTTTTCTCCCACTCAAGACAACTTGTAAATTATAATTGCTGTAGATTCCTCAAATATAATTGATTGAGAAGTTTATGGAATCATAGGCGTTACTATGCGGAAATCCACGAGATGCAGGAAAAATTAAATTAATTTGCTTCAATACCTGAGTGCTACACAATGGTGTGTATCAATGGATACAGCCACTAAAGCACACTAGATTTTGTCTACAAAGGTTAGAATAGACTACAAAAATCTTTGTAAAGTCCTATTGTACAAACTTGCTTCAGTGATTTTGCTGAATTTTGAGGGTTTT
Source organism: Charaxes varanes (assembly GCA_024363005.1). NCBI lineage: Eukaryota > Metazoa > Arthropoda > Insecta > Lepidoptera > Nymphalidae > Charaxes > Charaxes varanes. The sequence goes on from JANCMC010043217.1 coordinate 21,705,690, forward strand.
CCTTTTTTTTTGCAGAACCCAATTATTTTTCTAAAATTAAACAGCATATATTGCTCCTTGTATCATAAGCTAGGCAGTAGAAGTTCCATTGAAATCGGTCCAGCCGTTTCAAAGATCAGTCTAAACAGACACTCAAGTTTTTAATGTGTTTTCGTTATAGGTATATTGTGTAGACAGTAAACTTATTTAATATAGATGTTACAAACAGACACTTTTATTAATTTTATTTATATGCAATACTTAAATATTTTTGTAATAATGATGATAAATCAATTTAAATCTTTTTTTAATGCTTATCTAATACAATTGCGGATTTAGACATACAACTAACATGGGAAATATAAATTTATAGGCAATAGGTCTGGAGTAACAAAAACAAAATACGAAAATATTAAAGATGGAATTTATTTAAGTCCAGCATTTTACACATTATGAATTTCTGTCTGAACTTTTCTCCAGGAGTCGAGAGGTCCATGCTCAGGGCGATAACGCACGTTACAACCATCGTTGGCTAAGCGACCTTCTTCGCGCAGTCTTTCAAACTCATCGCGGTCATACTTAGTAAAGCCCCATTTCTTTGAGATGTAGATCTGAAATCATATTTTATTATAAATACAACAAATGTTGAATTTCTATTAATAATAAACACTATCCTGCTGAAACGATAAGTGCTTTATAAAAAAGGGAGACTTTAAAAACTGATATCCTATATATATCCACATTCGTAGGATTTTTTTTTCGCGACTATAAAATGCACTGAAACCATTGAGACTAACGCGGTCAAAGTCAGGATTAACAGCTAGTATATAAGAGAGCGCGAAAGCGTAAAATAAAATGAACATGCCTGGAAAATCTGAATAATTAATTAGCACTAAGACGTATCAAACGAACTGCGAGAATTTATGATTTATGATGATATTCTTGAAAATATTTAAGCGTCTTCTTGGAAACGTTTTTTAATATTCTCTGTTTTATTTAACATTTCTTTTGAGTCCCTTTATAATAATCTTTTCTTATTTGGATCTCAAGATAGATGGCTGTGTCATTGGGTCACGAGTAACTTAATAAAGTATAACCGTTTGGTGTTAAGACTTTTGGTACCACAGTTTCACAGCTACGTTTGCACTCTTCTTCTCTGGTCTTCTCAAATGTAGAAAGAAGGATTGACTTCTTATCTATTTAACCATGCATGGAGACTCAAATCAAGATTTCAGAAGATGTCAAGGAGAAAGTGAAGTGGCAGAGGAAGATTCGGAAGGCTGATCTCATCAGTATTCGGATAACACAGTAAAGGAAAAGAAAAAGAAGTTATAGATGACGATCTTCTTTACCTCAAATAAAATAAGATTGGAGACTAGGAGTACAGCATTTTTAAAGAATCATTTATTCACCGTGTTGACTCTGAGACACGAAAATATTTGACATTGCATAATCCGCCATGTTTTACTAATTATTTAACCTTTTGATACTAGTTTAGCTTATTATTAGAAAGTCTCAATTTGTACAAACTCATAAACCTTAACAAGCCTATAATTAGGTTCAAAACCGCAATTATATTCTCGCATTAAATTTGAATTATCAGTTAAAATTAAGCTCAATTTACGTCACCAATTTCTACTATTAATTGCCGAACAGTTAGTATGAAATTACAGCGCTTATAAATAATTGAATAAAGCGACAATAGAATACAATGGGATCCTGACTGTTAGAAATCTATCCTTTTAGTGATTTTGTACATCATCCTCATTCCGATTTAGTCCACTGCTGGACTCGGGCCTCTTCATGAGCATGCTATGTACTTCTGCTGTTTGCCAGGTGCATCAATTTCTTGCCTTTACGATGTCGTCGCGCCATCGTGCTGGTGGTCTGGCGATGCTTCTATGTCCTATGCGCGGTTGCCACCCTAGTATTCCTCGCCTCTAACGTCTACCATAGATTTTGTACACTTTATAAGTATAATAATAAAAAAAAAATAATAGTACATGGTTGCCGAGGCGAGAAAACGACCAATTGCCCGACGAATAGAATTTTTAAAATACGAGTTAGGCATTGGTTGTTTCTGCCGAGGCTTACATAGCTCTTTAAAAAAATGCAAGGAAATTAATCAAAATTCTATTGACAGTTATATTAGTTTAGTTTAGTTTTATTTGTTAATTGGAACAATTGTTAAAAGATATTATACTTTTGTTTGGTTTTCATATGGTCCTCAATTTTACTATTATTTTATAGGCTATAGATATAATAAGTAGTGCCGCCATTTCCTGAATCAATTTTTTTAATATAAGTTGTGTCTCCTGTTCGAATTTTAAAAACACTACAATAATGAAATTTCATATAACTTTTCAGACGCGTTGTCGTTCGAAATTTGAAAAAGGCAACAGTAATTAAATTTCATACAATTTTGCATGCGCTTTTTTTTTAATTAGAAAATCCGTAAACACCAAACGTTGCGTATTCTTTTTTCGAATGAAATGTTACTATTTCTGCGCATTTTTAAGTAAATTTTTTTAATCATCATCTCGTAGTACTTCTTTTTCTTCCTAGCGTTATCCCGGTCTAGTAGTACCAGGGTCCACTTAGATCGCAGAGGATTTGGCTGTGGGGCGAGTTAAGATGACCGATTGCCGTCTGACGTCATCCGCGGAACCCCCACGATGTCTACAAGCTTGCGATTAATATCACAAAGTGACATTAATCTGGTCCCACTGTTTTACGTGCCTCCCGAAAAACGGAGGAGGGCGAATATCAAATATAAACCGGCGTTAGAATTGGTCCCCCATCTATCACCCGGTCGCGGCAAGAGCAACTTAACCTAGGTTCGGTTTGTGAGACTTCCCGGTGGCCTAAACTCGTCATTAAGGGCCGGCAGCGCAACTGCTGGCCTTCTGGTCGTTCAGATGTCCATGGGCGCCGGTAGGCACTTCGGTGCCTGCTGCCTGCTTGCCCCGTTTGCCCCCTTGTAACATAAAAAAATAAACTAATTGTACGAAATCTCTTTTTATTTTACAACGAAATCACCTACATGTTGATGGTTATTATTAAAAAAATCAAAACTATTATGAACTGTAACTTTCTTATGAATTTTATTAAAACTGCCTACAAGGAAACAAAGAACAGAGAAAAGCTCGCTCGTTTGTTATTGTTTTAAACATTATTTTTCATCCTTATTTTTGCAAAAAGAAATAGAAACAAATTTTAAAGAGTGCGTGATCTTGTTGCCCGAAATCTTAGATATAAAAATCTACGAATAATGTAGGCAGCGTAAAATCGACTCATTGTCGTGTAATAGTATTCATTTTCGTACCAAACTCCCATAAATTCGATAGGTAGCCTTAAAAATAATAAAAATTAAGCTCATTCAAAAAATCCCATTATAATGTAAAGGATTATTTGAATGATGAAAGAGCTCGGCAGTAAATTGCTCTTACCGTATCTGAATTATCATAAAATGGCGATAACAAAAAAATACTCGATTTACTAACTTCTATATTATCATCAGAGTATTACACATTATTATAAAAATATATATGCTAAAAGTAACTTTAAAAACAATTTGTAAGTGACTAAAATAATTTTGATTTAATTTGGTTTTTATCTTCCGTTACCGAGTAACATTTACTTCTTAAAAATACCTTTTTATGCAAAAGGAGAATGTTATATTAAATTTTAACAAGCGGATTACAAGGCACTTCATGAGAATTTGGGGAAAATTAAAGCGGAAGGCTTCACCGATTCCAGTGGTGCTGTTGATCAGACGGTGGAAAAGTTTTAGTCTACTGTTTAAAAAAATGTCGATAAAGCCTAAGCTATCCTTATTGGTTTACTTTTAATCTCATTAGACTGATTAAAGAAAAGTAATCATATTGAATAAAATAAAAAAAAATGGCCGCCAAGAGCGTGTCAAGACACTCTTAGGTCTGGTCACTAGTATCTGGTGCGCGATAAAGATATTTGGTAAATAACTTCAACAGTAGACAATAAACCTTTTACAGAAACAGAAGCAGAAAATCTATCATATTAATATTCTAAAAGTTATTGTAGCACTTTGGGGCACTGCTGCGCATATCAGGTTGATAATTATGTTTTGCTTTATTTCTTTTCATATACTTATTTTTATATGATTATAACATTTTTTAAATTTTATTCATGCGTACAATATATTTTCTTACAATTATCTTGACAATTTATCTAGATCTAGAAAATTTCACGTCTCCACATCAAATAGTTCGGAAATTCTAACGGGCAGTTAAAGAGAAAACACTTTGAAGTCCAATTACCCGAAAACAGTACTCATAATAACAAAAACCTATGTAAAAACCCTGGCTTTTATTTTACAAGAGCTGTCCAATGATACACCACACGATCGAGATTAATGAAAAAATATTCAGCTCTACTTCACATGTATGGGAGCCACCCCCAAAGTGTTATTATTATTTTTAGATGCCATAGAAAATCCATACGCAGTATATAACACAATACCAAATTTAAAGCAATTACATTCACAAATGCCGAAGTTACTTAGGGTGGACAGACGGACAGAGCGAAACTATAGGAGTTTCTCGTTTGAGTTGAAGAATGAAGGTTTTTAAAACAATTAAATATATTTCGGAATCTGAATTGCTTCAACATTGTCAAGATTGCTTAAACTCCATTTCAAACTGGTCAGTGAAAAATAAACTACCATCACGTAATATTTTACCAGGTTATTATAAGAATTATACTTTTGATAAAATTTATTTTAATTTATATAGATAACGTAAAATCTGTTTGTGTGGCGTAAGTGTAAGACCTTCAAGTCTATTTCGACTTTTAAAATGGTCTGCAGCGTAAATTAAATGCTGGCCTCCGATACCTTCGTTTGTAAAATTTATACTTCTATGGGCGAACGCGTCGTTCAACGCGGGCACGACCATACGGCTGTATGCGTTTGTACCCTATTCATTTCTCTCGAGACAAAAGGATACCTACATTGGCTGAAAACGTGACGTTCTATGACAAAATAAAAGTCATTTTCGGTAAAAAAACTAAATCAGCTCACAACTTTTATTTTTCTTCCATAATTTGTTGACAGTTCACAATCAAGGAGGTTGACGCAGAAACAGAATATTTCGTATTTGCATTTGTCATATTGACATTTGACGCACAAAATTAAAAACAAATTCTGAAATTGTTTAAAATCTCTATCATTTTATATATTTACTTACAAATATTTAATTAGACCGACTCTCAGTTGTCTGTGCTCAGTGGATATATTTTCGACTAATCTAAAAAAGTATTTTTATTAATGGATATTTTACACATAACATATATTGTTACTTCTTCGAAATAGAAGAACTAATATGTTCTTAACAAAAAATTGAGATAAACCTATCATAATTTACTAAATTATGTCTCCTGTATGTATGTCCTCCTAATGTAAAATAAGGACCAAAATTTTTGATCGTAATTTAATGTAACCTACAAATTCCACATGGCGAAATTAAGGTATGTTGTTCTTCTATATTATGGTGTGAATCAGAGGTAACCAAAGGTATATATTGACCAGTTATTGAGTAGCAGCAAGTCGAAATATCACTATTAGACATTTATAATAGGTATTTTGATAGTTTATTTTAGTAGATTTATTTTTCAGAAATGTTAAGAATGACGCCAAGCCTGCCTCTCCCAAAAAACGCAAGAACGCTACTTTCCCAAACCTACCAAAAATGAAGCAAAAGCTTGCAAAATCACCAAAACCTAATGTGGAAATTGAGGTCAAAACTATTTTTAAATTAGAAAATAATAAGGTAAGAAAAATTAAAGGTATAAGTTTACATTTAGTTATTGCAAATAAATTGTCATTAATATTTAAGTTGTAAGTTTATATTAATTGTCAAATTATATTTTTCTGTGAATAGAATAATATATACTAATTATAAAAAACGGCTTTTAAACTCACGCGTATGTTATATCAGGATTGTCCGATTAGTTTTGAACTCGTCCAGGGTCCTTCCTCATGAGCTTGCTACGAAGCGAACTTTTTATAATTAGTATGAATTCTGCTCACGAAAGTCTAAGTTCTAAAAGAACAATATATGTTGCACACAACAAGGTTTGTGGGCGTATTTCGACCAACCGGCAATCTCTAATTTTTTTTTAATGAGTAAAAACATAATTTGTTAATGTAAAGTTTATTATTTAAGGTGGAACCAAGTTTGTCAACGCAAGAGCTTGCACAAAGATATCCAATATTTAAAAATGAAGAGCTTATTAAAGAGTTCAGTTCTGTCACCATGACCAACAATCAGAAAGGTATTCTTCACAATATCTATACATATAAAAGCGGTAGGTCACTTAACACAAAATCTTAAAAACCGCAGAATATACAAAGAGGAAACTCGGCAGAGGTAGTTTATAATTAGTAGGTGTCTGCTAAGAATTAATTTTACAGGCCCAGATTAACGGGGTCTAAGGAGTCTCTCAAATTGGTTTCAAAGTCCTTCATTTTTCACAAGAAAAGTTCACTTAACACAATCTCACATAGACTTCCTTATTAACGGTATAAAAAAATTGATTCTATATGTCTTACTTCTATCTAGCGTTATCCCTGTCTAGTCCCAGGGTCTGCTTAGATTGCGGAGGATGTGGCTATGGTGCAAGTTAAAATGAACGACTGCCATCATATATCATCGTCAAAACTCCACAATCTCACAATATCATTAATTACCCACTATTTTGCATTCCTTACAAAAATACGAAAGGGTTCAGATATTTGAAAAACTGTGATAGTAGTAGATGTCACCCATCTATCTAGCTGCAGTAAAAACTTACTTAACCTAGAGAATTACTCAAATGCTGGATCACTGATTAAGCAGTGACCTCATTGTTGGTTGTTGTTGCTGTCTGTCTACTTAACCTAGCGAACGACTCAAATGTCGAGCAATGATTAGGCCATAACCTCCTCATGCTAATTTTTTTTTTCATATAGGAAAGAAAAAAAATCCTAATTTTTCTATATGAAAAAAATTGTACATACATATATAGTGTAGCGGCTGCTACATAGCAAGATGGCAATGATGTCAAGTGGAAAAGGTTACACCAAAGCAAACTAGATGGCGCTGACATACATATATATACAATATGAGTATAGGTGATTAAGACCACAGACATACATTTTATTGACAATCGGTCAACAAGTACTTTTTTAGCCGACTTTTAAAAATCAGTAATGAGGTAGAGTTACGGATGTCGGGAGGAAGACAGTTCCACTGCCTAACAGAAGTGATAGTGAAAGAGCTGGTATACACTTGAGTATGACTGTCTTTTAATTAAAAACTTATTATATTATTATATACATTCATGGAGATATCGAAATAATTCTTAGATAAGCAGATAGAAGAAGTTGAAACAAAGCCGTCTGTAGCATTTACTCACTTTAAACCAAAAACGTGATCGGCCAGCTTATACTTAAGCGTGCGATATGAAGAAAAATTAAAATAACTTTCATAATTTTTGAGTTGAAAAATTGAGTTTTTTAATAAAATAAAAATAAATAAATATAAAATAAATGAGAGTATCTAAATCTAAATACTATTTACAACATTTATGGCATAGAAGCTGTTGTAAATAACAAGTTATTCATACTCTTTTTAAACGAATAGGTCTTCTTTGACTTGACCGAGACTTCTAAATGTTAATACAGACCGATTTTCCGTATTCGCCATACATATGGAATTGGAAAAAAAAAGAAATATAAAGTTACTTCCTTTATCAGTTTCTTGTTTAAAAAATTCTAGCAAAAATGTAAAAAAAAAATTGTACACTTTAACTAAAATCAATTGGAGTTCACAAAAAAGTTGTGAAAGAAAACGCAAAACGGCGTATTGCGAAAGTTTGGAACGCAATGAAAACCGCTTTATTATGCACGGAAGCGGGTTTTGACCGTTTATGGCATTAAGAATGCAAACCTCGTGGGGTGCGCGTGTTTTAATTATATGTTATGTGGTAATTAAAATGGAAAGGGTAAGCACAGAGATAACGTTAAACGCAGCCTTTGGCTTTTTGTAGCGTTTATGTTTTGACCTATATACACGGCCGAAAACGCGAGTTTTTGAATTGGAAATTCTAGCACGGGAAACTTCTTAATTATTTATCCAAATAAAGACATACCGAGGTTCTGGCTAAATATAATACTATCTAGTATCTAACAACGTTGTCCTTGTAACATTTCCCTTTATAACAAATGAATAGTGACTTTCAACAAACCTAGCAAAAAAAGCCCTGTAATAACTGTTTGTTGTCATATAATATGAGGACCAAATAAGTATGCAGTTCACCAAGTGACTGCCGATGCCCGCAAATAATCAGAAGGCTTGCAGAAGCGCTGCCGGCATTTGAAGAGGGATTTAGGCCACCGGGAACTCTCACAAACCGACCGAAACGTGATAACGTCAAACGTGACAGCATTGCCGCTGTTTCACTCCGATCCTATATAAGAAAGAGGCAGTGGTACCCGCACGCGCCGACCTAATTCGGCAGCAGCCAACAAGCAAGCGTGGCGCTACCTTTAATTAACTGAAGATCGTAATACAAATTAAAAAAATAACGTTTTATAATGGATTTATTATTTGTAAAAGCGAATATGCCGCTTATGGCAATAAGAGTTCAAACACTCTGAGGCGCATGTGTTAATTAACTATGTTAAGAAAATTTACACCAATTTTCAATAGAAGTAGTAAAACCGCAAAGAGATAAACACGAACTTCAAAAGTTTGACCGCTTACGACATTAAGAATTGAAACCCTCTGATGCATATGTTTTTATTATATGTTACAAGTGTCTGGAAAATTAACGGCGACTTTGAATAAAACTAGTAAAAGCGCGGAAAAATGAACACGAACTCCAAAAGTTTGACCGCTTTATTAATAACGAAAGCGGATTTTGACCGCTTACGGCATTAACTCTCTGAGGCTCTTGTTTTAATTATATGTTACGTATATTTCGAAAATGAACACTGTTTGTGGATATATCAGGCCGCTTATTAAAAACATATATTTTTGAATTTTGAAATAAGTGTGAACGCGCATGCGTGATAGAGACATTCGGCCGTTACCTTAGCAACAAGAATAACATAAAAAAATAACAATGTGATTTCATATAATTAACTGTGTATATAGTGTAAATAACTGTATATAAATATGTGGCAGGAAGAAACGTGGTGCTTTATTTACTTCCCCACATAAGTGGTGACCCCGTATTGAACATTACGTAGATTGTGTATGGTGATTCGATATCTTCTCTAGGAAATTTAATTAAACTTTCCATAATTTAATAACAATGGGTCGTTAGTAAAAATCAAGACCAGTCGTCAGCAATAGGTATCAATATATTAATAATATTGATACCTATTGCTCTAAAAAAATTAGCCAATATTAATCCTAATAAAATCGGCTATCTGCCAGAGAAACCACATCTGGCATCTGCCAGTCAGTCCAGTTAAAATAGGTCCTATTGTTTCAGAGATTATTCATGGTAAAAAGACAATTTGACGGGCCGAAAGATGCAAAGATATTTATATATACCGTTAATCTAAATAAAATATTAAACATTTCGTAAATAAAGTTTATTTTAATATTACAAAAAGACATTTAGCTTTTATTTATTTTTATGAACAGCTTTACTTTCGATCGGACTATTAATGACATTAATACGAGTATCGGTAAAGGCCTTTGCACATCGCACCGTTACAAAACCGGTCCGACGCATGCCCTGCTACGCGCAACGCTGCGGTAATAATCTGCACACATCGGTAAATTACTCGGCCAAACTAATACAAAACCTAAAGTCTTAATTTTAGGGCTTGGTTTACATTGTGTACATAGCTATCGAAGTTTAAATAATTTACTTTTAACTATAATAACGACATACGAGATACGAGAGAACATAAGACAATACGAACGAACCAGGCAGACAGCAAACGAGGTTGTACCCTAATCAGTGGTCGTCATTTGAGTCGATCACTAGGTTAAGTAGTTCCGGCCGGGTGATAGATGGTCGATACAATCTAACACTGGTTTAAAAAAAAACATTAACCTCCTCCGTGTATCGGAAGGCGCGTGAAACAGTATGGTTTCATATAATGTCACTGTCGTGGGTTTGTAGAGATTGTGGGGGTACCAGGGATGGCGCCAGACGACATTCGGTTATTCTAACTAGCTCCATAGCCATATTCGTTAAGTTTAAAGTTAAATTTTTAATTCGATCCTCTTCGTGTGGTGAGCCCTTTAGGCGCCTGCAAATTTGGACTTGCACTTTCGTTAAGAATCTCGATTCCACATTACAATGGAATATCGCTTGTGTAACGTGCGTGTGCGATATTAGTAACTATTAATTAAGCCAATTTTATTCACGATTGAGTGAAAAAGATGATGAAATAAACCATTTTACATTTAGATTGTCTTCTTTTATTCCTTTCTTTTAGATTCTATCCTACAAGTGTTATAGCCCTTATGGCAGCTTGAAGTTTTAACTTGCACTTTCGTTAAAAACCTTGAATTTACCTAACAATAGAAGATAGATTGAGTAGCGATCTATAATTCTTTTTGATTCTACCCTCTACATTTGGTAAGAGTGAATAGCCCTTGGAAGTTTTAACTTGCACTTTCGTTAAGAATCTCGATTGCACATTACGATGGAAGATTGCTTGAATAACTTTGGATTAACGCAGATGTTTTTACGGCTTAAATGTAATTAAGTTAGTACATAGTTGATGAAACAAACCATTTTAAAATTCGACTGTGTTCTTTTATTCCTTTCTTTTAGATTCTATCCCCTACATGTGGCAAGTGTGTAAAGCTCTTACGGAACTTTAAAGCTTGCGTTTTCGTTACAATAATCCAATTTATCAATGAAATATCGATTGTGTAGCGTCATATAATTCTTTTAGATCCTATCCTATACATGTAGCAAGTGTGGAAAGCCCTTGGAAGTTTTAACTTGCACTTTCGTTAAGAAACTCGATTGCACATTACAATGGAAGATCGATTGTGAGTAGCGTGTGGTGTGATAATCAGCACGCTCAGACGTATTCTGAGAAACCGTTTCTAGTTTGAATAGTGTAAAAACAAAAGTTTTGTTTTCATTGTCTTCATGAGTCAATCTGCTTAGAAATTCGATGTGTATAAAGTTTCAATTATGTTGTAGATCTCACGTTGTGTAATGATAGACCTTGCTAAGTGTAACAATAATTGGATTATCTATTTTAATAAAGAATTGAAATTAATAACACACTTTAAGTCTATTTTGTTACAACACATTATTATTACTTAAAATAACAGTTTCGGCATATTTTAAAGTCTATCTTACTTTTCATTTCTGTTATTATAGTACTTTTATTTGGAAAACTAAATAAGGTTTTAGGGAAAGTACGGGGTATCTTTAATAAAATTGCTTTATATCGGCAAAAGTTTTTAGGTTTCACTTTTATAGATATCCAAAAAAATTAGGCAGTTTCTGAAGGAATTTAAATATAGAGTAACTTCATCACAATATAAATAATCTCTGTTGTTTAAATTTACTCGTTGAATAACATTAATCGGCGAGTAAATCTTCATCATTACACGTATGTGAGATATCATGAATATGCGAATATATTGCCGTTATTATGAAAGGAAAATAACATAAGCTAAAAATGCATTTATTACAATACATTACGAGGATACCCGTGCGGAACGCGATACGCTTCATTTTAAAGTCTGGACAGACGAACGAAAACCGCAGCATATACCTACACGAAGAACCGTACATAAAGATATAAAACTCTGCTACCACCTTAATGTCCGAAAATCCACCGTGAATCCACCATTTGCAAGATATAAGAATTCTGAATCTACATATCTATGGTGCCCTCAATCTCCGACATCTCAAAATCGAAATGACCTCAACCGAACAAAGCACACTCGTTTTTAAAGGCCGGCAAAGCATCTGTGATTCTTTTGGAAGGTAAGTTCCTTATCGCGGCTTACGAATGTTACGGGTAATGTGATTTCGCAGAAATCGTCACGTAACGAAATGCCGTATGCTGTGTAAACGTGTCAGTTTAAAAAAAAATCTGCGATACATCTTAGTAAAATGTGTTTTATGTAATATGTTTTAAAGTCCATTTATAAAAAAAAAAGATATACACAACTGCGTATCTACGTTAAACTTTAAAAAATTCCAAAACGTTTGATATTAATAACAAAGTACACCGACATTTTTTTAGGCTAATATTTCATAGATATTAAAATGGTTAGCGAAAATGTTAAAATTTGACTTTTTATTATTTTTACAAATAGAGTTTTGAACTTTATCGAGATGGCAACACTGATGCGGTTGCGTGGAGGCGAGCAGAGCGCGCACCGAGACGGCCCCGTTAGTCGTATATGTCATGCAATGATCTCTCGCTCCTCACACATCTGATATCCAGATCATTTTTATGCCCGAGATGTATTTTGCTAATGACCATAGAGATAATAGACAATACCTTTTATAATACCGGAGCCAGACATAGCCCAAAGTGTTTGTACATTTCTGTCCTTGAAGTCTACAAAGTTCTACAAAACTTATAAAACAAAAAAATATTAATGGACACAAATCGTTTTTGTTCTCCTTTGCCCCATCCTTTGCTATGCTAATGACCTCTTTAAATTTATTTACTAATGAAATGTAGACATTCAATACTGCAAACGACTTTTCTAATTAAAAACAAAAGCAGACACTTAGAAAAATAAACTACTTGAACAGATATATTAAAAACAAAATTTTTATGTCGCATTCTCCCACTATAATTTCCGATTTTGATTAATTTTGTCGGTTTTCCATGAAGGAAACCCGAGGAGGGAAAATCGTGTACATAATGATCAATTTCCTATACATAATTCGTACGTTTAGTTTTGATTTCACTATTCGCTTGGTATAACGACGCAAAAAAGGATAGCGGAACAAGAAAGTTTTAATTATTTCGTGTAAAATAATAATTGTGTTAAATTGTATACTATGGGTGTACAGTCGACCGAGAAAGTGCTTTACCGTTTTGGATGACAGCTCCTAGTTAAAGAAAATTTTGCTAAGGGTTACTGTTAAAAATTAACGTAATGTATGACAAGCAAAAATGAGCCTTTTAACTAATTGACGTGCAAACGACATTCGACCTTAGCGTGGCGAAACAATTTCTTGGTCGAAATGAAAAAAATGAAATATTTATTAATATTATTAAAATTAACAAAAGAAATTATTACGAATATACTATTAAATTTAAGTTTAATTAATAAATTAAGTTTTAATTTACACGAATTTTCCATACTTCTAAAAAAAAGGGTATGAAATATTAAACACTACCATTGTGAATAATCAGAATTTAATTTTTTTTAATTATAAATGAAGTATCAATAATTCTGAAGAGAAATGGAAAAACAACGATAATACATATTTAATACAATTCGCAAATAAATTTAAAACACCAAAATAATTATTAATACACGATCCGTACATCAAAATGCTAAAAAAAAGAGACTAGTTTGAAATACGTTACATAATCCTACAAGGTACACTTATAATTTCGCTTGTCTGTCCGTCCGTACTTACGTCCGTAAGTCCGTCTGTCCGGCCGTGTTTAATTACGAACAGAAATGATAAAATATTTTATTTATTTATTTGTTTTACATTTGGTAATTTACTTCTTAGGGTGACTTCCATACACGTGAAGTGGGGATAAAGTTTTCGAGAAAAATTTCGGGAAAGCTCTGATAATACTGAAGTTATTTCACAAATACTTCTATCGCGTATCAGACACGGAACCCTTCTACATAAGCGTGTATAATACGCTCTTGGTCAATTTTATTCCCTATACAGCTGGGCTATCCAAGTACAAGTTTTAGAGATGAAATTTAGCAAGGAGGTAAGTTTAGAGTTAGCAGACATCCTTTAAGAATTTTACGCGGACGAAGTCACGCGAAACAGCTAGTTTAAAAAAAACACCTCTGCTCTATATATGGCATCTGGATTCACAATCGCATATGAAATAACTGATTGGATCATGAGGTGTTTTTGTGCCAGACATTTTGAAAGGTGCGAAACTGTATGCAGCAGTGCAAATCTTAAAGGTGAGTTTAGACCAGCGGTCAGCAACGCGCGTTCCGCGGCCCCATTTTTGTGACCCGCGGCTTCCTCATAATTATAAAGCTGAAGAGCTTCTTTCAATTACTAATATTATTAATCTCCGAAACTACTGGTCCGATTTGAAAAATTCTTTCACCGTTAGATAGTCCATTTATCGAGAAGGCTATAGGCTATATATCATCATGCAAAGACTAACAGGAGCGGAGCACAAATGGAAGAATGTTTCAAAATCGGCGGTTTTTCCCCCTTTTGAGAGCTTCCGCTGCGTGCGCCGCGTAAACAGTTAAAGTCTCGTAAAAATCTTATATGACGGAATTGTACCCCTTTAAAGGTACTAAATAAAAGTCCGCGACAGCATATGTCTATCTTTGAAGGTTGGCTCCCTATAACTTTTTTATGCTAACCAAATTTGTTCTAAAATAATGCATTATTTGTGAAGGTGTTTTTATAAAGATGATATTGGTCCTTATCCCAAACCAATTTTTTAAATCCACGCGGAGGAAGTCGTGGGGTACATCTAGTTTCTTATAGACAAATAATAGTTAGTTAATTACATGTAATATGAAAGGTCGTTTAGGCGTCGTGCGGCATCTTTTTGTCGGCATACCCGCTGAGTTTTTCCCATAAAACTTGCCATTATTCTAAATTTCTCATAATACCAGTAAGAACGAACGACCTTTCATAATATATTTTCTCATTAGAAACCGACAATAACTAATCGTACACCTCACGTAATTATTACAGTGCGTTCAGTCTAAAAATGCACACTTCTCCACTCCAATCCATTTGATCCGAATCCATTATTTTAAAGTGTGAAACTAAATATTGGCCCGCTGGCGCAGTGAGCGCCCTGCCTTCCGCTCCTTGAGTCGTAGGTTCGATTCCGACCTCGAGTCTGGCATCTGTATGTATGTATGTATTTATTTAAACAAAAAAAATAGTGTATAACAGGCAGCTGTTACCTATAACACAGGCATTAAGTTATGTACGTTAGGAACAGATGTCCGTGTGTCATATAGTCGTATAACTTTGTATTAATTGCAACTATTGCATGTGTGTGTTCAGCGATTTTATTGTAAACTCAACCACGCATTGTAACGTCAACGAATCGCGCGATTGGTTTAGCGGAGTTTTAACTGCTTAGCGGTTTAGAGGTGCATGCATTTTTAGACTATACGCACTCTACTAACATCATGATGATTATGCGAGGAGGTTGTACTCTGTTTTTTAAATGATTTTGTTTTCTTATTTTTTTACTTTAATACTTTATTATAACTGATACTTTAATGCTATTTATGCTTATATTTGAATATTATATATTTTTAATTAATATATAAAAGGTTGTCAAATCGGCAAATTTGGGTATAAATTATTGAATATATGAATAATACCGGAGCCAGACATGGCTCTGAAGTGTTTTTGACATTTTTGACTTTGATCTCTACAAAGTTCTACAAAACTTTGCGAAGTTAAACAAAGTCTCCGGCACTATATGATCATCGCAATGATCATTCAAGTGAAGCTATGTCTGGCTACGGCATGAAGAAAATAAATGCATAATAAGGGGCAAACGAGCGGCCGGCTTTCACCCGAGTGACTACCGACGCCCATGGACAACTGCAACACCAGAGGGATCGCAGATGCGTTGCCGGCCTTTGAGAAATGAGTAGCGAACAAGCTATTGGAACATATTTCCATGGTATCCGTAAAATCGGATGCACAAGACGGCTATGTCGAATCGGCTCTGTCGCCATTACTATGTCATCTATAAACACAAAATCCTCCTACGATTATCATATTCATTATATTCACGGAACCCTAAATATAGCGGTGTCCTATGCGAGCCAATTATTGGAAAATATCTCCAAGCAGTCCGTAAATGCTAATGCAGAACAAGTCTACGTCACCCGGTGGCCTAAACTCTTCATTAAGGCCGGCAATGCATCTGCTTGCCTCCTGATCGTGCAGATGTCCTCCATAGGCGTCAGTAGGCACTTAGCTGCCTGCTGCATCCTCGTTTGCCCCTTGTACAAAAAAAAATTCTCCTATGTGTTCCATATACACAAAATCCATCTATGAATATTACATTTACGGAACCCTATACAGAGCAGTCTCCTACGCGGACAAGCTATTGGAAAATATTTCCATGTTATCCGTAAAACCGGATGCAGAACGGCTACGTAGAATCAACTCTACCGCCATTATTAAACAAAGTTGATGCAGGCAACGGTTTGCGAAGCATCGGTTTGTTTGTAGCTTACAACTGTATACATGTACGCGAAGGCTTCTGTTTCATTTACATTCAAACGTAATTTTAAAATTAAAAAAGAAAAAATATTGTTTACTTCCAACGCAGTAATGTTATTATTAATCACTGTATAACCGATCATAAAGCACGCCTTTTCTGCTTAGAACCAAAATAGTCAGTAATGTTGTATGAAATTTCATTACTCCACTGCTTTTCGTTAATGCATTGTTTTTTATTTTGTCTCGCATTTAATTTATCATAAAATATACCCATTGGATCAAAAAGATACTGGCTGAAAGTAAAAACAAACTGAATAAGTTCGAAGAAGAAAAAACAAATGCCGCGCATTCTATACTATATTAAATTTTGATACAATATATTTACCATAAAAAGATTCATGAAAGTAGATAGCAATTAATGTACTCATGTTAATTTACCAACATAATACTCGTGCTCACTTTGCGCTCGGTGCAATAATTTAATATTACATAAGTAATCTTACCGTGGAAATAAAGTTCACCTTAAGAATACGTAGGTTTGTTTATTATTCTTCTTTTCTACCTACTAAGCTTTGTTTAGCTAATAAGGTTGACATTTGATTTGGGCAGCACATGGATTCTAGTGCGCCCCATTAACAATTGAACTACAGAGATCTTATTAACTTACCATCAACTCTATCGTGAGGAAATTAAAACAAACGGATATCAAAAATCAACCTGTAATACATAATTTTAGTTAGCTTTTCGTCAAGTCGGTAAAACTTTTAAATTTACAGAAAATATGATATCCAGAAGATTAGATTTCATTTCTGCGAACCACATTGAATGGTGGATATATTACTGATGTATGCTCTATCGTGAAGGCTTCGCTGTGAGTCGTTATTATACCGTAGCTAAAAATATATTAAAATTGATATGAAATTGAAAAGATATTTTATTCAAGTAAACTTTACAATCCATTTTTGTTCCCAATCGAGACGCTTCTATATAAATACGTAAATACTCTTTTAGTAATATGATCTACTGGTAGGTTTCCTAGTGATCTTATTTTAATTAATTTTCTTTAGTTTTTTTTCTCCTTGATTTGTAATCAGTTTCGGTTTTAAGCTCGTTCAAAATTGTTATGTGCTCTTTAATATAATCATTCTTCCCTCTCTTCCTAGATTTTTATTCCTCTCATCATCCCAGTCCTGCATACTTTTAAATAATTAAAACGTAAGAAAATTGAAAATAGGATGACTAAGAATGACTAACAGGCACAATCGTGGGCCGTTTGTTTTATCTATTTTTCTGGTTTAATTTTTAGTACACAGCATCTTTAAGTCTCTATTACGCGTAAATTTAAAAATTGTATAATATGATCATATTAAGAAATGGAAAACCCAGACAAAAGAGATATAAATATTTGTAGGAAATAGGGTAGACAGACGGTCGGACAGACGGACGGACGGACGTCCGGACGGACTGAACGAAACTATAATGGTTCCTTGTAGTACTACGGAACCCTAAAATGTATTTGAAACTTATGCCATGTACAACATTAATACAGTTATTAGATATTATTAAGAACTAAACTTTTAAAATATAGAAAAACTAATTTAATAACAATCATCTGTCATTATCTATAATAATTAAAGGGTCCCCCAAACGGCGGTGGGGTTTGAACCGGGTACCTTGCGGATTTCAGTCCATACCTTATACCGTTGAGCTATTGAGTCTCTAATTATTATATTAAATTATTGGGCGCCTCCACCATCATGCGGCGCTGCGTCTGAAGCAATCATAAGCTTCTCCAATGCACAGAAAACGCTAATTGATAATTATCGACCCTATATACTTATTTACATAAATATTTGAAAAACAATAGACGAAAACAATTTATTAAATGGATATCATAAGAAGTAAGTTAATAGTAGATTGAGGTGAGCTTGTAATTATGTAAAAATATAATATAACTCGCAATCAAGCAAATAAATGAATTATAATTTGAATTAAGTAGTGACAGGATGTAAGAAGGGTAGTAAATTGTCGACCGTATTTCTTTAAAGAGCTCTAGTAACAATATTTATCAGCTGCGAATAGAATTGTTAGGATGTGGTAATATTATAACGAATAGTATGTGTATATATGTAGATAAAGTTGGGTAGTTATATATAACTACAGAGGAATTTAAACACGCCCTCTACTGAAATACATAAAACGTATGAAAACTGCAGCTTAGTAGTTAGTCGAAAGTGGCCCGTGTGCGCGAAGCCTAAAATATCTATACGACATGGAATTCCTATACAAATTGTTTTGAACGATAAAACGACAAATTGACGGTAAAGTCGTGGGGCCGCGGTGTAAACGTGGCTTGTCGACATGCTCGTTATTTGTACGTACGCTCTTTGCATCCACCTGTTGGTCGATAAAAACCGGTCCTGCGAGATTTTTATCTGTAGCGATTTGACGGGATGAAGGAATTCTTACTATCGCCCTCCTTGTGTACACCTAATTTGGTCCTTGTAATTTTTCGTATCTAAATTAAGATTTGAGGTAAACATTTTTAGGCTTTTAAATTTGTTTTTAAATGCAGGAAAACATCTTGATTTAATTTGTAACACTGCACATAGTTTTGATAGGTTATCTTTGAGATTGTCTATGGTCCTTAGTTACTTTAAGTGAGATGACGTCGAACGCAAGATTTCAGACTTAATTTTTTTTTTATATATACGGCAAGGGTCAAACGGATAGGCGGTTTACCTAAATGAATACTGGCGCACATGGACCACTCTATTAGAAGGCTCGCAAATGCGTTACTGGCCTTTGAGAAATTAGTATGATGTTTATGTTGACTCTCAAAAGTCCCATGTCAGCAGTAATCTATTATGATACTATCCCCAGTAAAAATTCCCCATAAATACCACATATGTAGATTTTTGACTTCTTTTATTATATCTATATGAGCTGACTAGCTGTTTTCCACGACTACGTCAGCAAAAAATAAAAATTGCGAGAGGCTTTTTTTCTAATCTAAAAATTCCGTATTTTTGTGGACATCTACTAGTTATAAAGTACCTCCCTACCAAATTTAATATTTGTACGTCCGGCGGTTTTCGAAATTTCGTGATAGGCTACCTGACGCTTTTATTTATGTAGATTATTTGAGCCCTCTAAAGTCACATGTTAGCAGTAACCGATACCTATCAGCGTCTCGTATCCGTCAGATAAGGCGTGTGTTGTTTAAACAATTTGTGCTAACTGTGTGTGCCACGCGTGCTCTATCTGCCTGCGATCGGCTACGATCGTTTGTTGCTGATTTAGTAACACCTGCACGCTTATGTTATAGATTTATGAAGAAATCTGTGCTAATAATGTTAATGTGAACTCTCACATCTATACTAATATGTAAAGATGTAGAGTTTGTTTGTTTATTTGCTTGAACTATATATAAACTATGCATTTTGTATCTAACTTTTAAATTATTTAACATCACGCAACGAGTCTCAGTGGTCCAACGAATTTATCGTCAATTGGATTGTATCTCTAGTATCAATACTTCTATACTAATATGTAAATCTGTAGAGTTTGTTTGTATATTTGCTTGAACTATATACAAACTATGCATTTTGTATCTAACTTTTAAGTTGACATCACGCTACGAGTCTCAGTGGTCCAACGCAATTTATCATCAATTGGATTGTATCTCCAGTATCAATACTTCTATTTAATTAGTTTAATATCAACGTTTAAAGATCTCAACATCATTGTAGTTGTTGTGTTGATTATATTCACGAGTCATTGGGTCCCGATTAAAGTCACTGAATGATATTAGTCATGAGCCTGTGGGGGTTCGTAGTGTATATACATAATGACCTTCGAGCAATAGATCGCGAGATATTAGCGAAAAACTTTTCATGAACTTTTGACCTTCGCAACTTTTTTAGCCGGTACGATATCAATGTCGATTTTTCACATCTCCATTACAACACCGTAATAAAGGTGTAGGTATACAAACTTTTGGGTTACTGGGAATTTTTCTGCAAGTAAAAGCTAAAATAACTGGGCTATAGTGTCTCATGTATAGTCAACCAAGAAATTGGTTGCCACGCTAAGGTCGAATGTCGTTTGCATGTCAGTTAGTTATAAGGCTCATTTTTGCTTGTTATGCATTACGTTAATTTCTAACAATAACCCTTAGCAAAATTTTCTTTAAGTTGGAACTGTCACCCAAAATGGTAAAGCACTTTCTTGGTCGACTATACTTATTAGTACTTAAAGAAGGTTAAGTTAGAATATAATTAAATTAGATTGTTTAAAAGTTCTAGACCGTATTAACTGAGTTTGCTCCCGAAGGAGCGATTTTCGGAGTTGAAACAGGGGTTCCAGGAAGTCCGCTTTTTAAATTATATCCTTTGTAGATGTTAATGCTGGCTCGTATAAGTACAGTGCTTTTAAATTAACCCCTTGAGTCTTATTTTCGTAGCTTTCGTACGGTAAAAAGCTTTGCGAGGTTTTGTCCTTATTTTTTAAACTAGGGACAAACGGGCAGGCGGTTCACCTGAGTGACTACGGACGCCCATTGATAATAAACTGCGCTCACAGATGATTTGCCGACATGTGACAATACGCTGCGCTCGCAGGTGCGTTGCTGATATTTGACAATACGCTGCGGTTGCAGATGCGTTTATTGTATTTGACAAACCTTACGCTTGCAGTTGAGTTGCCGGTATATGGCAATACTTTACGCTCTTGCGTTGCCGTCCTTTGAGAAATGAGTATTCACTTTTTCTAAGCTGAATATAAAATCCATAGTAATATCATACATGTGAAAGTAACTCTATGGTACGGTTTCAAGCCTATACCGCTGAACCCATTTTGATGAAATTCAGAATAGAGATAGATTGGACCTTGGAGAAGGACATAGGCTACTTTTTGTCGCAAAAATGATGTTTGAACGGGGTGGTAAAAGGGATTCAAAGTTTGTATGAAAATCGAAAAAAATCGAGAAAAATCGCGTATCGAAACTAGACTGTTTTATATTTTTATTTTAATAAATTTCCTTCTCCCGAAGTAAAATAATATCTTGCCTGTTCTTACGGCTATAGCCCAAGTTTTGCATAGAAAGGACTCATATCCTTTCTGGTACTTCGCGCCACCTGCAAATGTACCAGGTTTATCTAATAAGGTACTTTGTATTTACATATTATGACACCTAGACGTTAGGCTCAGAATTTAGGATACTGCCTTAGTATAATATAACATTTTGAGTTTATTATTTTAATCAACAGTAACAATATCCTGTTCTTATCTACATAACTTAGTTTTACGGGTTCCGTAGTCCTACAAGGAACCCTAAAGTTTAACTGTCCGTCCGTCCCTCAGTCCGGCCGCAAGGTGGTACCCTCTAAGATTTCCAAGCTGTTTGACGTAGAGACTTGAAATGTTCCATGTTTATAGAACTCGCTAGAAACTCATTAGGAAAATTATTTTCAGTGAAATCGGAAAATAATCTTGGAAGTTATTCAACAAATACCTTTATCACGTATAGGATACGGAACCCTTCTATATTAGCGTGTTTTGACACGCTTTTAGTTACTTTTTAATGATTACCTGAAATTGTATTAGGATTTTGGTCTTTCTTTTTAACAATATACGATTTGGTAGGAACTTTCTGCCTCGCCTAGCTAACTGGTTCCACAGAGATCTTCGGTGACTCCGAACCGTTTGAGATAAAATTTTGTGTGTATATTCCGAATTCCTGTCGGAGGCCAAAACTCACTTTGGATTTCTGAGCCACTCCAGTAAGTAAATAAGTAAGTATATTCCAAGGGGTTCGTAGATGGACTGCAGAGAAAATTGGACCCGGACTTTCAATGATTCTTCTGGAGGATTTAATGGATGTCTCCGATAAGGGAATTAATGTGGCTACATTCTGGGCCGCGACAATATAGGAATTTATTTGCCCGAGTTTTTTTGCTTCAAAATCGATCATTTTCTAAAAATTCCGCTCGTGAAAGCTAAATATATACGCAAAACTCTCATTAAGTTCTGGCACGGATACCACTCTCATTACAGAATGTCATTTTCGCCGCGTACCACAAAGATTTCAGAGGTGACTTAAAATTTTGCTCGCATATTGCGTCACCAGTTGCCAAAAATTGACAACTGGCATTCTATTTATAAATACCCGATGTAGTCTATTCCACCATGGATGCCTTATACTTTCCAATACAAATGTTGATATCAAATTAAAAGTTTGACTTAGTTTATTAAACTTTCTGATATAACCAGGACTTTTTTGGCACTCTTTGGGGGCACGCTAATTCTTGTAAGTTTTAAGTCTGTAATTTGTGAATCCCCTTTTAAATTCGAATTTCAGTTTTTTCGTATTTTCGAAATTTTCTTCGAGGGCACTGCGTGCCCCCGCGTGCCCCCACGAAAGAGCCCTGGATATATCTATTTATGATATTTATTGTCTGACAGAAATTAGCTACTATATATATATAGTAACTGGCGTGCCTCATCATTATGTACTTTATATTTCATTAAATTAACATGAATAGCTCATGTTTCCTTTACTAGGACGCTTTCGCGGAATACATAAGTATTAATCGGTTTATTGAGAGAATTTTGACATTATTTTTATGAATGCTTGATCGTTTGTATTGGAATGCCTTAACTTTGCCTGTTATCATTGTAAGGCGTTAATGATTAACGCTACTCCATTGTCATCTCTATGTCTTATATTTATAAGAACCAATTTGTTTCTTTTTTTAATGTAGTTTAAGTTCTAAGTGAAAGCATAATACACTTATTTTCCCGTGAAGGAAGTTTTTTTTTGAAGTAAAACTTCTTTACGCTTGGGGGACGCGATATGGGGAGTAAGCTGGCGTGCCGAGAGTGTTACGGAAGCGCATCATCGGTCGCGAACGGATGTTGAAAGGAAAATTCCCTTCAATCACTGCGCATTTGTTTGTAGTTCCGATATTTAGAAAAAAAAAATAATAATTCATTCAAGTTGTCGGGAGCGCAGAAGTTAAAGGAGGCCTTGTGACCCGATTTGTGTGTCGCAACTGTATAAAGTAACACAAACAGGGGTCTACTTAAAATTGACGGAACGTAATATTGTAATAAGCTCTCGATACGTGACCATATTAACTGACCCCTCGCCAGTCCGCGTTATTTGAACACCGCCATCGATATCTGCGTTCCTGGTTCCTCTGTGACCGGTTCTAAGGATCTTAATATGTCGCCAAAATTAGTGTACCCCTCCCTCGCTAGCATCCTTTATGTAATACACTGAAGTCTCGCTGGTTTGTAAAAAAAAAAAAGTCTGCCTACGATGTAATATATAGGAACATACATATAGATGAAGCTAAAGAAGTTTTACTTCAGTCGTGTGGTCTAAACACCATCGTTATTTTTTTGTTTAATTTGGTTAATTTGTACTCTTTTTTTTTATTTCTCACTTACGCAATGTATTATTTTTAAGTAAGGTATTTTTATCGGTGTTACGTAGCGTGGTTATAAAGACCCGCTGAAAACAATCATATTAAATGCAACATATAAAGTAATAGCTTTATGCTATACTGGAAAAAAGACGAGAAAAACTATTCTATACTTGAGTGCGTACAGTCTAAAAATGCACGCCCCTCCAAAGTATTCACATCTACATACAAAATGTCGTGTAGACGCAAACACAAGCATAAATATAATTGGCTTATAGCGCGTGGTTGATTTTGAGTTTACAATAATAACGCCGCACACACAAAAGCGAGCGTTACGTTACGTTACGGGAGTGCATTTTTAGACTGAAACATCTATAATACGTTATGGATGTTATATGAGTAGGTTCTTTTTGCTTCCATTTTGTGTCTGTCCGCTCCTTTTTGTTTTTAAATGTAATAATAGTCGTTGTAAAAATGTAAATCTGATATTTTTAGACAGTAATGAATTGTGCAGAATAATCACGTGAAGCCTAGTTGGTAATGATTGAAGTTATGAAAGAGCGGATTTCAGTCCATACTTTATACCGTTGCGCTATTGAGGCTTTACGGTATAAGGTATGGACTGGTGAAGATATATACAAATCAGAATAATTATCATTATAAATTAAATAAACGAAAGTATATAACATCTTACCTACATAATTTAACGATATTAAAAATTCATCAGCTTTGAAAACGAATAAATCTCCAACAAGGAAACTTTTCATCGATGTCACCATCTTTAATGTTGTCATTATGGTTGTTTATGTCATTAACAGACGTTTTTATCTCTCTTACTTTCATCAAAAAACATTGGCGTAACAAATGGTTCATATAAATAAAAGATGCGATGTAAACGCTTCCCATTTTTTGTTAAAGTCATTATAATGCCTTCATGTTTACCTTGTAAAAGTGCAAAACTTCGCATAAGCCATAAGCTATGCACAGATCCCGGAAGGATCACATGACCAGATCAGATATCCGCTTAGAATGTTCCAGGCATAAGAACCTAATAGCATTATAGGTCTTGAATCTTGTCGTAAGCATTTGTATGTAAGAAAAGCCTGGTTTCCTTAGAAAAGTGTGTAGAATATAAAAGTTTAGGTTTAACTTTCCTGTGTATATACAATACAATATTATGTGGATTTAATATATTGTAAAGTAGCGGAACCGGCAAACGTTATTCTGTCCGAACGTTAGGTTACTTACTATTGTGTACATTCCATTTTTCCTATAATATAAATTATTTTCTTTTCCCGCAACCATTAAAACATATTCTACTTAAAAATGGCATTCTACTTAAAAACATCCTTAAAAAGTTGTAAATTGTAAAGCGTATTGCTGTAAAATATAGGTGTAGACTTTTAAGCATAGAATATTTCAGAAACACGTCAGAAAATTCGTACAAGAATAATTTTGATACAAATTTTCTTTTACACAAACTCGGATACTTTCTTCGTATAAGAATGAACACTTTCCACTATGCCATGACAGCTTACCTTATGCGACAGCATTACCTTGTATTACCTAAGATGCCCTAGTAATGCAACTTTTTATACTTAACATGTCAATGGCAATGTACCTGTATCTTGAAACTCAGGGTTCGAAGAATTAATGCGCCTAACCCTTATTGCCAGCTTAACACTTAAGCATTCGGATTAGGAGATAATAGGATGAATGATATCTACATATATGCGGAAATGTTGATAATCGTTGCATATTGGTAAGTATATGTATTTTATAGGGAATATATATATTGTACGCTTTATAAATTAAAATAGGTTTGTTCGTGTCGTGAGCACAATAAATCAGTTATTTTTTAGGAAACGTACTTTTTAATTTTTTTATAGACTTCAATATAAAAGTAGCTCTCCAAAATCAGGCTATCATCATAGGTATGTACCTAGCAAAATTTATGTAGAGTTTTAATCACGAAAAAATAATTAAAACATACCTTAGAGTAATTTTATTGTAATACTAGCTGACTCGGAAAACACTGTCCTTCGCGAACTTTGGGTTCTTACTATTTAGTACATTCTTTTATCCTATAATATTGTCCCCGTTTCCGTTTCCTTTCCAGGACGGGAAAGCCGTTCCATATTGGTTCACTATTTTGGCTTAAACATGAAAGATAGATATACGCTGTCGCTGGCTTTTTTGTAGAAGTATTTAAGATAAACATTTCCTTTCTTACACTATATACGTGTATCTCTAACGGTTTGTGGCAGCGCAGGCCAGAATAGCTAGAAGATGGCAGAATTTTCTCCTGCTTATTTGACATTTAGCGCTATATTTTGGACAATTCAAACATAGCCTATGTGTTATTCTGATATAGAAACTATATTATTGTAAAGTTTTATCAAGATCCATTCAGTAGTTTTCTGACATACATCCATACGTCTATACAGCCATATGTACAAACTTCCGCGTTTATAATATTTGTAGGATATCCTATAATTGATAGGCTTATAATTGCATTATATTTTTCTGGGCGTAAACAATTCATGAAAAATAAAGAAAATATTTCTTTCTCCATATAGAGGAGGCCGTGGCCTAATCAGTGGTCGGCATTTGAGTCGATCGCTTGGTTAAGTAGCTATGGCTGCGATCGGGTGATAGATGGGTGACCCACTCTAGCACTGGCTTTTATTTGATATCCAACCTGATTTTTAAAGTACAATTCGTACGCGTGATTGACCAGACGCGTCCTGAACGCTAGCGCCAGCTTACTCTCCAGATATCTGATCATGGAGTTGATGAATGTGGCCGGGATAGCGATTCCGAACCACTGGATAAGAAGGGCAGAGAACGCTCGCAGGTCTTTCTGGACTATATGTTTTACTGTAAAAAAAAACCACAAATATACAAGAAAATTACCAATAGGTATACCACATAGACATTTGAAAAATCAGTATGCTATAGACTGTCTGCAATCTAATCTGAGTCATGAAAGGTTACTAAATCGATGTTTCCTACGTACAGAATCGTAAGTCACATTCTAGCCGCTGTCACTTTTTTAAAATACTTAAATATACTAAAATAATTTTGTAATACACTGAAAATTACGTTACTTTGAAATTAGTACAGTAAATAGAAATCATCAACTTTGTTTTAAGAACGTAAAAAGTGATAGTGAAAATATTATGCAGATTGCTCTCACCAATCACTCTCACCAATCACTCACCAATTGACCCTTCCAAAGAAGCAACATATATAGATAGGAAGGTTCTTGAAAACAAGCAGACAGTGTGCGCAGCCAAAAGAGCCACCTCTCGACTCCTGACTCCAGGAACCATAATTCGCGCCAAGCTGACCAGCTGCCTGAGAAACTCGAGATTGAGACCCGGCACATGCTCTTCTACTGATTGTGTTTCGTCGGCATCTTCCTGGGAATAACAATAAACAAGTACATAAGATAAGCTGTCTAAAAACTAGGGCTATCTTTAGAAATCGATTAGTGAAATTTATAAAGCTATAGCTTAGCTATCTTAGCTTTATCTAAGCGATTAAAAAGTATCAAAACATGTTTACCAAACGGATAAATATTCAATTTTTTCACGTCTATGAATGTAGACTGAGAGCTTAGATTTGAGTAAGGTTTACATTTTCAGCATCCAAAAATACATATTATCGCTGCCTAGAGTCAAAAGGTGAAGGTGCCTACAGACGTTTACATGATTTGACGTTAACTTGCTTTTAAATCATTATTAATTACAGTTTATATTGTCACTAAAAATAAAATTACAATATGGTAAACAATGTTAATTTTTTCAAACTATATATAAATACAAGCAATTATGGCATGATATTATTACGCCATACTTGTTATAGGAGACGATTCAAATAAAACATGATCTACTATAGATCTGCTATATGATATCAATATAGTCTTTGTTTATAAATACCTATTGTTTGTGCAGATTATATACTCTAGTAAAATATTATAAATTAATTTAGCAATCTTTGTGAAATCACTTCGTAGGTGAGATAGTTGTTGCTTTGAAATGAAACAGCAGCACCTAGATTTGAATCGATTACCATTCTTTTAAGTCAGCTAGTGGCAATCATAAAAAATGACATAAAAGTTGTACCGATCGACATCCATGTTTTTGTCTGGACGTAGAGCAAAGAATTGCTAAATTTATTAATGAATAACTCTTTACGTTAAGTCACATTTTCGAAGCCCCTTGATGTAACATCACATATTTTTTTTCAGTTATATAGCTGCATTATAAATAATTAAAAGAAACAGCAGTTTTTAGGGTTCCGTACCTAAAAAGAAAATAATAACCCTAATAGGGTAACTTCTTTATCTTTCAGTCTGTCTATCTGTCAAGACCCTTGTGCTCAGGAACGCGTAAAGCTATAAAATTGAAATAAATACCAAAATACCTGAGAAGGTCTGTGGTCTCTTAAAGCTGTAAAAAAATCAATTTTCTAAGTGTACGTAATCAAAAGATATGGCCATTTATGGCGCATTTTCCATACTAGTACATTCGAAAAGGGAATAAAAACCTATAGGATATTTCCCGTTGACCTAGAAAAATGTAATTTGGTAAGAAGCAATATCTTGAAGTAAAAGTTATAGGAAAAAATCCCTAAACCGTAAATTTGTAGTTACATCACAAAAAAAATTGCGGTGAATTTGTCAAATTAACAGAAAACTTATGAAAAGTATAAATCTTAAAATAATCTAGTAAAGTATTACGCGATGGTACGGAACCCATAATGCGCTAGTCTGACTCGCACTTGTCCGGTTTATTTTTTAATATTGACATGTGAGAAGATAAAACATTTATCACCCCGGTGGTTGTGGTGGTGGTTCGCTCTGCCCGTCTGTGCGTCCGTTCGTAGGCAAGGTGGTCCCCACTTGGATTTCCTAACTATTAGATGTTGGGACTTGAAATTTTTTATGTTTATAGGACATGTTAAAAACTCACAAAGAAAATTATTTTGAGCGAAATCGGACGCCTAAACAGCTAAATCAATTTTGTTGAATTTCGATACAGAGACATATTGAATCTAGGACAAGGACATAGGCTACTTTTCAAAAAAATACTGTGGGTTTCGCAGTATAAAATGAAAACCTAAATTTAAGAATAGAATTATTTTGAAGTCGCTGGTCGAACCCTTACTGAGGTGTTGAAGTCGATACGAAGACCAATAAGTTCCCCGCTAAACTAACAGGACATCCTTTTATCGAAGTCGGTTCAAAATGTAAAGTAACATCAGACGAAACTTTCAAATAGCTATCCACAGAATAATATTGTTATTCGTGTGGGTAGTTAACGAGTTCACAAAGGTTATAATTGGAAATCGACTAAGTGGTGTAATTTTGTAGAAAAACGACAGCGGTAATTGACAACCGAGCTTGAATATTTAACTCCAACCAAAATAGTGCAATTTTCTTTGTTAAAGTCACCACTTAACCTAACTTAGCCCCCATTCGCATGAAAGCTTTTTTTACCGCGCGTTAAA
The DNA here is from genome assembly GCA_024363005.1 of Charaxes varanes. Classification (NCBI taxonomy): domain Eukaryota; kingdom Metazoa; phylum Arthropoda; class Insecta; order Lepidoptera; family Nymphalidae; genus Charaxes; species Charaxes varanes. The sequence continues at coordinate 21,735,020 of JANCMC010043217.1, forward strand.
AAGCATTCAAATAGAACATAATAGAAGTAAAGAAATGTGAATACAACAGTTATGTGAATCTCTCGTCTTGTCTAAATTTAATTATGCCGATATGGTCACCGGTCGCAGACTATTTACTGTGACTAAACACTTGATCCAACAGATACAGAACTATTGCGCCAGGTTCTGTTTCTGTCAGAACGAGAAACCTAAAGCTGGTGCATCTTAGTTAATTGGGACCTTAAAGTCTTTAATCTCCAATAATCCGCACAATCTCTACATTTGTTACGACTAATACCACTGAGTGACATAAATCGGGATTCACTATTTAAAATGCCTTTCGAAACACAAAAGAGTTCGGATATTATACAACCAGTGTTGCAATGGGTCACCCATCTATTACCCGGTCGCGGTAACAACTGCTTAAACTAGTAATCGACTCAAATGCCGACCACTGATTAGGGTACAACCTCCTCGCCCTGTAGGTCACACAAAAAGCACTAAAAATTAAGCAAAGTGTGAATTTACTAAAGACGCAATAGAACTTCGTAACCACGTAGTTACGATTTTTTAGCTAGTAAATAAGTTAAACAAATATCTTACAAAATTTCAACGAAGTTCTAAGAAATTCTGTTTGTGACGTAAGAGCCGAGTCATTTGCGTCTATTGAAAATCGCTCAAAGACATCAAAGATGGCGGCATAGGTGTTTCAAGTATGATTGCTTTCAGCTAAGCGAAGTGCGCCATTAAAAGGTTTTTGGACCATTTTTCCCAGTGCCCCAGTTTCTTTAATGGATGAATGCATATTCAGACTCGCAGCATTCCCCGTCTCATCGCTATTTTACGGATTTCGTGGCATTGTTTTGGAAACTTTGCGGAGATATGAGAAATGTACAAAGGGACCTCGCCAACACAATGGCTACTATTCGGTCTAAAAATGTGAAATTGCGGTCTGAAATATCAAAAAGTTCTCAGAGTCAATGCTTCATTAGTCACCGTTGGAAAATATTACGTTATATTTAAAATAATACAGTAATAAAAAAAGATGCAAGCATTTTCGCGAACGCAATTGGGTTCATATTTCTCATACTACTTGAGTTAATAAAAGGTCAACATAATAATAAAGTAGAACTTGTATTGTTAATTATGTGCTGATCATAGATGAAAGGATAGTGGAATGTATAAAAGGTATGTAATACTAAGGAATTACAAATTATAAAACGGAATGGACTATCGCGGTTGGGGTCGCTTCTCGAAGTGCTGGTAAAACGGCGTGGCATCGGCCTGGCCTCGCTCCTCCGACGTTCCGAGCCCTTTATCCCATGCCCCGCAATCGTCCGCTTTCACGCGCGCTCCTGCAAGAGATCCTTTTTGTTCCCCAACATGTATGGCAGCATGGCAACATTAGCCACCAAAATATTACAAATTACTCAATCAATCAATCAATATATGGTTTTATGCTTACTCCAGAGAAACGCTGCATCGTACCAAGATTAGCTTCTTTTTCCTGTAACTGTTTACACAAATATGAGATTTTATGGAGTAGTTCTTTTTCTTGTGCAGCAAGGCAGCAACAGGGCTTCATGAATCCAGACGAGTAGCTCAAGGAACGCCTGCAACGTGAAGGAACCATAGATTTCTGACCGTGGATAGGCCACTCCTATGAGATTCAATGTCATGCTGACCAGCCCAGCCAGGCCAGCCTCATCGTTTCCGTTTCTACATATCACGCCCTGCAAATTACAATGTCGCTTAACGCCATTCGAAACAAAGATGCCTTCTTTCTGTGGTGACACGTAAAAACCGCCACCACGTCTCTCAACTTTTTCCTACTCAAACCTATAATGATCTTGCAGAAATTAGTCCTTAAATATAATTCTTAATGAATATTATAGCTGCTTTTCGGCCTTTGACAGTATAAACATTAGCTAGCAAGATTTATAATTATAAAAGGAAATTTTTATATCTACAATTACGACTCACATCCTATTATTTCACCCTCTTATACATAAACCATTACATACAACACAAGCGGGTGGACGACCCTCTCGTTTTACTATATACGTAACTTATATGAGAATGAATACCAGGGGTAGAATTGGTATTGGAGAAATATTTCTGTAGATTAGTGCCGGTTTACGCGAACTGTCATAAAAGGTGCGTTAGTCACTAATTTGAGATTTACGATACAATAAATCAGAGTTGTTTGATCTTGTTGTGATAAAAGATTGAATCGAGACATAAGACATTCGTATCGTAAATTATATTAGGTTATAAGAAAGGAACTTTGGCTCAGTCATAGCGTATTTTTTTAAGATTTCCCATGCAACAATATAAGTAAAATCTATATATATTTGTGAAAGGTCACCTATCAAGGAATCGCGATAACTGCGGGACGTTCAGAAATAAAATTTTGCAATTAAGTATAGTTTACTAGTCGTTATCCGCGACTTTGTCCGCGTTAAATTAGATGAAAAATTTTAGCGTGAATATAGCCTATAGCCTTCCTCGATAAATGGGCTATATAACACTGAAAGAATTTTTCAAATTGGACCAGTACTTCCTGAGATTATCGCGATCAAGTAAACAAACAAACTCTTCAGCTTTATGTATTAGTATATATAATACTTTAAGGAGACCGGATTAAGGAGGCATAAGGGGTCTCGCAAGTTTATGCAGACAAAATCGCGGAAAACAACTAGTACAATGATCATGTACTAGTTGTTATATTACCTATCATTTGTATTTATAGAGATGCAATATTTCCTGGTTAGATTCATGCCAAATGTTAGCAAAATTTGAGAACTAGACTAAGTTACTCGCTAAAAATTTCGGAACCTATAAAGACAATCCCATTGAAATTAGGATAGGTAGGTATTTCAGAGAATAAAGCAGATAAATAATCAAAAAAATATATTAAAAATATCAATATTTAACTCTTGTTTATTACTGTCACGCATTTTCTTTACAAGCGATAATAAGTGAATAGTTTTTACACATATCAAAATGGCCTAATAATTAATGACCTACAGTTTTTATATTAAATTAAATCAAGATTATCCTTATTGTTTGATTAATCGTCTTATTTGCATTTGTTTTTAAAAGATAGCTTAGTTCTTCAATAACTTGGTTCTAACTTCTAAAAAAGATATAAATTGGACATTCTAATTTTATAAGTTCAAAACGTAGTTTGTAAGAATTTGATTTCTTTTATAATACAAGGACCAAACGAGCAGGCAGCTCGTCACCTAAGTAAATACCGACGTTTGTGGACATCTGTACCACCAGAAGGTTCGCAGATGCGTTGCCGGCCTTAAAAGAGGGAGCAAGGCCACCTTAACTCTCACAAACCAAATGAAACGCGACAACAATACCATCACTGCCGCCATTTCACGCCGATCTTATGTGAGAAAGAAGTACTGGTATCCGAACACGCCGGCCCAAAATTTGTAGATACCTGTAAATAATTTAGATAGATAGTAGTAGGATAGAATGATCTACCACCACCCATTCGTAATGCTAGATTCCAGAATACAGTTAAACGTCATTTAAGGTAATTTCTACTAAATAAACAACAAATGAATAACTAGATATAAAGCCCTATATAATATATATCAATAAAATGCATGTGCTATTCCTCCGTCAAAAAATGGTACCGAAAGTTTATATATATATATATATATAATATAAACTTTCGGTACCATTTTTTGACGGAGGAATATGAAATTTGGTACAGTTATCTATAGCAATATATAAAGCTGAAAAGTTTCTTTCTTTGCTTGTTTGCTTGTACACGCTAATCTCAGGAACTACCGATTTGAAAAATTCTTTCACTTTTAGATAGTCCATTTATCGAGGTAAGCTCTAGGATATATATTATCATCATGGTAAATTTTATTCTAAATTTTTTACCTAATTTTAGGCGGACGAAGTTGCGGGCACAGCTCGTAGTTTATATAGACGATGTGCAAATGCTAATATTTTTATAAGAAACCATTATGGATATATTAAATCATTTCAATAAAAACTCACACACGCCAATACCAAACGATTTACACACACATGTAAACATTTTATCACAGGCTGTCAAAGCGTAGTCGTGACAACCATGACAAAATAACAAAGTGTTTTATTCATTATGACATTACATTTAATTTCAATACATTGTCAAATAAATGTAGTTTTGTAAGTATACAAATTTTGTAGATAGATTCAAATAAGCATATGATATGTAAATCTAAAGATTATTGACCGAATATCGACCACTCGAAAATAGAGTCAGAAAAGAGTTACAAAATTGAATAACCTCAAGTTTTAGACTCACCAAAGGGTATTAAAAAAAAAGTGTTAACGCCTGTCCGTTTGGGAGGCGTTAAGAACCGATTTGTTACATAGACACACTTCAAGAATAGCTTGGAAAATCTACAGTTCACGCCTAATAACGCGAAACTATCAAATTTACTTTTTCATTAATTATAAATAAACTATACCGAATTACACACCCATTTTCAATAGGAAACATCGCGCCGTAATTCTGAAGCTAATAAAAAAAGACATTAACGTGATAACTTGACTTTTTTGAACGTGACCGTGTCAGATCCACACACCACAGACATCCGGAAGTGCAGGGAAATATTTCTATATCAGTTTTTTCTAAGTAAATATCCTTACGAAGTATCAAAAGCGTTAAAAACACGACTTTCATCTCAATCTGTGTTTATTTATATTTAACAATAACTGTCATGCCAAAGGAATAGTGATTTTTATTTCACAAAATCACTCTATTCTGATTAAGGGAGAGTAGAGCACTTCCCGTAACGCTTCGCGTTATGAGGCGTGCAAGTGGAGTATAATTACTGACGCAAAGCATCTACCAGTACCAGGTCATATGGAGGAGATCTAAGGGCAAATTAAATTTTAAAGTCTAGTATAAAATACCTAAACAACTTATTAATCAGTAAAAGTTGAAATCAGATCAGACAGCGAATCAGATTCACAAAGAGCTTCCTTAATAATGCATAGGATACCCTAACAAAGTCGAAAAGCAGCTGGCAGTTAAAGCATATTAATTAAACGGAACAAAATGTCACAAACGCGTAAAAGTCAGCGCGGCAAAAAGCGGATTAACGAAAGCTTAATAAAGGTCTTCGAGTAATTTAAAACATCATCGCATCGGCCCGAATATTGATGCAGCAAAAACGAAACTCAAGCGGCGAATTAGATTCCCATAAAAAAGTCCTTCGATCTGTCCCAGTAATTTTGTAAATACCATATTACCATTAAATAAATATTGAACACCCATCACCAGGAATCGATTGTTTGTTATGAGGTGCATGCGAAGAGGCCGAAATAATTTATTTAAAAATGGAAACTTAAATCGAACCAAAGAAATGTCGATGCAAAAACGTTTTTTGGGTCAAACTGCGCTGGGAAATTTTGATACAGCCCATTTATTTTTTGTTTTTTTATTTGTTGAAAAATCCTAGCCTATACATTTTTAACGCGATAACGTCTAATTGTGTAATGAGGAGGTCGTGGCCTAATCAGTTGCTCTTGCTGCGACCGGGTGATAGATGGATGACCCATTCTAGCACTGGTTTATATTTCACATCCAACCTCCTCCGTGTTTCGGAATGCACGTAAAACAGTGGGACCCGATTAATATCGCTTTGTGATATTAGTCGTAAGGTTGTCGAAATCGTGGGGGTTCCGAGGATGACGTCAGATGGCAATCGGTCACCCCTAAAAACCTGTAAATTGAAAGAAAATCGTCGGAAGGCAGGGTCAATGCGCCAATGAGCCAGTTTTTTTTAAATTAAATATCCTTTTATAGGTATTTATACTTTGATACTACTCCGTTATAGGGGTCCTTAGTTCTACAAGGAACCCTCCCCCCTGTACGGTCGTCTCTCCGCCCGCAAGGAGGTCCCACCGTAGAATTTACAAACTATTACATGAAGAGACTTGAAACTTTCCATTTTGAAGGGACACGTTGTTGTACGATTTCGAGTAAAATAATTTTCCTAATGAGCTTTTAGCATGTTCTATCAACATGGAAAATTTCAAGTCTATACGTCTAATAGTTTGGAAATGCTAGGGGGAGAACACCTTACGGGCGGGCAGACAGACGAACGGACGGACAGAGCGAAATTATAAGGGTTCCTTGTGTTACTACGAAACCCTAATAAAGGCCAAACTGACAGGCTTACTTTTGTGACTACCGACACCCATAGACAACTGTAAAACCGGAGGGTTCGCAGATGTGGCGCCGGCTTTAGCAATGAAAATATCAAAACAAGCAAACATCTTACCAAGGGACCTTGTCCCGTCAGAACTTTTGTAATTACGCTAAGCACCGATAAAGGGGTAACGCGTGGACGGGTCAAGGGTAAATTATTCGGTCATCCTAACTTTTCCGTCCCTTATTTTCGTCATAAAATTGTAAAAATGATCGTCCCCATTACGGCGGAAAGTTTGGTGGAGGGAAAGTATTTTTGGATGATAAGTACTTGTTAAGTTTATTACTTTTGTTGAACAGAATTTTAGTGAAATGCGAGTTTATATTTAGAAAACTGGTCTTTTATTTTATGCTGGTTGTTAACCGCGACTTTGTCTGCGTAAAGTTCGGAGGAACGTTTTAGCGGGATGATATATAACCTATAGGATATGATATATGATATGATGAGTAGTTCCTAAGATTATCGCGTTCAAGAAAACAAACAAACAAATGTACTTAGATAGCTGTTACCTCGTCCGCGGTTGTAACACGACTGACTCGTTTAACTGTATTTTTCTGTATTTTTACTCTTATGAACAACTACCCTCTTTTACCCATCTACTTCAGAGCTGATACTGAAAAGCCCTAAGGGCAAAAAAGTCACGGCAGTGCCTACTTCATGTGAGGCCATACTTGCTCCTTGTAAAGTTTGTAAAAGGTACAGAAAAAACGCAAGTGAAGCCGCGTCTAAGAGTTGGTATGACATATATATACATAGTAATGTATTTATGTACATATGTATGTATAACGCAGTAATGTTATCATTAATCACTACATAACCGATCAGAAAGGACGCCTTTTCTGCTTTGGACCAAAACAGTGCAGAAATGTATGAAATGAGTTGTTGCACTGTTTTTCATTAACGTACTGACTTTTATTTTGATATAAATTTACTTCAGAGGTTTAATGTCTCCCATTTAGTTTCATATAAAATGTATGAATAGAATTAAAAATACTTTGGCTGAAAATAAACATAGACTAAATAAAACCGACTGAGTAAAAAGAAAAACGAATGGCTCACATTCTGTACTAGTTTAAAACATTGATATTTTATCTTTAGCAAGAAAACTTTTAAACTCGAAATAGACAGCGAGGTAGTTGAAAGAAAAGTAGATTGCGCACCTAGTTGAAGTGAGTAATTAATGCACTTGTGCAATAATATAATAACTCACATTGCGATCGGTGCAGCAATCTACTATTATTCAATGTAGTTTAGTCTCTAGTAATTTTAATAACAGTTCGCTGGCTGCACTGGCGAAATTCGGGCACAAATCTTTAGATATGCGTGCCATGTGCCTATTTAACACTAGATGCAATATTTTCATTATTTAAACATAGACATTGGTATATTTGACAATTACAAAAAACATACGGCCGTCACCACTTTGCCTCCATCGCTTTGACACCATCTTATAGTAAAATGTGTACATGTGTGTGTAAATCGTTTGACGTTTGTGAGCGTGTGGTTTTATTTTAATAATTTCATATACACAATAAATATTAGTAGCTATGCCCGCGACTTCTTCTGCGTAAAATTATAAAAAAAGAGGTTGAATTTAGGCATGATGATATATAGTCTATAGCCTTCCTCGATAAATGGGCTATCTAACAGTGAAAGAATTTTTCAAATCGGACCAGTGACTAAGTATAATATTATTTTATTCTCTATACATAAATGGAATATTATTTTATTCCATATATATAAGTGGAACATTGGAACACTCATTGTTCTAATATTCCAATTATATATATGTGCTTCGCGAAATCTCGAAAACCGCGAGCTGTGTACTGATGAAATTGGACAAGAAAGTTGTTTATACTTAGTAGACATCCACTAAGAACGGATTTTTCGATAGGGCTAGAATTGAGGAGGTATAAGGGCTCTTGCAAATTTAATTTTACATGGATAAAGTCGCGGGAAACAGTTAGTGTCTACCAAATTACCCTTTCCTTAGCAAAATAAAATAAATAAAGTACCCTTTCCTTAGCATAAAGCTTGTCTCAGGAGTGGATGAGTGTTCTAATATTCCATTTATATATATTTGCACATCGTGAAATAAGAATTCTTTTTTCTCATCTGTCATTTATTTTATTTTTTTATTGAATATTAATTTATACAGCAAGTTAAATGCAGCTTTATATCCAGAAACTCTAAGTAGTTTAAGTGACCATAGATAATTTTAAACATAGAATTAGATTTAAAAAGGGAAATATACGTTTTTTTTTTCGTGATGTAACTACAAATTTACGTTTTGTCGGAATTTTTCCTGTTACTTCAAGATATAGCTTCTAGCCAAATTGCGTGATTCTAGGTAGGAGAAATAAATGCCCTATAGGTCTTGATTCACTTTTCGAATGTACTTGTTTTGGGTAATGTGACCAAAATGCGCATATATTTTGATTTCGTATACGTAGAAGGTTGATTTTGTCAAAGGTTAAAACTATCACAGACCTTAATATTTGGTATTAATTTCAATTTTACAATTCATTGAGTTCCTGACAAATAGGGTCTTGGTAGACAGACGGACGGATGGACAATAAAGTGATCTAATAAGGGTTCCTTTTTTTCTTTCGAGGTACGGAACCTTAAAAATAATGACTGATTTCTGTCTGTCTGCAACATGTCTGTCCGTATGCAAGTTCGGCTCCGATTAAAGGTTAGAAATACTTATTTTGGTTTAATATCAATTTCTAATATTCTTTATTTTATAAAAAGCCTTAAGTATATATATTGCCTGAAATATGGAAGAAAAATCTGTGCATACGAGATGACAGGTTTACCCAAATTTACTCGGTGCACCACACTGTGGTAGAGTGTCCGGCATGGAGCACCCAACGGAACCTTCTGGTGTCACAAATCGGTGATAACCTCTCGCCTAGCGAGCTTTATTGATGCCATGCTCGCTAGTTACGCAGGATAGCAAGCAGTTGCCTCCCTCAGTGAGAGCGTCATATCGCTGAAGGAGGCTCATGGAAGAGAGAGGGTTAGAGAGCCTACATCGATGGATGGGATGAGGCTGAGAAGAAGAAGACGCCAATTCGGGCTGCTCTTCCCCCGCCTTAAGATTCTAAGGTAGAATCATCCAGGACACCGGTTCGGAGTCTGTAAGCGAGCCTCCGGTGTCTTACCAAGGATGAAGAGATCGCCGCTGGGATTTGGTGGGTATTATGGCATTGCCAGTGAGTTCCACACTTCTGTCCCCAGGTGCTTCCGGAATACCGGTTCATCTGCGGATGGAGTCGGGTGTAAAGGCATTTCCCAGCGAAAAAAAGGTTTATCCAAATTTGACATTTGCAAAGCGGTAAATATATTTAAGCTAACATGATAGAGTTGCCTAAATAAAACCACTGTCTGAACGAATACCGCTAGCCACTGACTTTTACCGTTCCGCATATTAATTTTTGGACCATCTCTTGTATAGGAGCTTTACATATTAAATGCAGGCGCGGATTCACCGTGCTGGGCACCATGGGCATGCCCAATACCCTAATACACGCATGACGTCACACTTCATGGTCTATTGAGATCGTAAGCCTGATTCTATTATGTATACTAATTTATAAAGCTGAACAGTTTGATGGCTCGAACGCGCATTTGAAAAATTATTTAATTTGCTCATTTGTCAAGGAAAGCTACATAAAATCAAGATTGAATATATATTTTTTCTAATTTTACGCGAACGAAGACACGTTCACATCTAATATCCAAACCCTTACTTACAAGAAACAATGTATCAAAGTTGTATATTTTATAGTCATTTCCTTTGTTAGAATGCCATACATTGATCTTAAGCAAGTTTATACGCCGAATCGTATTTTGGCGATAATCGGCCAAAAGTTGAGCTATGTGCCCACCGTCTACTTTGTAGGTTAGATCCGCGCCTGCTCTTGTATGCGAGTTCCTGGCGATATTTATATATTTAATACTGACTAAAAATTTACTAATTATATACTTAATAGAAGTAGAGCCTACAGAAGAGTTGTGCTCTGTGTTATGCTGAAAAAGTACCAGTCCTGAAAAAATATCCAAGCAATTAAATACGCACCTGTCAATATAAAAACTGCTATAAACATTTTGTATGAACTTTTAAATGATGATGATGGTGATGAAGATGGTGATGATGGTGATGGTGATGATGGTGATGATGGTGATGATGAAGGTGATGATAAAGATGGTGATGGTGATAGTGATGTATAAAAAGGTACTCGGTTGACAAAGATACTACAATTCCTTAGAAATGACTTTTTTGACTAAGAGGAAAACGCATAAAAATCAGTTATTATCCTCAAAGATTTATTTTATTGCTATAGGAAACGGTCAGTGTTCACAAAATGTCGTATTCTTGTGATACTGTTCACCGTATTTACATGTAATATGTGATTTCACTCGGAAATTGGCAACAAAGGTAACCATTCAACTCGTTTGCCAAATAGGACATGTCAGAATTTTCCCAATAACAGTGAAAATACGGAGACTTGTGAGAAAATAAGTCACAAGGAGTACGCCAGCTTTAGGGTTGCTGCTTTACTATAAAGCAAATAAAATTATTTTATTTTATTATTTTTATTGCATTACTGCGCCCGGAACTTCATTCGTGTAACATTAAAAAAAAATAGATTCAATTTTGATGTTATATAGCTTATAGCTTCCTTGTTAATAGATGGTATTTGTAAAGACTGTGCAGTGCCCATACAAGCCGTATGTATAGGCTTAAGGGCGCGAAGAAGTTTAATTTAAGTGCATTACTGTAAATTGATGAATAAATGAAAGAATGAATGGATAAATGAATGAATGAATAATGGGCTTTCTAACACTAAAATAATTTTTCAAATTGGACCAGTAGTTCCTGAATTAAGTACGTTGAAGCAAACAAACTCTTCAGCTTTATATATTAGTATAGATTTCTTTTAAATTTAACTGATGGCATTATATGACAGTTTCA
>JANCMC010043217.1:21746318-21774058 GCA_024363005.1 Charaxes varanes
AATTTTCAGTACGTAACGTTATGTTCAACCCTATTTATAATCGTATTTTATTACTCGCTCCGTCAAGTAAAATATCTATGTATTTAAGATCGATACGTACGTCAGAAGAAACCAAGCAATTAATTACCTTAAGTAATTGAGTATCACGAGCCGATATATTTACCGTAGAAGATAAAATCCTTTTAGCGCTGCGAATAATGTATCATATATTCTTCTACGTCTATTTTGTGGTGAACAGGTTGGCACTTAGCCATGATCTGTTCCTAGTAAAAATTGGATGAAATACCAGCAGCCTGTACAGTCTGCGAGAAGAATATTGAACAGTCGGTGTTATTATTGATCCCCATCAATAACTCCCGGAAAAGACACCAACGTATCCGTTACACCATTTTTGATACTTCCTGATCTTTAAACAGATTATTAATGTGGAATGCAAACATCGACAATCATTGCATTGTTCGAATAATTCATTTAAATTAACTCGAATTCCTCGTACATTCTTATTATGTTAGTATAAATATAAGGGGTCATCCATGTCACTCCTTAAAGGGGGGGGGGGTGAGTATCGCCAAAAGGTGACATCGTGTGATAACGGGCAGGGAGTCAAAAGTTGTGTCACGTTACGTATTATAATTTAACTTTTGGCTTTTGTAGTGGGTTAATCAGTACATAAAAAGAATTCAAAGAAACTGATTTTTTCTTGATTATGTGATGTCACACCAAGGGGGAGGGGACGTCGGAAATTTGACAACGTGTGACAAGCACGGGGGAGGGATGGATGACCCTCTAAGGATATGATAAATTGCCATAGTTGTTATATATGACGCATGATTGCAGCTAAGTGGTATGCGTAGTACTTCACTGTAAATAGCTGAAGATATAGGCATTTTAGAATATCAATTATGACTTCTTATACTAAAGTACATATATCTGAGATTAGGTTGTTTCATCAAGTGCTTTAGTTTAAATTTATATAACGTAGTTGTTACGCGCAACGTCATCTACGTATAACGAAACATACGTTGAGACACAACCATAGTTATTTGTGTGACATGGGGCCAAAACTATTTTTTTCCTAAAAGGAATGATTTTGAATTTAGAGCAAAGCGAAGGACAACATAATAGAATCCCGAGCGCAGCAAGGGTTTCTAAAGTAGAATCCTGAGCGTAGCGACGAATCCAAAATTCACCACCCGAGAACAAAATATTTTGGCCCCGAGTAACACCAACACAGCTGTGAGAAAAAATACAAATGAAAACAAAACAAAAGTAACGAGTGCGCTTTAGACCGCACGATTGAAGTAAAACTTTTTACACTCTACCTATATGTATGTATATTGTATATGTATATCGCAGGCAATCGAACTCAGTCGCACTCAGTCTAAATCATTTAAACTCAGTCGAACTCAGCGAACTAAGGCTGACCTCGACTCCCTTCCGAAAAGTTCTTCTAATTTATAATCTAACCTTACCAAGTCAAGCGTACGTATAAAACATTTACTGCAATAATTTTGAAAAATTAAAGTTAACAATTAAAATAAGATTTGACAATTGCTGAAATAAATACTTATAGACTTAGATAGTATTACTTTGGATAGGTTGAGTGTTTACAATATACTATTTAATGCTAGCTATACGTCCTTTTTCCATTCAACCTTCAAACTTGCGACTCCAACCTAACAAATCTGTCAGAAGCATAAATACGGACCAATCAGAAAGGAGAACCAGGAAATCCCCATGGGAACAACCATTTATTTTGCCCCCGCTATCCCCCGATGCTAATTAATTTTTTTCGAACAGGTGTGATGAGAAAAATACTGCAGTGCTGTACTATGATGGCGGCGACTGTAGGGTTGCATTGCAATCACAGCATTGCACAGACTGTTCAATACACTTGTAGCAACTGACGGTACCTTCTGTATTTATATTATTAACTAATGTCTGATTCTCCTTTCCCTATGACTATACCCCCACCTTCTCCAGGCCTAGAATAATAATCTAAGAAATAAGATTGATCTCCATCAATACCATGACGAATGCAAAAAGAATGATATCAGTATAAAATAAGATCGGACTGGAACTGGGCAGGCAAGGTAACACGGACAGGGAAGGTGAGTGTTTATAGCCACTTTAAAAGATTATGTTTAAAAGATGTTACAAGTCCTTCCTTCCTCTGCAATGCGATGAATCCGATACCTGCACGTGCTGTCTGAGTTAATCCGGATGTACAAGATGATGAATCAACCAAAACATTATGTTTGATGGCGGTTCCACATTATTGCTGTGAATTCAAGCTGTGAATTCATGCCACAATATCACGGTACAGCTTATGCCCTCCAAATTCACGGGCTGCTGACAATCGTTCGTGTTCGTGTTCGCCGAGAGACGGACGTGGAAGATGCTGCTTGCCGAACTTTTGAATTGCCTTATTATATGATTAGAGTTGTCTTTATTAATTATAAAAATAACATTTCAGACTTTCTATAAAAAAGCAAAAGTTATTATATTGAACCCAGTGGCGAAATTTAATTTAAGAGGCTGTGAATGCGGATGTGTACCCGTGAACGTCGCGCGAATGAAGTGCGAACCCTTGTCGCGGGACAGAATATCGACTCTGATCGGGGAATAGGCGTGAACGCACGCGAATTCCGTGAAAATCATCCACATTCACGTTCACATCTGTAAACGGAACTTCACGGCACTAATGTGGGACCAGCATGACGTACGGCCCTTTCTGATGAGTAATTTAACTTATTCTGCATGTCATTTCCTCAAAATTATACCTATCAATTTATTGACGTAGTTATGGAAAATTACTCGATTCGACACAATAATTCTTTGTGATGACTTCAATGTCTTTCGGTATATTTTGCTTTCGCAAAACTAACCATTATTTGAAGCAACACAGAAACGATGAATGATTAAATAAAACCTTATCTATTTGCGTAATATTTTATTGGAGCATCTACATGCATATCACTTATCTAGAATAACAAATTTAAGCCGAGATATCTTTATAATATTACTGATAAGTAGTCAATTACCAATGACAACACGAGGTATATAACCTACTAGCTGTTTCTCGCGACCTCGTTTGCGTAAAATTGCGTGAGCTCTTAGATCTCCTTAATCTAGCTCTGTAGAAAAATTCTTTCTTATGATGACGCCAGATGGCAATCGGTTATCTTAAATCGCCCCACAGTCACATCCTCTACAATCTAAGCGGACCCTGGTATCTAACCGGGATAACGCTAGGAAGACGACAAGAAAACTTGAGCGAGTTCATAATGGTCACTCAGCTTTTTTTAAGCTACACCTAACCTATTGTATCTTTCCGTTAATTTTTTAATACCTTAGTTAAGTTACTCATATCTGTAGTATTAGGTTTAGCCTGTAAAGATAGATTTAAGTTAGTAGATGAATAAATAAATAAATACTTTCTTTGGATTTTAGTTATATTAATTAATTACATAAGTACTTTTTACATATATGTTCAAAAATGAATCAATGTTTCCCTTGGCCACGCCGAAACTGTAAAAAGCTGAATTCCGAGGCACGTTTTAATGAAGAGAACTGGGTTTTTCACAAAAAAAAACATCGAAGTTATGCTATATATAAAAATGGCATTATATACTCGTAGCAGTGGCATGATTTTCCTTATTAACACCTAAGGGAGACAAATAAACTCTTTATTTGTAGTACATATTAACAGTTATATTAGAAATACGCAGGGGCTTACGTACATATATGTATTTTCTTTCAACTACGCAGTAATGACTTTATCACTACATAATCGATCAGAAAGGAAGCATTTTCTGGTTAGAATTAAGACAGTGCAGTAATGTTGTATGAAGTTTCATTACTACGCTTTTTTTTTCATATAAAATTACTGCAGAGGTTTAATTTCTCCTATTTAGTTCTAAATACAATGTATGCATCGGAACACCATTGTTAACTTCGATTCTTCATATTTAGTAAGAAAAATTTAAAAATTGGTAATAGACTGCGATGTAGTTGAAAGAAAAGTATATTACACACCTTGCTTAAGGGAGTAATTAATGCATTCGTAGTAGTATCAACATAACACTCGTGCATTAATGACTCACTTTCCGCTCGTTGTAATAATCTACTATTATTACAATTAGACAATGGGGATCATGTTAGCTACTTCATACTGACAAAATATTCGTTTGGAAATTACACAATTTCATCAAAATGTCCTCATCATTGCTTACTATTTTTACTTTTTTTTTTCATCGAAGTCTCACATCGTAACCTCCAATACTACTTTTATTGAGAATACTCTTAAAATATGTATTAAAGCTCTCGAAACTGAACAAATTTATTAAATGCAACCCAGACGAAGCCGCGTGTAAGGGCTACTGTTACATGTAACAAATAATTAGGTTAATACCTATTTTTATTTTATCGCCGGATATTATTTTCATTATATTCTAATGAATATAATGAAAATAAAATCTATTGCGTTATTTCGGGCGATTGTTCTTAACCAATTATATCCGTGGTGCATATAATGTAATAAGGAAGTCGTAAATAAATCCTTGAGCACCACACTTAATGCCTTAAACGCTATATAGACATTTTGTTAAGATTGCGTAGAATTTGCATACTGGTATTTTCTTTATTTAACCGAATATAAAAAAAGCCTCTGAACTCCATAAACTAATGCACTGATTTTGATAAAATCTTCAAGTATATGCTTCTAGAGCCAACTCATGACAAATTTAGTGATAGTAGGCTCAACAGATTTAATTTGATTTTTTGATGATTTGATGTCATATCTACCTATCTTGGTTGTACCGCTATCCGTGCCAAATTGATGCTGGTTGCTAGTATGTTTTTTAATTAAAAACTCAAAACATATCGCGCACTTAGTCATAAACTGACCTAACTCAAAAAAGTTAAATTTGGGAAATCGCAAAAAACGATTTGTAATTTACGACATATTCCGCTTATAATTCAATGAAAACGGCACTATGGCAACAAATTATGTAGTTTAATAATAGTTAATGAAGTGATTAATGATATGGAAATGTTACTTTAATTATATTTTTTTACTACTTATTTGCCTGTTTAACCAAAATATTTTTTTTTTTTAGAAAAACCAAAATAGCTGTGTATCTCAGTATTGGAAGGAGACATTGAAATATTTTTTTAATTGGCTAATAGAGGACATTGAAACGAAGCTACCTGTATTATTAACTTAACTTAACTATGCACCTAAAACTCTCTTATTATGCCGGAGCCAGACATAGCTCAAACTTTCTGTACATTTTTGACATAACAGGCTACTCTGCTTTTAGCTAAATAATTAGGGTTACGCTCAAAAAAACCCCCTCAAAATTTAATACATCACTGGGTTCACAGAAGCGAAGTCGGGGGTGACCTTGTTCAATATAAAAATAATCATGCCCGGATGCAAGTAACGCAAATAAATTAAATTCTAATAAATCAAAATCTGCCAATACAACATAAGGATACAACTATAAAGTGGACGAAATTTTTTGAGACATTCTTCAATAAAATAAAATCTAGAAATAACAGTGTTTAAAACAGATGTCTCTTAATAATAATTCGAATTAAATCACTCTTATTAATCCCTTTTTTCCCAAGATTAGTGAACACAATGTAGGAAGAGTGTAATAAAATGTATGAAATTTTAAATGACGTAAGTTAATTGAAACAAAATCAAGAAATCCAAGTGTTTAAAACAGACGTTGTATGTTTTAATTGTCACGGTTGTAACCCAAAAGGCGTCAGTTATGGGTTCTGGGTCTAAAAATGGTCAGAGCCAGCCTTCGTTATGCCACACTATATTCCATTGTAACACACTTACTTTAAGCACGAAGGTATATCTCTTAATTAATTAAAGGCAATGCTTTAATCGTCCTGACCAATCGTCCATAAATTTCATCACGCGAATACTACTATTAGTACTAGAGGTACCTGTCAAATTTTCGAAATCCCCGCCCCTTGATTCTCTGCACGTATTACAAAAAAAAAAAAAAATTCAAGAAAATATTAAAGTTAGAAGTAAAAAATAAAAATCGTCGAAATTACAAATTAAATAGTTTTTTAATATTTCTAATTTCGACATAATATGACGTCACATGTCCATTGTCCATTGTCAAACAATGTCATATTTACGCTATCCCCCTCTTAGCGTGTGATTTACGGATGATCCTTTAGACCATACGTTATTCTTAATATGTGGTTAGACCACCGGCCAAACACATGCCGGCGTTAAGTAGGCTAGGCATCGCACTTGCGTGCTTATAGTTGTCCAAGTGGACTTTATATACAACCAATTTTCCATCTTGTCACATAAAAATTGGTTTTCTGTAGTGTCAGTTTACGCACGTTAATTTTACGTACTAGCACCGAACGCTTAGGACGATCGTACCTTTCTATCACTTTTTTCGCGCCCTCGCTAGCACGCACAGTTCAGGCGGAACGTGACAAGAGTCATGTTTTTTTGTGCGTGCAGCGGTCATCGATTTACAATACGATACAATTTAAAAAATGAAAAGACTGAAGAGACTAATCAAAACATCTTTCGATGTGAATTGGTTATATACGAAGACCCTAATAAGAGTGCAAATTTGTTAAAGATACGACCTACAAGATTCAAGAGAATATTAAATTGGGTAAAACAGGAAAGGAACTAAAGTATAAAAATACGAGGATAGGTGAGTAAAAAGTTAGTTGTAAAAGGGGACATATTTTTTTTCTGTTTTTACTTACTATATATATTGTTTTCTATCGTATATTTCGTCTCAGTAAAAAAATCATCTAAAATGTTGCCACGACGAGATCATATGCCATTGTCAGATACTTATCAAATCTCTTATAGAGCTACGGCTTTACTCTACACGTCGTTACTTTACTGACTACCTATATCTCAGTCAAAATATAGAGGTGTAATTTAATTATGTTGATACTGTGACCCAGATTGCTAACTAAATAGAAAAATATTATACAACGAGTAGAAAATGCTTGCGTGCGTTACATATTTAATATTCCAGCTCGTGCTCACGTAACTCCTTAACTTAATAATGCAAACGTCTTAAAAATGGACTATAGAAGGAAACTGCACTTCGCTTGCTTATTATTTGGAGTTATAAAAAACAAAACTCCATTATAACTTTATAATAAGTTGCGATGGTCCACCGATGTAAATACTGCATACCGTACTCGCGCTTTCGAAGGAAGTTTTCGCTACGCTGCAACAATTTGCCTCCACCGTTAAGAGATCTGAAAACTATTAATGCATTTCGGTTAAAATATAAATCTTATTTAATGAAAGATCAGTTGCAGCAGCAGCAATAGATTATTCTCTACGTAGTTTAAGACAGTTTTATAAATAAGATGCAATTCCAATTTACCTTTTGTATAGTGCCTCGACGTTTCGTTCTTTTTCAGAACAGGCGGCTGTTACCTATAACACAGGCATTAAGTTGTCTACCTTAGGAACAGACGTCCGTGTGTCATGTAGTCCTATATATTTATTATTCTTTTCACATACAAATATTCATTACAAAAAATTGTTAGAGAACATAATTTTCGTGCAAATTCGAATAATTGGTACCTTTCAAAAGAATTTGTAAGAGTCGCGGTCGGCTTGGACAAAGCTTATATAAATTTGTGAGCTTACAACACAGAGTAAAATGTACAGCTAAAGCCATTTTTATCTACTGCTGGAAAAATCCAAAGTGGTATTCGCACGGTTGGAGCTGACCGCACATGGCTGGTTTTATTATTAAAATTTAAAGAACTGACTTTAGGCCACGCACATACGAGTGAGCAACTAGGGTATATTCTATATTGAAAATAAATAAAAACTAGTAGCCCACCCCGGCTTTACTCGGGTGAAATTGAAATATTAAATATACCAAAATAAAAAGTACCCCTTTCAGTAGATCCAGATATTACCCCCTTCAACCACACAAACATTACCTCTTTATAATATTAGTATAAGATATCTGTGTTTTTTTTTAAATTTTAGACTTCGTTATTCAAAACAAATTACATGTCTTTTACCTATTTTTATATGATTGTACTATCTAGAATGACGCGTAGGAAATCCCTAGTCACAAAATCTTGATACTTTTCTTATAGATCGACACCTCCCACGTAAAGTATTGTAACCCCAACTTCACATTAGCGCGTTACAAACATGTAAATTGAAATAAAGTCACCATTATATAACACATTTGTTTGTACAATTACTAGCTGCGCCCCGCGACTCAGTCCGCGTGGGCCACCCTTATCACTTAGGAGTATGAAAAATAGATGTTGACCGATTCTCAATCCTAGCCAATATACACGCAAAATTTCATGAAAATCGGTCGAGCCGTTTCGGAGGACTTTGGCAACGCACATGACACGATAATTTTATATATTATATATACTCAATAATGACGATTATATATTAAAAAGTGACTGTTATATTACAATTTAGTTGTTTGCAACGCTCCACTGTAAAGCTGGGAATTTGGAGTTACAACTATTTACGTCGGATGTATCGAGATATTGAGAAACGTTTTGTACTTGTGGAGCTTACTTTAAACTACTGAAATCATAACAGTCTGGCTAAACTGAAGAGGGAATCCTGGTAACGTAGATCCAAAGGCTCTAGACGGATCTTTTAAATCCATATATGAGCCAGACTCGGCTACACTACGCGACTAGGCTACAACACAATGTAGCAAATATCCGCAAGATTGCGGGATATAGCTAAACTTATCTGAGATTATCTTTTTTTCAGTTGCCAACTTTATAGCCTTAATAATGTTAGCGTTATTTATAAATGTGTATATTATATTATAGATACGTCATATTGATGGTTAAACATGATTTACATATGTCGTATAAACATGTACATACGTCGGTATTCACATTTATTTAATACTTTTATTCGTAAACATTGTCAACTTCATGAAAAGGTATAAATACGACCGCAGTCTGCATGCGTCATTCTTGTTTCAGCTAGCAAACGGTACACACCTTTTGTGAAGTCATAACGCTTGCCCTTTTTTGTACGAATTATTTTTAGAAGAGTAACTACGAGTTTCTTGCTGGTTCATCTCTTAGTTCAACTTGTTCAAAACAGTAAAAATAAGAGAGAAATGAAATACATTTATTAAAAAGCGAAACTAAGTTTTGATCTATTGGCTAATCCCAAGAATAAGATGAAATTAATTATCATTTAAATTACTTGAGACAATTGTTTATTAAAAATAAACCAAACATTTATATCGTCAATAGCATATTAAAGTTGTTTAATAAAGGCTCGTAGTAAACAATGAAGACAAATATGGTGATGACCGGCAAATATCTCCCTAAGTAAATTTGAGCGTCCTTTGGTAAGTATTAAAAGTTAAAGAACCGATATTTCATTTTGCGTATCACACCATATGACACGTAATTTTCGACTGGCGACATATTTAATTAACATATGGATGTAAATATTATATTTAATTAGAGGTAGCGCCATGCTTGTAGCCGAATTGGGCCGGCGCGTCCGGATACCAGTACCTCTTTCTCACGTGAGATCGGCGTGAATAGCATCAGGAGTTTCTCTGCGGAAACCCATGACTTGCATTAATAAAAATGGTCAAAAGCGTGTCAAGACACGCTTATATAGGAGGGTTCCGTATCTAATACGCTATAAACGTATTCGTTAAATAACTTCAAAAGTTATTGTCCGATTTCGTTAAGAATAATTTTCCTAATGAGTTTTTAACATGTTCTATCTACATGGAAAAATTTACGTCTCTATGTTTAATAATTTGGAAATGCTAGCGGGGGACCACCTTTCGGGCAGACAAATAGATGGACGGACGGACAGAGGGAAATTATAAGGGTTTCTTGTAGTACTGCGGTAATTAAACTACTTTGCCTAAATCATTTGCTGATTTAAGCAAAGCTGTTTAGTTCTTCATGAAAAACGATTATATCTGCTTTGACATATCAAATTATCAAAAAAAAAAAAACATTAAATTGAAACTTTATAAAAAGTTACATAAAAATATTTTATTAAAAAAAAACATGTTCTACATATTTAACATGAAAGTTTTAACTCTAAATTTCATAAATATATACAAAAGACTTTTTATTGAAGTAGATGTTTACAAGCTCTTTAGAATTGTTAAATATTTTGAAAGCTACCACTGATTCGGAAAAAGGCCACGAGAGGAATCAGCAAGAAACTCACTAGACACTTTAACTTTTCTTTTGTTACAAAAATGAGTTTCATGTTATAAGCGCCTAAAAGAAAACCTAATTTGATATATAAATTATTAAATTGACTTTAACTTAAAATTGTATTCGTAACTAATTAATAGGAACTGCAGATCGCTGGCTGGTCGAAATTCTCCCACAAGCCTTTTTGTGGTTCTATTCACAGAAACATATGTCGTTCTATTCACAGAAATGAAATTTGTCAATTAATATAACATACGGGTGTCACAATATCGCGTTGACATCATCCAATACATGTGTGTGTAAATCGTCTGGTATTGGTGTGCGTGCGGTTTTATTTTAATAATTTTATTATATACACATTACAAAAAAACTATCAGCATTCGCACACCTTCCTACAAGTGAACAATTGTTGTGCCAAGTCTCATTCTAGTCCGTCCGCTCAATTTTTGTAAATTTCTACTTGAAGTTTTGCTTCACGTATTATTAATGGGAATTAACGCACCGAACTCTATTATTAGCAGTTTGTAAAGTCCCACAGTCCTTTATCTGAAACCTTAGGAAGTATTTGTACCCTGACGTAGGAGCCTCACTTGCTTAACAGTAAAAAGAGTAGACTGATATTTTCACGGTACCCGGTTCAATCTTTAGCTGAACTATTGGAGGATCCATTAGCACAATGAAAGAAGAAACAGATAAAAGTAGCATATATGACTGGCCCGTTGGCGCAGTGGTTAGTGACCCTGCCTTCCG
Source organism: Charaxes varanes (assembly GCA_024363005.1). Taxonomy (NCBI): domain Eukaryota; kingdom Metazoa; phylum Arthropoda; class Insecta; order Lepidoptera; family Nymphalidae; genus Charaxes; species Charaxes varanes. Next base: position 21,757,296 of record JANCMC010043217.1, read on the forward strand.
CTCCGGGGTACGCGGGTTCGATTCCTATCTCGAGTCTGGGTGTATTATCTATATGTATATATTTATTTATTTCTAAAAAAATATATTTCTGTATAACAGGCGTCTGTTACCTGTAACACAGGCATTAAGTTGGATACCTTAGGAACATAGTCCGTGTGTCATATAGTCCTATGTATTTCTTTATTTATATAAAAAGTATTCTTTGTCTTTTTAGGGATATCTATTATCCTATAATATTATCCCCGTTCTCGTTTCCTGTCTCTTTCATTCCTGTTCCACACTGGTTCACTATTTTGGCGTTAATGGCTTAAACAGGAGAGATGGTAATTTATGCTGTCGCGGGCTTTTTTGTTGAACTATTTAAAATAAACATTTCCTTCATAAATACGTAACTCTAACAGCAACGCACGCCAGAATAGCTCGCAGATGGCAGAATTTTCTCCTACGTCCCTCACTTAACATTTATACTTGTATTTTAGTCAATTCATACCATATATTTATAATTTATAGCCCATATGTTATACTGATGTATAAACTAAACTATTGTAAAGTTTTATTAAAATACATCCAGTAGTTCTTCTCGAAGTCGTGAAGAGGTCGTGGCCTAATCAGTGGTCAGCATTTTACTCGATCGCTGGGCTAAGTTGCTTAGTTGCCTTTTTTGCGATCGGGCCGATGAAAGGTAATTTTTGATAATTATTTTGTTAAAATAATATATTATTTAGTTTTGCTTTGCCTGCGTACGTACGTCAACACCTTCGATGTTCGCACGAGGAACGGCAAGGTGAAAGGGCCCAAGTCTTAAGAATATAGCGATTAGCGTCTTAAATCAGAAGCGTCTTCAATTGAAATTGACGCATATTTTAAGCCATGATTTATACATTTATACCATACAAAGGTAAACTAAACCTTCGATGTTCGAACGAGGAACGGCAAAATGAAACCGGCCCATTCTTAAGAATATAGCGATTAGCGTCTTAAATCACAAGCGTCTTCTTTTGAAATTGACACATATTACAAGCCCTGATTTACCCATTTATATCGTACAAAGTTAAACTAAGTCTTTGATGTTCGCACAAGGAACGGCAAGGTAAGTAGGGGCCAAGTCATAAGAATATAGCGATTAGCGTTTTTAATCACAAATGACTTCATTTGAAATTGATACATATTCCAAGCCATGATTTACGCATTTATACCATACAAAGGTATACTAAATCTCCTATGTTTGAAAGAGGAACGGCAAGGTAAAATAGGGTTAGGTTATAAGAATGTAGCGATGAGCCTTTTAAATCACAAGCGATTAAAGTTAAAAAAATGACAAAACAAGCATGGTTTTACACATTTACATCATACAAGGGTCAAAACCTTCAATGTTCGTATGAAAAGTTTAAGGTAAAACAGGCCCAAGTTGTAAGAATATAGCGATTAGCGTTTTACATGACTAGCTACTTGAAGTGAGACAATATATCTCCTCCGTGGTAAATTTATATGAAAATAAAAAACAGTGCCGTAACGAAATTTCATACAACATTGTTATGGTTCCAAGCAGAACAAGCGTACTTTCTTATCGGTTTTGTAGTGAGTAACGAAAACATTACAGCGTAGTTGGAAGGAAAAATGTATTCCATACATTTTTTCTAAATTGAATCGCTAAATTGCAATGGAGAGACGTTAAAACTGAAAACGTTTACGGCAAAAGTTGCAACATCGATGAATTATGGAAATTTCATTTCTAATTCTGCAATTCCGATGCAAAATACACCGTTTTGAAGGGTGCCCTAATGCATCCAGGTTATAACAACCTCCAAAATAAATTACATGATAATATAGACTCCGCTCCTATTCAAAGTGTATTTCGCTTTGGGATCATCAAAATTGCCGTGCATTTTGATGTGAGCTTATACTATTATTACCCGGGACTTCATCCGTGTTTCATTTACATAATATTGTTTAAATTCAATATCAAAATTAGAAATTCATTTTTTCACTTAGGTTTTTTGAAAACACACGAAAGTCATTTTTAGCATTATTATGCTTATTTTTTTAATGTTTTTTTTTTTATATTTTGGCGTTAAAAAATTCGACTTAGAGCTACTTTCACAAGCGTTCCGCGCCCTGCACTGAGAAGGGCCCGCAACAAACTCGGTTTTTTACGTTTTATTTTTTTGTTTGGAAGCCTTATTGCTTTGTTAAGATTAAATTAGCAAATGTTATTCCTTACAATGTTGGCTATTTGACAGAAAAAGTTTTACCAAAATCGGCTACGAGCTTTCAACTTGTATGAGCAGGAAAACAAATGAAAGCATATGTAGTCAGATATTTTAGTGAAAATCTGCACAGAAAGTTAACAATCTTCGAAATTGAGCATAATCCAGTGGACGCAGACAAATCCGCAGGCAAATGTCAGCGTGGGATTCATAATCGAATACAAATTTGGAGCCCTTTAGAACTTTTTAAATAGGACCCCATTGGTTCGGTCGGGTATGATGAATTGAACATGACTCCAGAGTCACGATTCGAAGTCGTGCGGGGCTATAGGGGAATTCAGATCACTGATCGTTTCCTTACTGGGCCACAATGGATGTAACTCTCGTCATGTTAAATTACCTCTATCAATTCACATTTCATCAAAACCGTGGAATACTCGGCAGAATTTATGTTAAAATGCTATTGCAATGCGATAAAAAATCTGTCAGAATAACATTCACCTGTCACGATGTATGTTTGCGATATACTCTGAAAATACTGAGCCGATTTTGATAAAATTTCGAAACTATTTGTAACTTATTTCATTTCAAAAAAGGAGCCTCAATTCAACTATTTTAGTATCATATTTAATATTAAGTTTATTTTTTAATAAATATATTAATCGATTTTTACTAGAAGGACAATATAGTGCTGTGCTTTAGTGGTGGATTCGGTGGTGTAGCTTTCGAGTTGCAGCATTGCACCGATTTTCCCTCATATTCATTCGCGGATTTAAGCAAAGTATTCTAGCATTTCATGCAACATAGCAATAACCAATTTTTTAGAATAGGAAACCATTCTGAACCGTTCTCTGTAAAAAGAGGTGAACGGAGCTCAAAAGTGTAAAAACTTGTTGAAACGAGTACGCCGTGGCAAGGTGTAGTGGACTATTTTGAAATTTTTTGTTGTATGGAAATTTTTTGTTGTATGGAAATTATTCCATATAAAAGCACTCCCCACCGCCTAACCATTGACTGTTTTACGTTGTAAACCGGGCGTAAAGCTGCGGGCTTAAGCTAGTCTTGCCATTATTACAACGGATCCTGTGCTGGCGACCGCACAAATCCGACCGCAACAGATGTTTAGTTGTATTACTGTCGCGATGCATTTAAAACCACAAATCGACGGTAGAATTATAAATTCTGTGTCGTGACAGATACAAATGAAGGCTATGAAGATACTCTTGAATTTTTTAAGTGAAAATAATTGTAGGCGGGTTTGCACAGGGAGCTAATTTATGTAATTCGTCAACGTCTTGACAGAAGTCCAGCAGAAATAAAACCTATGCGAAAAAGGTGGATTTTCCTTTCGCAACTAAAAATACACGTACATGACGCCTTATAGCCGCTACGCACGTTTCGATAAATCGTTGTGAAAAAACTACAACCGTGCGATTCTCTAGACACTTCTTACCTCGCACAATTCCCCTGTGGAATCAGTTGCCAGCTTCGGTATTTACGAACGGACGCGACTTAGGGACCTTCAAGAAAGGAGCATACTCATTTCTCAAATGCCGGCAACGCAACTGCGAGCCCTCTGGTGTTGCGGTTGTCCATGGGCGTCGGTAGTCACATAGGTGAGTACCAGTTTGGCCCTTGTTATGTTAAAAAAAAAGCGTAGAGTTTAATCTGCGTAGTTTGATCAAAGTCAAAGTCAAAAATGTTTTATTCATATACTGTAATATAAACTGTGTGTAAAATAGTATATATAAACTGTGTATATTAATCTTTTTTTTTTAAATCATTATTATAATATTTGGTGATAAATTGTATGAATTAAACAATAACAGCTAGGGCACTCCGGGGTCGCGTACTCGTAGTGAATCGGACCAGTTATCGGACAGATAAAGGAAGATCCACCCCCTGGGAGCAAAAGTGGAACAAATGTGTTAACACTAATCTTATTATATTGTAGTTATCGGGAATCACAACAAGTCCAATCCACTGTTCCTACATCTGACCCACAACGCTCCTCATGCAGGCAACGAAGGAGGTCTTCTGCAACCCCCCCTAAATGCCACAGTCAAGAGTCGCCATATTGCTAATTCAAATAGACGTTTATACGCAGGTATGTATCTTCAAAAAGGAGTGCGTGTAACCTTTACGTGCGATTTAAGTAAAACTTCTTTGACAACAAATTTTAATAAGCAAATATAATACACGTGAATAATATACCACGTTGACTATGAGGCATTTCCTGAAGGCTTTACTTGTACTTTACTTCTTTAAGCGTACTGCACGTTGGCTAAGACTACTAAAGTCCGATATGTCTTGAGATTTATGTTTAAGTATAATTGTATTCTAACAATATATTATTATTTTTCAAAATAATAATATATTGCTGCTATGACATTTCTGTTGTATATCTACTTTGGAAAGATTTGGGCATGATATATTTTTAATTGGATTGATTTGTAGTTCACTGTAATTTAAATAAAAATTAAATGTTGAATTTTTTAAACGAAGATTATAAGAAACGCCGTATATTTGTATTCTATCTCATTTTTCCGCAAGCTGAGTCTTAGTTATGGATATTTTTATCTCTGTTTTGAATTTTAAAAAGCATCAGCTTTCGAATAAATAGAAAAGAAACGTCAAAATCGATTTTCATAGACGAAAATTCTTAGGTACAACAAACATAAAAAATATAGTCGAACTAGCTGCGCCCCGCAACTCCGTCGGCGTGGGCCACCCTTAACATTTAGGCGGATGAAAAATAGATGTTGACCGATTCTCAACCCTAGCCAATATGCGCGCAAAATTTCATGAAAATCGGTCGAGCCGTTTCTATCCGTAATAAATAACTAAACTCAGTTCAAACATTACTAAGGATTGCCGAAAATGTTATCGAAATCGTTCTAATTAGACAATACATTATTTGTGTATCGGTAACCGCGTGATTTACATTATTGACAATTAAGATAAGATAGTTTTTTAGAAGTCAGAAGCACTTTTTTTAAATACATATTACATTTATGGATATTTTTTTATATATACATACATGATAGACAAACACATAAATGCTCGGCCTTTCAACATTACTCTAATTTGCCTTACCCGTAGGTATACAAGATTCCTCAATCTTTTATAAACAGATTTCAGGAAAATTTCTGAGATTTGGAAAGGTTTCATAACATCGGCTTTGCTTATACGTATCTAGGTGTAATAAAAAAAATATGCAATGCCACTTTATACTCGGAGGTAGTCCAGGACTGTGATGTATGGAGGGATTTGGGAAAAATAAATGGGAAAATAATAATATGAATAAATAAATACAAAGGACTATCAACACACGGTCGTCTGTTCCTTCGGTAGTTTAATAAATACCTGTATTTTAGGTAACAGACGACTGATACAAAAATATTTTTATAAATATATAAACATAATTATATACATATAGGCCCAGACTCGAGGCGGGAGTCGAACCCACAACTCCCGGATCCCGGAAGGCAGGGTCACTGCCAAAGGCGCCAACGGGCCAGTCAAAAAAAATGTTACTTTATAACACAGATTAAAAATTATTATCTGTTTTAGTGTTTTTTATTCTTTTACAGGCAGGGGTCATTGTAACTTCATGTAACTAAATTTAATTCTTTCGTTGTTCATTAACATAATACATAAATAATTCAATGAAACCGTGCTTTTATTATGTGGTATAACATATAAGCGGGCTTCGAAAATATAATAAAGACGGGGGAGGGGGGGGGGGGGGGGTAAAGAATCCTATAATTCGTGTAATGTTATTTTTTCACGATCCTTAACTACTTTTTTCTAGCAACTTTTATCTTCTTAATAGTGATATACATGATAGTTTGTGTTATATTGTCGTTACGAGACGCAAGCGACGACGTCGAGGATTCCAGTCACTGGATGTTTATAATCGAGCTCCGGTTGCATCGTTAGGCGACCACTCGGTACCACCAGCTCAGTTTGTTGCCAGCACTTGTAAGAAAGTGAAGTGATAAAGAGTATAAAAATATTCCTTTAAGTTCATAGACGTTTTGATATCGCATCATTAATTACAGCCGATTATTTAAGACAACCAAGAATTTTTTTTTATTGCATTGAAGTCACACTAACAAACCAATTTACATTTGTATCTTTTTAGAATGATTATTAGAGTAACTTATTTGCCTTATAAGTGATATGAATTTCATTGGATACTAAAAGAAGTTCATATAGGTAAGCTATAGTTTTTCTCAACCTTAATGTGGCAAAAAGGTAAAATTTTAAAAAATATGTGATGTTTGTATAATTCCTGTATTTATTTAGTGGACACATTTATGTAGCAAAGTGTTAGGGATTAAAAATAATATTGATATTTTCAATGATTTGGTTACTGAACGCATTTATTTCGGCAATAATGATAGGAACAGTACGTACTTTACGTTGTTAAGTAAAACACATATTGAGAAACTCCAGTAAAACCTATAATCATTCCTATAGAATCGGGAATCCCCTACTTAATATATGTTCCCTACTTAATATAATACTATGGAGATTTAATCTGTGTGTGTGTGTGTGTTCCGATATGTACTGCGAGCAGTGTATGCTGTGACGTCAATTAAGTATACTGTAAAGGTGTTCCGTTTTGGTTTGCTATACTGATTACAGTTTAAAAACGGAACGCGGTCTTGTATACTGACATCCCCATTCAATTTTTCCATTTTTACAAAACCACAATTTTACAAACTCACGATTTTTCTTCACCCACGATTTTTTAATAATATAATATTGTTAAATTTAACTGTTATTTTTTTTACAAGAGCCGCTCTGTTTTTGAATGATCACGTGATCAAAGTAATGAGAGAACCCAGGCTCGAAAGTGCCAGTGCTCACAGTGCAAAAATGGGCTGCAATTGTTTTTGTGATGTTACTACAAATTTACGGTTTTCTTAATTTTTCATATGCTAAAAAAACAATAAATAAATAAAAACTTCCGTAAAGGTGTAATGAGACGCCTTTAAAATTACTATTTAGAGGTCGCTCATAGCGAGCATCTATTTCACATATAAATAGTATGGTAAAAACTTATTATTTAATTTGGAATTATGTTATTCTCAACATTTTGAATGAATTGCTTAGACTATATCGTATTCTTAAAGAGAATTTAACGTTGGACGAAAAGGTCTGTTATATTTTTTTATAAATTAAATCTTTTAAAAGTTACTTAAGGTTTGGTGAACATGACATGAGATGTCATGTAATAAAAAATAGGTTTTCCTTAATTTTCCGCGAAGGACCCTCTAATATATCTTCTATATTTTCCAGGTATCTCTGTACACTTTTCCGAAAGTTTTTATAGGCTAGTAAAAAAAATAACAAAAGATTTTTTTTTCACCAGTTAATGTAAACTCAATATTTTGATAATATAACGTAATAGAATATGATCCTATAGATTCACAATTTTTCCTAATGTTAAGAAATTAATGCAGAAGTATAACTCTACAAATATCAGCTGTCAATAAAGGTTACAGTTTTAACTAATAAAAACTTACTACAATATTTCATGAAATAACTACAAGGACTGTGGATTAGTGAATTAGATTTATAATTCAGATTAAACGAAACAACGGTTTCCTTTATCAATAAATTTTTGACATTAGTTTAATAAATTAATGTCCAAACTTATATGTTTTGTATAATAACCTATAAAATCACAGTTTAGTTATCTATATGTAGCTTAATTACACTAAAATATTACTTATTTGACTGGCCCGTTGGCGCAGTGGACAGTGACCCTGCCTTCCGCTCCGGGGGTCGTGGTCGCACCTCGAGTCTGGGTGTATATTTATATTTATATATTTAAAAAAAAATTGCGTATAGCAGGCAGCTGTTACCTGCAACACAGGCATTAAGTTGTCTACCTTAGGAACAGACGCTCCTGTGTCATATAGTCCTATATATTTATATTTTATTTACTTATAATATATATTTATCTATAAAATTGATAAATATAAACAAATTGCGTCTGTAATCTACCTTAAATGTCCTTAACCCACCCTCGCTCGTGCGAGCAAGACAAAAAATCGACAAGTTGGGGTGCGCGGGCGCCCCCCATTTCATGCACGACAGCCTTTTATAAATAACTATAGAATAAAAAGGCAAATGGTTATAAACCTTATACAGATAGTGTGACAGCTTAAAATTGTTTATTGTTGAATGTCGTTCCGATTAAACTTCTAGTACATGCGCAAGGTACTTTATACTTTGTGTTAAAAGGATTATGGTTTAATTTATCATGTTTATGTATAGTAAAGTACATTCATATCAATTATAATGGAGTGGAAAAGGGGGTTGTGTGCAGTATATGTAAAATTTTATGAACGCGACGATTTTTTGTTATTGCAATTTATTGGTTTCGATTTGACCGTGGCTAACATTGATTAAAGTTAACTTCTATAATAGTAGCTCTTATTTTTTTTCTTATATAAAAATGTTACGACTGTTTTGCTATTTTACTTTGAACTGTAAAGTATTTTTATACTATAAAATAAACGATACTTGTTTAGTTGCGTACCAATTCTTACAGACACATCCATATACGACCGTAGTACTATAGAACGTGTAACATTAAGATATAATATGGCGGTAAGTGTTGAATATAAATAAATAACCAATATTCAATAAAATTTTATACCCGACAAATCACACTACGGTTTAACTATAATGCGTCATGAATATTCAAATAACTAACAGAGCAGGAATGTGTCTTGCAAATTACGGATGCAGCATAAGTCTTCGCACGTTTTCTGTAAGATTCCGTATTAGAATCGTCCGTTTTTGAGATTGTGATAGTTAACATTAATAGAGAAACTACGCAAATAGGAATTGGAATTAATATACTGCAGAGACGATATATATTTATGTATTTTAAAACAACACTGGTATCATCTTCATTATCATATCAGCCGTTTGACATCCACTGCCTAGATATAGGCCTCCTCTAAAACGTGCTACTTCAGACGATCCTCGGCTATCAGCATCCAGCATTGTGGCTGCCACTCTTCGCACATCGTTGCTCTGTCTGTCAATGGTATAAAAATACATAATTAAATCTATATATATAAAACCCCAGTCGAAATGTACACGCGTTTTTGGGAAAAGTAACCAATCTGCATAATCAACGGATTTTCAAAGTGAGTTAAAAAGTTTATGACTTACAGCAGACTGGGCGTCAAACGGACTAACAAACTGACTTCGCTCAAATCACGGGGAAGACTTAATGAGGCAGTAAAGTATCAATTTTATGGGCTGTAAATATTATAAACGTGGCCGGAAAGAAATAAAAGGAAAAAAAAAATCTGAATAGAACAAAGAATCCGGCAAGTAGGTAATACGGAGACAAAGTAAAGGCGAATGACGTCACACGCAGTGCGTCACTGAGGCGATTACGATATCGCGGCCCACCGACCATAGCGGAAGATCTATCCGAGAGATTTAAGACGCCGAAGACTAGGTGACGTAAGCGATTTGTAAGGAGATATGAAACAGCCTCTGCAGCGGTCTCACTTTTAATACTCACAATATTTATTTAGTATCTACTTCAGATATTTAATTGATAAGAAATAAATATATATTAATACTACCAGATTCGACAAATGTCCTGCCCGAATGTTGGGTTACTTACTGTTTACTACATTCTATTATCCTATAACATTATTCACCGTTCCCGTTCCGTTTTCTTTTCGCTTTGCCACTCCCTTTTATTATACACACCTTGTCCTAAAAATAACGAACACAATTTAAAAAAAAAATTGTCCAATTTTGTGCAATCGTTCGGAAGTTATGCACGCGCATACATTTCAGCGACTAAATTTTATTTGCGATTAAAAGTCGAGATGTAAGCTATGCTATCTATCAAGTTGGATCCAACTGCACACGGTGTGCAAATTTGATTAAAAACGGTTCGGTAGTTTAGGACTATCACGGTCAAAAGTGACGCGTAATTTATATATATTAAGATATGACTCTATGACGCACGGATCTCTGTTCCTAAGGTAGACAACTTAAAGCCTGTGTTATAGACAACAGCCGCCCTGTTTTTACACATTTTATTTTATATTTTGTGGAAATATATATATATAAATACATACATATAGATAATACAGCTAGACTCGAGGCGGGAATCGAACCCAAAACCCCTGGAGCGGAAGTCAGCGATCCTCATGCCCCCTTTGCCACCGGGCCAGTCAAAATAATAAATGTTTATTCGGGAAAACTTAAATCTACCTGCATTAAATCATACTATTAGAGACGCAATATTTCTCCATACAAGAGAACTTTTGAACTATATTCTGTATCCGGAGACAAACTAGGAAGCAATATTAAATATGAAATTAATTAATGTTTAAGTATCAGTAAATAATTTATAATGAAATCGCCATAAAAATGTATGCCTTGTCTCTGCATATATACTCTCGGTCTCTCTTTGGCTGTGTGCGTGAGTGCACGCGCGCGTGTGTGTGCGTGTGCATCAGTGCGCGTGTGCTTATTTGTGTTGATTTAATAAGTGTTACATAATATGTGTTAGTAAGGTTCATAGCAAAATACCGCGATGTAGCTGACCGATTGAAGGAAAGTCCCTCTACCTTTAAGGAAAATTCACTTCATCTTCGGTTCGTAGTTAAGAGCTCATTGGAGAGGTGGCCATGAGGTAGGCTAAGTGCGAGGCATGATATTTTCGAGCGAATTCAGACCATTCTTTTTGTCTTGTTTTATATGTTGTCATTATGTTTAAGCAGCTGTGAAGCTCGAGTGTGTACATGTACCTTTATGTTAAGTAACAAAGAGACTTGGAGACAAAGAGCGTGCGATGACGTCAGACAAACCTTTGAGTAGGAACCGATGTAATCGCGGCGTGGAGACGCTGCGGCCTGTCGAGCGTTGGACGAGTTCGAAGGTCGCTTCGGCTAGTTAGATTTAAGTGATTTTATTATGCCAGAGCCAGACATAGCTTCATATGAATGATCATGTAGTGTTGCCAGAGACTTTGTGTAGCTGCGCAAAGATTTGTAGGACTTTATAGTCTTCAAGGTGAAAATGCACAGACACTTTAAGCCGTGTCTGGCTCCGGCATTACGAAGTGACCAACTGCGTCGTGTGGTGTTACAAATCTTCTACTAAGCCTCGTGTCAAACAATTGGGTGAATCTACATTTTTCATAATGCCGCAGCCAGACATAGATTCATTTGAATGATCATGTAGTGTGGCCTACCGTCCATCTCTCACCATCTGGCACTCCAGATAAAGAGTTGCATCAGAGAAATCAAAGAAAAAGGCAGAGACGTGAGACTGTTCTGGCTCAAGGCTCACGTGGGCACTGCCGGGAATGAGAGGGCAGATGAGCTGGTAAAGAGAGCTGCTCAAACAAAGGAGCAAGCGGACTGTAACAAGGTTCCCGTATCGTACGTCAGAAGGATGATACGGGAAGAGACTGTCAAGAAGTGGCAAGCACGCTACGAGTCCTCGAGTACAGGAGCAATCACTAAGGTGTTCTTTCCAAGTATCTTGGCGGCAAAAAGAGCCCTTAGAGACGTGGAAATAACATCGCCCCTTACTCAAATCCTCACAGGACACGGAGGCTTTGCAGCCTACCTCCACCGCTTCCACCTCAAATACAGTCCCGTGTGCATCTGCGACCAAAGTTACGACGAAACTGTCTGGCACCTACTCTTCGAGTGCCCAAGGCCTTGCCTTGCGAGAATGGAACTGGAACATAAGATAGAGCTGCAGTTAAACCAGTCCTCACTCCATTCCATAATGGAAAGCCCATCTTCGAGGACTCCATTCCTAGCATTCGCGAGCAAGGTTACCACGGTCGCAGCGGGGCCAAATAAATCAGCGGCCCCCGCACGAAGACAAGTCCACCCACCATCTACCCGTACAGCATAAACACAAACAACACAACATCGCCAAACTTTCACTCCGCACACAAACATACGCACACAAGCAACACCAGGGGCAGTAGTAGCGACACCGGGATGCGGGAACTAAACCAGAACCGACCCCAACCGACATGCCAAAACACAGTTTTTGGCACAAGGTAAAAACGGAGTCCCAGGCATCAGACTTCGTGGGGTCGCTCTATTCATGGATAGAGTAAGCGAAACACTGGGTCTTAGTTTCTGCATTGCTTCAAGCCGAGCCGGAGCCCTAATCACTATCTCACCGGGCCTAGCAGCCCTGATCAATGGGAGCACGTCAAAAAATACCATCAAGGGCAGCAAATATGCTGCGCTTCAACAAGTGGAGATAGCCGCTCACAAATGCCGTTTAGTGCGATATAAAGAAAAAACGATCGCACTACTCGAATGGAGGGCGGAGACCCCATTTGCACAGGTGAGCTCTCTGCTCCAAAAGATCAGGGAAGAAGGCGGGAACCCACACATAACTCTCCGTACAATCAGCGTTGACGCTATGGCGATCGGGTGGGACAGAGGACACGTCGCAGACCGCTTCAGTTGCATCAAAGCCTCAGAACACTACGAGGTAGTGGTCTACGAGGACCCAGGGGAAACTCTAAGTTTCCTAAAGGCCCCCACGGACCACACAGGCATCGCGACGATCCCGACCGCCATCAGGGGAGCTGAAAAGGTGCAACAAGCTGCCGCAAAGGAGAAAAAATCCAAATACAAGGGAAACCCAAAAGACTATACCCATTTAGGGAGCTATTCGATCGCAATAGGCACCCTCCGTAACACATTGCTACCGGGAACAAGCCGTTCAACACCAACTGAGCGACAAGAGTCTGCGGTGGCAAGGTTCTTTCGGCCAAAACCGAAAGAAAAAACCCACCCCAAACCAAAACCAACCAGAGCCGACAAGGGATAAGTCAGCCCGCCAATCCTCCCCGTTATATCGGGAACGACCGATCACGTGCAGAGTGCATTCCTCGAGTACGTAGCAATCGTGAGGGCTACCAGAGAGGTAAACCTCGTGACATGCGAAAAGATCCTGTCGACCTTCCAACTGGACAACAAAGGTCTACTCAGGGCCTTACTCGAGGAAGTGGAGGTAGCCTTGTACGACAATTCCAAGTCCCAGATCCTCGCTGGAGAAATGAAAGGGTCGTACATGGCAGCATACAACGCTGCCAGTGGTTTCGTATCCCTTAACGAGGAGGAAACGGAACGCAAAGGGTCACCGACGTTTGTTACACCTGAAAACGACCCGATAGTGGTTACCGCCAAATGTACCAAAATCATGCTGGACGATAGGAACCTCGAAATGGCGAAATCCATCTCGGGGACCCTGGATCCCGCAGCATCGGGGGCACATCGGTAGATACCCAGTATCGGGTGGGTAAAACATTTCAACGAGGAGGACGACATCGTAGTGACCACAGCAACGGAAGTTTGCGAAGAGATAATGTATCATTAGGCATTTCACTCAGAGTATTGATTGGAATTACTAGGTATTAATACATAGTGATAGAATTTCATCACTGCGTCAGAACTTGAAACTCAAATCCACACCAGCTCAATTTGCAATTTGGCACCTCTTATTCCTTGCACTCGTACAACATCTCAGTGCATTGAATTGGTGCCATACGATTTGGGGAACTTCAAGAAAATAGTCCAGTTCTCTAGAGCCAACATGGGCACATTTTGCAATGTATATAACACTAGCGGACAGCAGCCGTTGTCTAGCCAGTTTTAACGAGACTAACGAACAGCAATTTATATATAAACAATTATTTATATATGTATATAAATAATTCTTCTCTTATATATTAATTAAAAATTGAACAGGAAAAGACCGAAGAGATTGCCTCCAAGCAAGAGGCCGTTGACAGCACTGTGGAGTCTGGCCTGGAACTCATGAAGCACATCTCGGGAGACGAGGCGCTACAGCTCAAAGACAAGTTAGATGCTCTGCAGAGAAGATACAACGAGCTGACCTCCCGAGGAGCCGACCTCCTCAGAGTAGCCTCGGAAACATTGCCACTGGTTCAGCAACTCTATAATAGCCATAACAAGTGAGCTACATTTCTAATTTTCTATTCCTCTTTTTTTTTAATATCTCGAATTTTCGAACCGATACGACTTAAAAACCTTCACTAAAAGAGCGCACTCATTACTCGGAGGCCAACAATGCATCTGCGAGCCTACTGGTAGTTTAGTTGGCATCGGTAATCACTCAGGTTAATCACATGCCAGTTTGCCCTTTGTAATATAAAAAGTGGGATAAAATCTTGAAACATACTTTTAGGCACGACCCCTTAGAATGGCTTTAGGGCCCTTCTGGTTCAGCTTCTCTACAACGGTTATGTTCGCTTAACTCAATTTGCCTTATTGCGGAGAGTCGGCCAAAAGACATTTTTTAACATTTTTCATATTCAGTCGTAATCGTATCTTTTATATTCTGGGCAGGTTTTCCAGAAGGTGTTGTTTAGAGTCTTGTGGCGAGATAGAAAGTATTTTTTTCAATCTCAAATAGTATTAACGTTAAGCACACATTCATCAGGTTATCGGACTGGATGGCGGGTGCCGAGACCTGTTTGCAGTCGGTGGAGCCGCGGGAAGAAGATATACTGAGGCTAGAGGCCGAGCTGCAGGAGTATAGACCAGTTTTGGATAACATCAACCTAGTGGGTCCCCAGTTATGCCAGGTAAGCTTTCAGTATACTTGCATTGGCAATATGTCAGGTATGTTTGCATGATACTGGGATAAATGTGTTCCCTCACGGCCTGAGCTGAAACCTTGTCAGAAAATGTCATCTCTTTGGTAGTATGTATGTCATTTGAAGTCCTCACCACCTTATTGGAACTTTGCTCTCTGCGATCTTTGAGGATCTCAGCATGTATTTTGGCATAACGTGAGACTTGACGACCTAATGTCGCTGTTACTTCAAACACGAATAATTTATTTCTTTAAACTTAACCTATGTTACATTTCCTCGATATGAGACTCTATTTTAAACATGCAGACACTTGTAATAGTGGGTTGGGGACCCAAATTTAAAACCTCGGACAGACAAATGCTACATACAGTGATTTTTTGCAGATTTCACCCGGAGAGGGCGCAACCCACGTTGAGGGCGTGGTCACGCGCGATAACAGACGGTTCGATACCATCGCGGAACAGGTGCAACGGAAGGCAGAGAGGTTGCTGCTCAGCAAGAAGGTATGTTTTAGGTTTTCGGTGTTTTTGTCGTCTAAACAATCCCAAGTGTCACTCAAACGCTCCCAAAAATACTTCCACCCTTTCAAGGCTTCATCTGATCCTTGTAGAAAAGCATACATTTGTATACTATGAGTATGTAACTTCAACAGCGTTCGCTAGAAGTTGTCGGCGATATGGAAGAACTCATTGAGTGGCTCAGAGCGGCCGATGCTCAGCTGCGCTCAGCCGAGCCGCCTGCCTGCGAGGCGTCCGTGCTCCGCGCTCAGCTTGCCGAGCAACGCCCGCTCAGTGACGACGTGGCCGCTCAGCGTGTACGCACCAGGGACCTGCTCAGCCAAGCCAAGAAGGTACGTAGTTGAGTTAGGCATTTCTTAGACGATCAATTATATTGCATGATATTTAGTATTTCGCAATATAATTGACTTGATTCTAAAGCCTCAATAGCTCAACGGTTTAAGGTACGGACTGAAATCCGCAAGATACCCGGTCCAAACCCTATCGCCGTGGGGTGTTGTCGCACCGACTCCTAATACATGCTTTAAATTTAAGCTTAGTAGGAGGGAAAAAGGGAATATTAGACATACCTAAAAAAAAATGCGCGCCTGCCAAATGGTGGAAAAAGAGGGGCCAAAAGTTAGTTTACTATAATATAAACTTTGCGCTATCCATATTAGTGTGCAATATAATTGACTGTTTGGATTCAAAGCGACATTCAATTCTATTGTACAATAAAATGTATGTACAATGTAATTGTATGTCTAGGGGCCGCCTTACGCTCAGTCTTATTGTGTTAATTCTTGTATAACGCTCGAGTTTATCCGTGTCATATGCCTATCCCTTTCCCACTTACATAGTACTAGCATCAACCCGCGTCTTCGTTCGCGTTATTTTCTTCGATTTTCATAAAAAAATTCAACCCCTATTACAGCTCTCTCAAATTTCTTTGTCGCCACAAAAAAGTAACCTATGTTTGCCTTATCCGAAGTACAATGAAGTGTAAGATTTTGATAGATATGTTGTTATTTTGAAAATTCGATTCGTTCAGGTGCTTCGCGAATGCCAATCGACCGACGAAGCGGCCATCATCCGCGAGAGAAGCGAAGAGCTGAAGGAGATGATGGAAGAAGTTGGACAACTGAGCGCTGCGAGACTTGCGGCTTTGGAGCAAGCTTTGCCTCTAGCAGAGCACTTTGCCGATACTCATAATGGGTAAGATTTATTAGGAATTTCTTGCCTAAAGAAAATAGCATACTGATTTCTCTAAGGCCGGCAATACATCTACGGGTTTTCCGGTAGTGCAGTTGTCCATAGATGTCAATTATAATCTGACGAATAACTTGCCCGTTTGACCATTGTAATAATATACTTACTATTTTAAAGATACAACTA
>JANCMC010043217.1:21774158-21802405 GCA_024363005.1 Charaxes varanes
CAGCAAGATAAGAACGAGGTGAGTTACCCATAACAAACATTACGTTCCCCAATTTGATATGGCTTATATTTCCCAAACAAAATTTCGAACTGCTCATATTTTGTCAGATGCTGCAACAATCTATCGCGGGCCACAAACCCCTTGTGGATAAGCTGATCAAGACCGGAGAAGCTCTGTCCAAGCTATGCGGAGAAGAAGACGCCGCCAAGGTCCAAGATATAGTGGAAAACGACTGCGAGAGATACAACGCGCTGCGAGCTGAGTTGAGGCAGAGGCAGCAAGAGTTGGAACAGGTAAGAATGCACCCATTTGTAGTATTTCAATATGATCTGTTTATACTCGGACCAATACAAATGTCCGACCAGCGTCATATGTCATTATTATCGGACTACCCAGTCACACTTAGAGGCCGTATAGAGCTTGTCAAGTGTTGTGTGTAACAATAAAAAAGTGCTTCGTCGCTAATGCGAGTGAACGTCAAAAAAATTTATAGTAACTGCTTTTTCTTCTTTTAACTCTTCCCCACCTCTCTGTCCTCCATCTCTACCTGCTCTCTGTTTCATTTCCTTTTTCCCCCACCCCTTAATACTCAACAAAATTCTTCCTTATAAATTTTTTTGGTTTAAATTCTCGTGGTCTATTCAGGGGATGATAGTAAGATGGTTATAGCTGTAGCTATTATTTTGTTTTTATAAAATGTCATCATTCACCACAAGTTATTGTTGTAATTATACCGTTCTAACCGTTTCCCGTGACTATGAAGTCCGCGTTAAATTAAACTTGCGAGAGCCCCTATACCCCCTAAATGTGGTCCTATAGAAATATCCGATCTTTGCGGATATCTACTAA
Source organism: Charaxes varanes (assembly GCA_024363005.1). NCBI lineage: Eukaryota > Metazoa > Arthropoda > Insecta > Lepidoptera > Nymphalidae > Charaxes > Charaxes varanes. Next base: position 21,775,008 of record JANCMC010043217.1, read on the forward strand.
CAAGCCACCTCCCTGCCAAATTTCATCTTTGTATGTCCCGCGGTATACAAGATTCCGTGACAGATGACCTTTCGCTTTTATATACACATAATACACGTTGTCAAGAGAAGCCGTTATTTTTTTAAATATAGCTCGCCATTTCTCCCTGCCCTCCTGATAATTGGCTGCACTCATGTAAGGGATCGCCCACAGAGGTCTTAATTTGATCGGTCCAACGTGTGGGTGATCTACCTCGACCTCTAGTGATTTCAACTTTTCCTTGTACCACAAGTCGCTAATAGATATTGACTATTTTTCCTCATTTCTCAGGCGCTACAGGAGTCGTCGGTGTTCGCCGAGCGCTTAGAAGGCATGGTGCGAGCGCTGGCGGGAGCCGCAGACCAGCTACAGCGCGCCGAGCCCGTGTCTGCGCACCCGCACAAGATACAGTGAGTGCTTTACACAAAGGGAGATAAATACTTTATGGAATTACTAGATTCTCAACCCACGACGACTTTGTCCACGTTGCTTTCTTTGACTTTCATACAAACCCCTATTTCAACCCTTTGAAATTTAATTTTCGCATTTCGCATCTCTACCGAAATTCATCAAAATTGGTTTAGCTGTTTAGGCATGATAATGTACCAGACAGAATTACTTCTGCATTTATAATATTTATAGCCTTTGTTTTATAAATCAGATACCTTTATTCGAAGAAACGTGTGACCAAATATATCACATAAATCTAAACAATCTAAAAAAGACTACTTATTCCAAGTGTTACAAATTAAAATTTTGGTTTGCTGAGAAATTTAAATGATGGTTTACGTCTGCAGAGATCAAATAGAAGAAAACAACGCCCTGATCGAAGATCTGGACAAGCGTCAGGAGGCCTACCGCGCCGTGCAGCGCGCCGCCTCCGACGTCATGGCCAAGGCCAACAAGGGTGACCCCGCCGTGCGCGACATTCGCAACAAGCTCGACAAGCTTAACAAGTACGTGCTCACACCCATCTCCATCATCACCATCATCATCGTCATATAGCTACAAATACACGGTCGTCTTTTCCTAACGTAGGTAACCTAATACCTGTGTCGTAGGTGACATCTGACTGATACACAAATAATTTTTTGAATATACATATACACCTAAACTCGAGGCGGGATTCGAACCCACAATCCCCGGGGAGTTTTAGTAACTTATTGGGTTGGCCCCAACATCCTGTTTATACTACTACAAGAAACTGGTTTGGAAGTGCAATTAATTGAAGTAAAATCTACCACACCCAGTGGTAGAAAGAGGGCCACTAATTGTTTATTCTCTCCAGACTATGGGCCGAGGTCCAGAAGGCGTCGGGAGAAAGGGGCCACTCCCTGGAGAGCGCCCTAGAGATGGCGCGGCGGTTCTGGCAGCAGTTGGAGGCGGTGATGGCGGCTCTGGGCGAGCTGGCCGACGCTCTGGCGGCGCAGCCACCGCCCGCCGCCCAGCCGTCTGCCATACAGGCCCAGCAGGTGGCGCTGCAAGAGATCAGACACGAGATCGACCACACCAAGCCAGAGGTATGGACATTTTTAGAGCTTCCATTCCAAATAAAGAAAAATTATCCAGCTGTAATTAATTGATGTAAATAAACATCTGACTTTCTGAAATAAATAAAATTTTATTATTCATTTTATAATTTTTTCGGGTTTTCTTTAAATATTTGCCTTGTATCCAGGTGGAGAAAGTCCGCAAGACGGGGTCCACTCTGATGTCGATATGCGGCGAACCAGACAAACCCGAGGTTAAGAAGCACATGGAAGACCTGGACAGCGCCTGGGACAACATCACCGCGCTATACGCTAGAAGAGAAGAGAATCTCATCGACGCCATGGAGAAGGCCATGGAGTTCCACGACACCTTACAGGTTCACCATTTATTTATATTATTCCATTATAAGGACAATTTGTCGTTAAAGATATCTATATATCATTATTTATTTACTTACAAAGATTCATAAAACGATTGATGAGGAATTCCTAATTTTATGTCTAGAACCTGCTAGAATTCCTTGACACGGCCGAGGAGAAGTTCTCTCGCATGGGCCCCCTGGGGTCCGACATCGACGCCGTCAAGCGTCAGATCGCGCAGCTTGCCTCCTTCAAACAGGAGGTCGACCCCCATATGGTCAAGGTTGAAGCCCTCAACAGGTATGACATCTACCGAAAAAAAGAGACAGATATATACACCTATCAAAAGTGCGAAAGAGTGAGATAAAATGCATTATACATTATATATTCGTTCGTATCTTGACAACGATAGTACAGAGGAATATCACTGGTTTAAGATGAATTGGAATGTCTTGAGTGTGAACCAAATTTATAATGTTCTTGGGCATTGTGCTTCATTTGAAATCCTGGTCATTATGGTTATCCTCTGAGAGAAATCTTGGGCTAATGTTAAAATTGTGTCTGTTAAAATAATAGACTAAAAATGTTATACACAAATATATTTTTTTTAGAAATATATAAATACATACATATGGATAATACATCCAGACTCGAGGTGGGAACGAACCCACGACCCCCGGAGCAGTAGGCAGGGTCACTGCCCACTGCGCCAATGGGCCAGCCAAGGGCCTTAAGTTACATGCATTTATTCAGTCGACCTTATGAAGAGGTCCGTGTGTCATATAGCCCTATATATATAAATGGTTCCGTATCTTATACGTGATAAATACATTTATTAAGTATCTCAAAAGCTGTTGTCCGATTTAGCTCAAAATATTTTTCCTAATGAGTTTTTAACACGTCTTAACAACATAGAAAATTTTAAGTCTCTACATCGAATACTATGGAAAACCTTGTGGACGGACGGACGGATGGAGGATATATAAGAACTACGGAACCCTAAAAACTGCTCTGACTCTTTGTCGTACACAATAAAGACCTCATTACTCAAATGAATACCCCGCAAAACCGAACCAGCGGTTCAACATATTAAGCCAGAGTTCCTTCACATTTGCGAGTATATCACCACATCAGATATAAGTACAAGATTATTTTCTCGATATCTTCTCTATCTAACCTTAAATGTTTGTACTGAGAGTAATTCCGACGACCCATTATTATCTTTCGGATTTGAATTCAAACTGCTACTCTTAATTCCGGAGATGACGTCATAGAATAGAACAGAAATCATTTATTCACGCGATAAACACAGCCTAGACACATAAATAAGGCTAAATCAAATTCAACATAATTGCAGGCCAGGCACGTATACGTGAAGCTGTGTGCACCAACTGTGAAAGGGTAGTACAGCTCAGCATTAGGCAGCAGGTCCAATTATTATTAGACATGCTGCGCTAATTTTCAGCTAACGCCCCGTGGCCCCTATAGCCACATCCACTGCAATGTAAGTGAACCTGACACTAGACCCGGATCACGCAAGGTAGACGAAGAATAGGATGGATTACTAACTGGCTGCACATGCACAGTATGCGGCTGCAAGAGCGTGGCGTTGGCAGTGCGATATCGGCGCAGCCGTTCGTCCTCTTCGCCACTGGATAGGCTCGACACGTCGCAAGAGGAGGCGTCCAGGCGCCGCGCCGGCGAGCATTGCGCCGGCCCGGCTCTCGTGCCACACCTCGCCAGCGGCATCTCTTCTCCTTCCACGCCACCGGACAGTCTGCAAAATGTTTGTGTTTACGTTATCGCTTGACAGTAATTATACCTAGTGAAGAGGAATGATGCCGTCTAGTATCTAGCGCATTTTCCAAGAATGTGTCTATTCACTCCTTATTTCAAAAACAACAAGATTGTACTAGCCGGTAAACACGCAGGAAGGACATTCCACATCTTGGCCATACAGATAAGAAACGAACCCAAAATAATAGTAGATACAGCATTAAAACAGCCTTCAATTCTGATTAATTTGGTTTAGCATTGTCATTTGAACAGCATAAAGGACTTTAACAAATCTAAAATCCAGTCACGGATGCTAATTTAATTCCAATGCTATTAGGATACAGAATTCTCTCAAAATTTGCTATCTGCTTTGTGTTTCTAGCCCTGATCTGAAACCTATTAATATCAATTTCATCTTGATTATGAATATATATAGACAATTTAATATTTAATCCCCATTTTAACAATTACTTTGTGGAAATCCCCGAACATCTAGCATGTACGAAAAAGAGTATATATTAAGTAATACAGTATACATATAATTTGAGGTAGGAAAGTGCGTTAATTACTTTTCAATACACATGTTACTTTATACAAGTCACCTTCTGTTCTCCTTGTGGTTGGGTCGCCGTCTGCAGCAAGGCTTGGCAAATATACAGAACATAATGCGCAGTAAACAACAGGCCAGGCCTGCCACGATGAGTGAGGGGCCCACCAGTCGAAGGGCCGGTGTCTTGAAACCCTGAAAAATACAATGTAATCCTGTTAAATAAAAAAGTAGTCAATGTAAATTGAGAAGGCTCTAGAGAAGAGGTAGATATATAGAGGGTTATGACTTTAAGCGTAATTTCTTAGCATTTCATGACGTAAGAATAAGTAGACCTTTTATACAGAGTAAATTAAGGTTGTTAACAGGCAAGACACATAGAATAGTAACTGAATGGTACCATTGATTAATGTCACTTTGTGATATTAATCGTAAGGTTGTAGAGACCGTGGGGGTTCCGAGGATGACGTCAGATGGCAATTGGTCATCTTAACTCGCCCCGCAGCCAAATCCTCTCCAATGCTAGGAAGAAGAAGAAGTCAACTAGTCTTTTTACGAGTGTTTTTGTGACTTGTTTCTTTTAAAACGTCAGCTTAAAAGAAATGCATTGGCAGGTACATTTCAGAATTCTACGCAGTAAGTTTGCAACCTTAATACAGCTTCAACTCTGCTATAAACGTCGTATGTAAGCACGTGTAACATAAAGAATTCCCAAGCACATCCACTCAGCGACACGTGCAACTTAGCCGGGCTTGTTATTTTAAGTCGTATCAACATAAACGATCCTTGAATAAGCTGTGTGGGAAATGGCTTAACTTCTTGATGTTATGTAAGCTTATTATGTTATATACTAATATTATAAAGAAGAAAGATTTGATTATTTGTTTGCATTGAATTGGCTCTGAAACGGCTCTGAAACTATTGGACCCATTTGTAAAATTATTTCTCCATATATTTTGGCTGACCCGTTGGCGCAGTGGGCAGTGATCCTGTCCTCTGCGCCGGGGGTCGAGGGTTCGATTCTTGCCTCGAGACTGAGTGTATTATCTATTAGTATATATTTATATATTTTTACAAAAAAAAATGTTTGTGTATAACAGGCGCCTTGTTACCTATAACACAGGCATTAAGTTGTCTACCTTAGGAACAGACGTCCGTGTGTCATATAGTCCTGTATATATTTATTTATATTTATATTCTCCATTAGAATCCTACATTAACCCTGATGAAAATAATAGTAACTTCGATACTGTAAATACCCTTGCGAAGCCAGGGATTGCTGACAGTATTTTAACAGCTATAAATAATATATATCATCACGCTAAAATATAATCTATATTTTTTTTACCGAATTTTACGCGGAAGGAAGTCGCGAACACAGCTAGTTTATAATATTAGTAAGGATGCGAAGTGAATATATGGCTCTACTCACGGCCCTGATAAGGCGCATTAGATAAAAAGCCTTCCGCTGTTAGTGCTCGAAAGGGAATCCAGTAAATTCTGGTCGTGCGATAAATTTCGCGAAAGGGATAACGGCTTAGCCTTCCGCCAAATCGTGTGAATCGTTTTGAAAGCCTACTTCACTGCCAGAAGCTGCCGGTTTGATTTCCTTTCAATATTAACTGTAATCCATTATAATCCACTAACTGTGTCCCCGATTTCGTCCGCGTAAAATTAGTTAAGAAATGGTTTAATATTAGCGTGATGATATACATATAGCCTATAGTCTTCTTTGATAAATGGGCTATCTAACACTGAAAGAATTTTTCAAATCGGACCAGTAGTTCCTGAGATTAGCGCGTTCAAGCAAACAAACAAACAAACTCTGGTCTGAGAAGGGCCAACCAGAAACTCGGTCGGATACGTTTTTTCGGGTATATTTTAAGCTTAAATAAGGAGACGGATGTGTAGAGGTTATTTAAAAATCACCAAAATCTACGTAACTGATGAATGGCCTCTAGTGCAATTATGAGAAGTGTCGGTAAGCCTCAGAGTGAAATGTTACAAAGCTCGGCCCGTGGTTAAATTATCAAATCCATTTAATCCAGCATCCAGGTCCATTGTGTGAATCGAAATGGCACGTCCGTGTGGATTAACTGGCGAAGCGATGATAATACGTAGTGGGATAGTAATTTTAATTATTAATTGGATGTGTATTATCCAGAAATGTACATTTATAATGTTCTGATGATTTAATGAAATATTGATTGTTGTAAAGTTGGTTTATGGACGATAATTTAACGCGATGACGCCGAGCGCTTAGGTGGATCGTGCCACTCTATGGTTTGTTCGGCGCTCTCGCATCCTTGTCTGCTCAGGCGAAACGTGACTGTGAGTCATGCTTTTTCCTGCGTGTAGCCAGCGATTATCGATTTATAAGACGTTAGCACATCAAAACGATAAGAAATACTATATGTAAGTCTAGTATATCGTATATTGAAACCTCAAAGTTGTTCGGTTTTTGAGGCTAAATTTCATCAAAATAATATTTCTAGCTAAATATATTTAGCTAACTACTGTCGGACATCTGAAATTTAACAGAGCTAACTTCTTCCGCGTAAAATTAAGTAAAAGAAATAGAATTCATTTTAGCGTGATGATATATAGCCACTGGTCTTCCTCGTTAAATGGGCTATCTAACAGTGAAATAATATTTCAAATCGGACCAGTAGTTCCTGCGATTAGCGCCTTTAAGCAAACAACCTCTTCAACTTTATATATTAGTATGAATTATTATCAAATTCATTTAGTATATATTGATATATATTATTAAAATATCAGATCTGTACATTAATATCCATTAAATAAAGCCAACACGAGTAATTTAACGAGATTTCAATTTAAGCTTAAATATCATAAATATCAGATAAGTAATTATAAACATGTTGCGGTAAACACGGAATCGCCGCAATATTCAAATCGTCGTTATTTATCGTTGCTTTCCCTTCCTGAACACTGTTCACTGACCCAACACGGTTGTACACTCAATACATCATATTATATGCCATTACTCGCACAGATGCATAGAATTATTGATATTTATCAACACGCTTTTATTAGCTTCATAAAATTGAATTTCTTCATTGCGTATGATTAAAATATAACGCCGCGATTTTCAGAATCTTTCTTTTTAGAAAAGAATGTTAGAAATATTTTGAGATTGAGAGAATAAAGTAAGTAAATAAATAAATATATATAAGACTATTTGACACTCGGACGTTTGTTCCTAACGTAGACAACTTAAAGCCTAGTTAACAGACGCCTGTTATACACAAATATATTTTTTTGTAAAAATTATACAAATGCATAGCATAAATAATACACTCAGATTAGAGGGGGAAATCGAACCCACGACCCCCGAAGCGGAAGGCAGGATCACTCCCCTCTGCGCCAACAGCCCAGCTAATAAAGGATTACATACTTTCCTATTCGCCAAATATATGGCAAAAAAAAATTTACTTAAATATACGATAAAAATGTCTAAATACAGAACTTTTAGAAGTACCGGTCTCAGTCTATATTATTAAGACTATAAAAAGATTTTGTTGGAAAAAATCATTACTCCTAAAACAATAATGTCAGTAGTGTTAATACATTAGTGTCGTTTAAAAATCGCATCTGAATAAGCAGCCTTAATTAATTGCGAGTGTATCGAACACCTTATTCCCGCAGTAATCTTAATCGTGCAATTAAAAACACGCACAGATAGAGTTAATTCGTGTTCGCACTAAAACACCGCCTCATATGGACAATTGGGATCCGAAATTCTTTATAATAGTACCAATAAAAGAGCAACTTATGTGTCACATTCACATTTTGAAGAAATATTTGGGATGCCCGCTCAAAAATCGTGCCATTGTAGATACACCCTGAGTTAACTATTCGTACGTGCGTAGAGTTCTTATTCCCTTCCCAAATCATGTTAAACGTGCAAATAAACACACGCACAGACAGAGTTAATTCGTATTCGCACTAAAACACCGCCATATATAGCCAATCGGGATCGAAGATATATCCCGATTGCGATCCGAAATTCTTATTACAATACCAATGGAAGAGTAACTTATGTATCGCATGTGGACGAGTCACGTCGCAAATACTTGGGATTTCCGGGTAAAAATAGCTTTTATAAATACCCTAAGTTAACTTACGTGCGTAGAGTCCCTTATTCCCTTGATAATCAAGATATCTTAAACGTGCAATTAAAAACACGCACAGATAGAGTTAATTCGTGTTCGCACTAAAACACCACCATATGTGGACAATCGGGATCGGAGATGTATCCCGATCACGATCCGAAATTCTTTATTAGAATACCAATGATAGTGCAACTTATCTCTCGCATTGTGTGCCATATTGAGAGGGGCATTAACCTTATACAGGGAGTTTATTTTTGTTTTTTTTTTATTTTAAATACTATTATTTGCGTACAAATTTACATGTAAACTGGCAGACAGATTACTTGAATGACTTCCGACACCTATGCACAGATGCACTACCAGAAGAATTGCAGATTCGTTACCGACCTTTGAAAAGTGGATATGCTTTATTTTTGAAAGTCGTATCGGTTTCAAAACACTGGACTAATACCATAAATATTTTTTCCTGCAATACCAATACATAATGTTTAAATTGTTTTAATAAATTCATATGTATTTTAATGTGAGAACTATTTAAATTCAAAAAAGAAAGAAAGAAAGAAAGAAAGAAAGAAAGAAAGAAAGAAAGAAAGAAAGAAAGAAAGAAAGAAAGCCTTTTTGCAACCATACACTATATTACGCCACAACATCCTTGTGCATATCTAGTTACAGAACAAACATTACTGCCCAGTATATATCTGCTTTACACTTGAACATATACATATAATCAAATTTTTCGCTAGCTAAAAATGTAGTCTACTAATCTAAGTAAATAATGTATTAATGATTATTTTTAATTATAATTTAACTAGCGGAACCGGCATACGTTGTCCTGACTAAATCTTGTGTTCTTTACTACTTACTACATCCTTACTTATCTTATAATTATTCCCGTTTCCTTTCGCAATATTTCCGAAAATTTGCCTTAACAAACATACAGACAGATATTTTTAAGTATACAAACCTTGTCCTAACAATAATGAACACAACAGTAAAAAAGAGTTATCCAATTTGATGCAGTCGTTCGGAAGTTATTAAGTCTTACATACATTTTGGACATTCGTATTTATTTACATAGACCTCATTAGTCGCAATTAATTGCTTGCTATTTTTACTCAAATATCAAAAAAATTGATGGTGTAATAGCTCAAACACGTTAAGTACGTAATATATTTACGGAACAAGGAAACGTTCGTACAAAGATGGGCAAATAAAGATAAGAAAAAAATTCAAAAAGATATGGAATGTCAACATGATACATTTTACGATTGAAAAGATACGAATTTTAATGTGATGTTTAATTATATGAGAAAATGTAAGCTAACTATAGAGGATAAATCTAAAATTCAAGCTCGGTAGTAAATATACTTCTCATCAAAAAGATATAAACACCGTGCAATTATATGTTTTGTAAGGATTATCAGAATAATGTCTATATTTAGGAATATATGTCAAAAAAAAAACGGAAGTGTTTCGATTTTTCTAATAAGAACTAGTATAGTTTATGCAAAGGGCAACTACGAATTTTCTCCAAATTTTACCATCAACCTAGTCAACAACTGCATATAGGGTTCTATAAGGAAAGGAGAATAGTTATGTAATATTTTTTTAACGAAAAAAAGAGCAACGAATCTTATATCACTTAAAGATTCATCCATGTATTGTATAAAAATACGAAATGCTAAACGTATTTTGAAAGAAACGCACACACTATTGTTGGCCACGTGCAATACTATTGTTGGCCCGTTCTCTTCCACTGCAAGGTAAAGGTCTCCCTACATACTTTCCATCAGTCTCTATGTGTGGCTATTGATTTCCAGATTTTATCAAATACTAGATGTATTCTACTAGGCCATTCTATCATATTGTTTTTGGGTTGTCGCGAGGTTGTTTCCAATATGGGATCCACAAAATAGTGATTTTCGCCCATAGAACTTCTAATATGCGGTAGACAAGAGATACTCTAGACAAATTTGATTATACAAACTATTTTATTATCTGACGTACCACCATCTGGAGATTTTTTTTTTGATGATGAGAGATTAGTTAGAGAGATGAGATGTTTTGTTTTTTCCAAAAATTTAAATACAATGTCAAAGATTTTGTCTATGTTTCTTTCAGAACGTTTACCCTACAGTATTAGGGTGCTGTTGGAGTCCTGTGTTCGGAACTGCGACAACTTCCAGGTGCTGGAAAAGGACGTTAAAAATGTCCTGGACTGGGATACCAACCAGAATGTTGAAGGCGGTGTGGAGATCGCGTTCAAGCCTGCTCGAGTCATCTTACAGGTATAATCATAAATATAATATTTAATTAAAACGGATAAATGTACTAGTCCTAATCTCAATTAATTAACATATACAACACATATTTGCTTATACATTGCGTGTTATTAATTTATAATTATAGACTCAAATACTTTACTTTCTACCCGATTCGAGGGGTTTTTAATATACTAAGCCATTTATTGTATTAAGTATTATGCTATTCCTATATTAAACTCAGGAAAGAGGAAGGTGGATCAACAAGGGGGAGGCTTTTGCCCAGGCGCGGGACAGAATAGGTTAATTTAAAAAAGTCTTATTTGGGCTTAATTTTGTTTCAGGATCTGACCGGTGTTCCAGCGGTAGTAGACTTTGCGGTCATGCGTGATGCAGTACGAGATTTGGGTGGCGACCCTGATAAGATAGAAAATTCGTAAGGCTAACCTCAGCAGCATATAAGACACACAGTAAAGGAGAAGATAAAGAAAGATTAGACGGCGATAGTTTTGTCTCACTGTTCAGTTTACGTAAATGTAGTAGCGTCGCCTTATTGTATACAATAAGTCCACATTTTTGTGATTCATATGAAAATAAAATGTTTTTGATGTGTATTATCTATTTTTGCGCCTTAGGGGTAAAACAGACACGTATACCGTTATAATAAACAACTTGATACTTTCTTACGATTACAAGTCGTTCTTTCTTAGGATACGGGGTTCTTTGTGTGGTCCCTACCAACTTTTTATTTTCCCTGTATATATAGCATATAAGTAAATCTATACTTAATATATAAAGCTGAAGAGTTTGTTTGTTTGTTTGCTTAAACGCAATAATCTCAGGAACTACTGATTCGTATGAAAAAATTCTTTCAGTGTAACATAGCCCATTTATCAAGTAAAGATATAGGCTATATATCATCACGCTAAAATTGAATCTAATTTTTTTACCTAATTCTACGCGGACGAAGTTTCGGGTACAGCTCTCTTATATATATTTTATAGAAGTCTTTGAAACTACTAAATCGATTTTGATGATATCCAGCCACTGAATGTAATTTAGTGCTACTTAAAAGATAAGATAGTTTTTTATGCTAGATTGAGTTCGATACTGACAGAATTTTTTTCCTTTACTGGCTAGATATTACTGCCTATTGTTTTTTTACAACTTCTTCATTTATTTTCTATTGAAATAATTGTATTTTGTAATTAAATTGAGCAACTAAATCTACATCGAATTAATGAATCCATAATAACAATATTCTAATGTTGGCTAAACTGCATTTCATTAGTTCCACATTATAAATGTTAATTAATACCCGTGGGGTATACAGAATGTGTATAGAATTCAATTTATGCAACAAATAATACTAGCTTTTGTTTTATTGAGAGTTTATTTACGCTATATATTTTGTTATCTGCCGAGGATCAGTATTCGTAATACGCTATGTATTTTAAATTTTTCTTTGTAAAAAAACCTTACAATTAAGCACATACCCCAGTTGGTAAGCAACTACAGTAGCCTATAGAAAGCCGCAAATTGCTTATAGAGATTATAACTATTTCAAACATATGTGTAGTGTAATATATGTATATCCTTGTACGTTAAAGCATTTGATGTTATAATTCCAATATTAGTTTAGCTTAACCCAATTCAATTATTTCTGTGAACCTAACCATCATTCGATAACCGCTGTTAGTGTATCTGCCTACTTGAATTAATTTAGGCAGTGTTTGTGGTCACCGTGTAGTTATAGAACAAGTTATTTATCATTTGAGAATAGTTAACAGGCATGAAGGCATGAGCGTTTAGTTTTAACGAGCAGTACCTGTAGACGTTTTCCTTTCTCCTTGACATATATTTTTAAGATTTGCAATTCTATACTAGATTATTTTGACCTATCTTGTAAGGTTTAGCCAGCGCACGCAATGAAAGCGCACAAAAATACGTTTTTTACGATATCATATTAAAAATCATTGAAATCCTCGACTTTTATCTACTATAATATATACTTAATATAAATATAAGCCTTTTTCTTGAATTCCTCTGTTTTTATTGGTGAAAACTCCAATAAAATCCGTTGCGTAGTTTACGAAGATCTACTTTATAAAGAAAATGTGTATAATAGGCGGTTGTTATTGTTAATGTGTACATAGGCATTAAGTTGACTACCTAATCAACAGTAGTCCGTGTGTCAAACAGGCCTATATACTTATTTATTTATATATACAATTAAAACATAAAATGGCCAAGAGCCACTCTATATAAGCCATGCTTCTATAGAAGGTTTCCGTATATGATACGTGATAACAGTATTTGTTAGTTAACTTCAAAAGTCGAGGTCAGATTTCGTTCAAAACCGTTTTCTAATGAGCTCAACATAAAAAAATTCAAGTTTCTAAGTCTTGTAATCGTAGTTTGAAAATGCTAGGATGGGACAAACATGCGGGCGGACAGACGGACCGGTGGACTGACGGATGGACGGACAGAGCAAAATTATAAGAGTTCATTGTAGGACTACGGAACCTTGAAAATCTACCAAACTGACCTGTAGAGCGAGTTGTGGAGCGTCAAAATTTGAAATTCCACCCTCATCACCTCGTTGTCCTAAAGTCCACAATCTTGCCTCGCACAATTTCTCTGTGGAATCAGTTGCCAGCTTTGAAAAAATGACAATCTGTGACAAAGGACGGGGGGAGGTAAAAAAATCATAAATTCGTGTGACGTAATTTATATTTGACCCTGAACTATGGAGATTAGAATATAGGGAAGAGCATCTCAATATATTAAAGTGTCCGTCAAAATCTGCAAATAAGGGGATCACATTAGGATGAGGAACAATTTTAAAGGTTATTATTGGTCAATTCATTGCAACATTCATACAATACCGCTCTGCTCTGGAATGCTATTAGTCAATTCATTTTACACCAGCGCCATATCTTTGAATATTCTAACGATAATTTGCTGTTTAGAAATGGCCACTTTTTCAACTAGCCAACAGCCGGATGGTCCTCAAAATAGTCTAATCTCCATACCTCTAACGTTCTATCGCAAAATTATCCGTCGGGCTCTTTTTTCCCGTATAGATTACTATTTAATAAACAATATCGTCCCATTATAGGTCATGTAGGTATTAAACTATGTAATAATTAGCGCATGCAATAATCTTTGAACATGCCATATCACCCGATAAGCGCGCTCGTTTAACTTTACTATTAATCATAATAAATATCGTATTCGGGGGCGGATCTATCCTTCAAAAAAGGTGGTGGGCACAGGCCACTCAATTTCTAGCCGATTTCCGCCGAAATGCGACTCGGCTCGCTCACCTCGGTCGGTGGATCCGCGCCCGATTGTATTAGACGTAAAAATTGTTCCGTCAAAACCACTGCCGCAAATTCAATATGAAGTTTTTTACTCCGCAATAAGATTGCGGGCATAAAATTAGTAGAAAAAGAAACAATAATTGTTGTGAAATCATAAATTTAATTGCTCTTCTCTACAAGTCGTATACCCCTTTTATACACACGAATAAAATAGAATCAAAGTATGTATATAAAATTTATCACTTATACAAAGAAACATACACAATAAAATTTATTTTCTAATACGAAAATTGCAAAGGAATATTTTAGCGTACCAAGAATATGTGTTCAATTTTTGTTTCATATTGAGTCTGTGGTATTTAATTTAATAATATAAAATGGAGGCTAATATAATTCGTGCAAATTTCAAACAATCAACAAAAAGGAAATGAAATAGTAAAAATGTGTCACATGTTTCTTGTCTTCTAGAATTTAAAAAAATACAGGTCATTTTCAGCTTTCATATCAAAAAACATATTTATTATCAGTGCCTTGGCTTACATTTGAAAAAAAACCATACCTTTAATCATTGTTAATGACATTATAATGAATAACAAAACTAGCTTCCGCTTAAGAAATGACTCAGAAAAAAGTTAGAGTTTTTCTATTCTCCAGGGAAAGATTGATAAGGAGCCAAATTCAATCTTTTCATGGATTGGAACTCCAAAAAAAATGTCTGACACGTCAACTATTCTTAGCCTCCAATAAGTACTGTATTTAAGCACAAACATTGTGTATTTGTCATAATTTGTAAGTCGCTGTGAATAAATGAAAATACAAAAAAAAGAAAAGCAAAATAATATAATAAAATCAATGAGAAATAATTAGGTGTTTAATTTTTTAACTCCCGATGCGCTTAAATTAAAGAATTTCCACGATTCTTCCAAAATCTAAAATACGAGTACACTACAATATGTTGTCTTAAAAAGTGACAACCATTTTCATATATAAAAAATTGGATTCGTAAAGATATACTTCATATATGAGTATGTGCGAGAATCTAAAACCTTTTATATTATTAAAAAGTGCCATTTTTGACATGTGGCTTTCTACGTGGGACCATCGATTTGTTATCTGGGTCTTGTAAGAACTTTGACAAACTATTATTAAACTTGTTATCGCTGAAGAGCGATTTTTTCTACACAACCTTTAGGACAAGTAAATATACGAAGTAGTAATGCAGTATAATAATATAACAGGATGAAACCTTAAACTAACTGAGCCTTAAAGCAATACATACACATAAACTTTCCGTGTAGCCGAATTAGTCGAGCCATTCTTGAGTTTTGCTCAACATTCATTTTTATTTATATAGATTAAAATATCTGGTGAGGAATCTTATTCGGTAACAACTATCTAAGTACATTGTGATCAGTGTGATTACGACGCGTGCATACACCAATTTGGTGAGTTATAATTACGGTAAATATTTAATAATATTTACGTAGTATCAGTGGATACTACACTGACAAAAAGTACTTTGACTAATAAATAAAACTATAAATATTATGTCATAAAATCCATCAAAATTCATTTGAATTATAAATTCAATTCATGATTAGACAAAGGTTAGAGGAACAAATAACTGTTATAAAATGAATAAACATTTTTTGTTATAAACTGTACTCTTGCAGAAATGTGATGTGTTAAAACCATTAACTTACTGTTACAAATACAAAAGACAACTTAAAAGAAGTGCAGGCGAGTGGTGACCGATTGGGCTTCCAGTGCAATTGAAAATACTTGAAAGTTCATTAGGTTTCTAGTTTGTTTCTTCTTCTTCTCCGCTTATTATAAGGCTTTGTTTTAAATAACAATAATCACTTACTAATTACGTTTGCTATACTGTATTTGTTTACGCATTTGTTTTATCTTAAAACTATCAGTAATTACTTAGCGTTGTATAGTTGTTTTTATTTGTTTATAAAAGTACTTCCTTTGTATTTTACGACACGGTTTTGCAATATCACATGCAAAAGCGTGACCTCATTAGTTGTAATAAAATACTGAAATGCGACGCATTCTCGACTCCAGCAAGAACGCAGAAGGTATGCCACATCAGTGAAGTTCAAAAATTTGGTCCTTGGCGTTGTTACGCTTTCATTAATTCAAAATTGGTTTTCTATGCCTTACATATAGAAATCTGAAGGTGTTTAGCAGATCGTGTATTTCAATGGATGCCATATAAGGCGACTACCAGTAAAATATCATTACTGAAGTTGCCTTCTGTTAGCGTTTATTTATAAATGTGTATTATTAGCGATGTATATAAATGTGTATATAATATTATAGATACGTCGTATTGATAGTTGAATATGATTTTCATGTAGATGTCTCGGTATTCACATTTAAAAGTATTAAATCTTTTATTCGAAACATTGTCAACTTCATGAAAGGTATAAATATGACCGCGCAGCGTGCATGCTTCATTCTTGTTTCAGCTAGCAAACAGTACACACCTTTTGTGAAGTCATAACACTTACCTCTATGTAAGAGTTATTGTTAAAAGAGTAACTAAGAGTTTCTTGCTGGTTCTTCTCGTGGTTCAACTTATTAGAACCAGTACAAATAAGAGAGAAATAAAATACATTAATTAAAAACGAAACTTTAGTTTTGATCTATTGGCTAATCCCAATACTTCCATGAGTGTTAATATGGAAATAGGTGAGTGTCCCTCTTTTCTAAACAAGACCAACATAAAAATTGGGTGGGTTTAACTTATATAGCATCTATTTCTAGTCAATCTAAAACACATTAGAAATACTCTATTTCAAATAGACACGTGTCGTACGCTGAACCGAAGCCACCAGGTGGCACCCATTACGATGTATACGCTTTAAGTAACTTGACGCGTAATGAGCCCGTACAATCAAACGCCTCTTGACAGTGTCTTGTGACTCAAAGCATTCCGGAGAACTCCTTCAAACGTGTGATGTGTAATGACCCTAAATACTCCCAACTCGCTTGTGTGGAAATTTCATTTTAAAATAATTGACATTCTAGTAGATACCAGGTTGTATTGACGATTTAATATCATCTTAAAGGGTATTAAGAAAGACATTGAAGAAAAAGTCTTTATTTAGATAAGTCTATATTTCAAGCTTTGGGTTAGTGGAAAAAATTTGTATGTTGTTATTCATCTATTTAATAAGAAAGGTGACTAACAATGACACTTATAGCACCGCAGCCATAGCTCTTTGGGATATATGCCACAAAATGGTTTCTAAGATTAAAAAACACACTTTCAAAAACAGTCTCTCTCTACTTCCTAGTGTTATCCCGGTTAAGTACCAGGGTCCGCTTAGATTGCATAGGATTTTGGTGGTGGGCCGAGTTAAGATGACCGAACGTCATCTGACGTCATCCTCGGACCCCCCACAATTTCTACAACCTTACGATTAATATCAAAAAGTGACATTAATCGGGTCCCACTGTTTTACATGCCTTCCGAAACACGGAGGAGGTCGGATATCAAATATAAACCAACAAATCGATGAATAAAAAAAAATAGGGCGTTTTAGGGATAATTTTTGAAAAATTAGAGAAAGACGAAAACCTTAAGCCACCTGTAGGGTTTGTTTGTTTGTTTACTTGAACGCAATAATCTCAGGAACTACAGGTCTGATTTGAAAAATTCTTTCAGTGTTGGATAACCCATTTTTCGAGGAAGGCTATATAGCATCACGCTAAAGTTGAATCTATTTTTATTTTACCTAAATCTTAGGTAAAATAAAAATCGCGATCGCGAATCGCGAAGTCGCGGGCACACCTAGTGTCAAATAAACAGACGTCAAAAACATCTTTTATCGTTCGCTTTAATCGCTTTTACTACTCTTGACCCCATAAACTTCTTGTAGATTATCAAATTTTCACTGAGAACTTGAATTACGTAAGTAAGACACACGCATAAATAAAATTCAACTGTCTGTGAATTCTAAGAAATGCCTTTATTTCTTTTTTACATTCAAACATTTTAGCACCCAATTAAAACTATAAATTATCAATGAATAATATCTGTGTAAGCGGAAATATTCGGAATTTCACATTTCACTGGACAGTGAAAGAGTTTATTCGGGCATATTTTATTTATTCTGAAATATTATACAGTACTCCATTAAAATTTAGATAAATTGCTGGAACACAATTCAATTAGCGTGTATTATTTTAAAACAAAATTGAAATAACTATAAAAATAGAATCATTTGAACACACAACCACGTGATGACACATTTTTTTGTTGTCAGCCATGTAATGGCAGAAGGCTCGCAGATGTATTATCGGCCTTTGAAAAATAAGTTATGATCTTAGCGAGAAGGTCCCAAAGTTTTATCGGTTCAGAAACACCGCAGCTGGTTACCGGTTCGATAAATGTTGTGTAAGGTAGGAAATTCATAGCAATTCGTATTGTTCTAGATTCATTAACATTTGTGTTTTTAAGAATATTAGTCTTTTTAAGGCATGTCTAATATTCCAGTTTCCTCTCTTAGTAAGCTTAAATTAAAAGCTGGTGTTAGTGGGTGCGACAATACCCCATCGGCGTCGAAGTTTGAACTTGGGATACCTTGCGGATTTCAGTTGATTCTTTCTACCGTTGAGCTATTGAGGATCTTTACGTTAGAATAATAGGGATGAAATTTTAACTTCTAGGATTAAATAAGTAATCACTTACGACTAAAATAAATTTCTTAATTAGTACTGTTAGTTATAATTATAAAAGTAGATTATGGTGTTGATTTATTTCAGTAATAGGTTCATTGTAATCTGTGTTAATTGTCTATCAGTGTTGCCACCATCATGATTATGTCGTAAGACGAATGTTATTGGTCAGTCGCAATGGCGCCATTAGTGACATATCGTGTTTGCAGTGCTACCAACATAGATAAAAGTATGATGAATTTCTATTGGTGGTTGTTATTGTGGCAATAATATAGAAATAGTGAGTGCCTATAAAAGCAATATGTTACATGTAATTACGGGCTTCCTCACTTAGGTCCTTGAGATTAATAAACACAAAGTGCAACCAAGTTCGTCTATCATTTAATTCCTACATAAAAAACTGTTCTTGTCATTTATAAAATACGCTGACTATAACGAGCCCTCTTCAATATTATTCTTCGTAAAATCTTCATGTTTTTCTATACATGAATCAAAATATGCTGATAAGCTATTTCTCAGAACACTGCTCTGCATTTAAATAGACCATTTTTACCAGACTCGCCCTTCAATATTGATACTTCAACGTAAGCACTTCCAATAACAATTTGTCGTGACTATTTTTAAATAAAATACCTATTCTAATATCTATCTGGATACAAAATAATTAAATTAAATTTTTGTTCATATGGTGGACATAAATTATTTTACTAAATGCATTTGAGTCGAAGAAAGTCACGTGTTACAGCTACTGAAGCATAGTGTTGGAAGAAAAAAGTTTTACACTACAGTTCTCGACACAGTAGAGCACTCATGCGCTTACCAAATAAGCTAGACACTTGATGACCTTTCAATCCAAAAAAGCAATTTCCCTAATATATATTCTCCTTTTAACTGGCGTCATCCCGGTCAAGTACCAGGGCCCGCTTAAATTGCAGAGAACGTGGGTGTGGGGCGAGTTAAGTTGACCGACGTCACGAATTTGTATGCGTTTGCATGCACCCCATGTTACCAGATGTCTGTCCTAACTGAGATTTCCGACTGTTATTTTCAGTTTTAGTACGATTGGTACAATGATTAAGATAATTTATCATGTTCTTGCAAAATTATTTTAATTTCATTTGATTTTTTTTTATTACTTATAAAACTATTACTATTATTTTTTTCTTTTACTCTTTTCTACCAATGAAAAAACCTTCGCACAAATTTTGATAGATCTTAGTTATATGAAATAATTGTAATCTGTGTGTTTCTTTATCACCGGCGACGAATGGAGGAGCTTGCTGAAAATCAGCGCTGCTTTCATACCTAGAAGCAGCACTAAGCTGAGCTTGCGTCCTTTTGCTTTAGTTGTTACTTTAATGTTAATTTTTATTTCTTTCCATGTTTGCTCTGGTTATTGTAACAATTATGGTAGCAATAAATGATCTTTTATTTTTATTATTGTAATATTTTATCTTTGTTGGAGATTTTTTTTGTAAAATCTATTGAATAACGTAATTTAATTTTCGTAAATGACATAACTGTACGTAATGATAAGTATAATTCGAATTTTAAATTAAATTGTAACCTCTTTGTTCAAATGTCAAAGTATGTATGGAAGAGATACAATTTCTCTAAAGATCAAACGTCTTTTTAGGCTTCCGTAGTCCCTAAAGGATCCCCATTCGTAGAAGTCCTAGAACTAGGTGACCGTAGTTCTAATAAATTATAACAACAAATACACAGATGTTTGAAGTCCAGATAATTGTAAGAAAATGTATTCGTAGGCATGGATAGAATTAAACAGTTGATTTGAATATATTAATGTCTATGAAAAGAAATAAAGCATAAACGTTGTCACAGTCTGTCTGCGATGCGAATCAGTGCCTCAAAGTATTGATCGCATGGCTGTCTTAAATGTGACTGTAACTTTAATAACGGTGATAAATACAGTCATTTAATTTGGATTAAAGCTTATTAGAACATGAAACGTCAGTCAAAGGTTCTATTTTCAATTCAAATTTCACAAGCTTGGTTTTATATGTTAGATATTCTGCTTCTGTTCCTGTAATAAGTTTATTCTCTACTATTGAAGTTATTTAACAAATACCTTTATCGCGTATCAATTATAGAAATCTTCCATAAAAGCGTGTCTCGACACGCCCTTGGCCGTATTTATTTCATCAATAAAATCATAGTATTAAAATTCGTGATTGCGTAATTTCAACTATGTCTTATTTTATCAATTTTCAATGAGTTTCTAAAGTTATTAATTCATGTTATGAATTCAAATAACGGGAAGATATTTCCATCTTAATTTCATATGTATGAAAACAAAGCGATCCAGACACGGTGTCCCGCGGTGATTGTCAATTTGTATGCGAGTAGCAACATCTTACCGATGCCGGGCGTTATTGCGAAACTTGACTCCTAATGTTACTGCACTTATTGTTTTAACTGCACTGTGGATTTATTTTTAATTTTAAGATCTCTTCAAATAAAATAAAAATAAAGAAAATCTCGTAAGACTCCTGCGTCTTTTTCTACATCCAGCTTTAACACAAATTTTTGTAAACTTATAAAAGAAATGATCATAAAATAAATAAGAATAATAACTCTTTTTTTTATGATCATTTTATGATCATTTTTTTATGTTACAAGGGGCAAGCAGACAGCAGGAAGCAAAGTGCCGCCCATGGACATCTGCACGACCAGGAGACAAGCAGATGCTTTGCCAGCCTTTAATGACGAGTTTAGGTCACCGGGAAGTCTCACAAACCGAATGAAACGCGACAACAATACCATCACTTGACGTTACAGCATTGCCGCCATTTCACGCCGATCTTATGTAAGAGAGAGGTACTGGTACCTGGACGCGCCGGCCCAATTCGGCTACAAGCATGACGCTACTTCTAATTAGAAAGACAAGAGTACGGGATAGGGGTGGAGTAAAAGGATATTAAGGTAGATGGAGAGGAGAGAAAGGATGCGGATACTACTGTCAAGGACGGTATAGGGGGAGTGACAATAGCAGCTAGGGTACTTCAGGGTTGCATACCCATCCTCTGTCAAGCGGATCCTGGTTCTGGACCGGGATACGGTTACGTAATTAAAATATCCCTAGTATATTTTACTTCCTAATACAGAAACAGGTTAATCTTAGCTCATATATAAACGTAGGTAAATACAAAACAATTGAGTAACTTTTTCTCTTCTGGTTGGTTCATTTACCTTTTTTAGGGTTCGGTAATACTACAAGGAACTGTAGTGTCTGTCTGTCCGTAAGGTGGTCCTCCTCCTTAGCATTTCCAAACGATTAGACGTAGAGATTTGAAATTTTCCATGTCGATAAAACATACTGAAAACTCATTAGGAAAATTATTCTCAACGAAATCGGACAACAACTTTTGAAGCTATTTAACTAATACGTTTATAGCGTATCAGATGCGGAACCCTTCTATATAAGCGTGTCTTGACACGCTTTTGGCCATTTTTTTATTCTTTAAAAGCTATGACAATAATATATTTATTTTACTATTGTTATTAATTAATTTAATTATTTATAGATTTATTGCTGTTGTACGACTTAAAAAAAATGATGTCTCTACGGTACTTTATTCCCAAAGGTTGTAAAATTCAACTCAACTAACAATCGTAAACTTGCATAAAGATAATGTACAAGGGTTCTCAAGACGACCTATATATTTTATGTTCTGTACTGTCGGTACTTACAAACCGATTTGGAAGTATCGTCTTGTTCACTTTAAAACAATGTTGTCCTAATAAAACAGCAGGAGGTCGTGGCCTAATCAGTGTTCAGCATTTGAGTCGATCGCTAGGTTAAGTAGCTCTTGCTGCGACCGGGTGATAGATGGGTGACCTATACTGGTTTATATTTGATATCCGACCTCCTCCGTAGTTCGGAAGACACATAATACAGTGGAACTCGATTGCAATCGGTCATCTTAACTCGCCCCACAGCCACATCTTCTGCAATCTAAGCGGGAATAACCCTAAAAAGAAGAATAAGTTATCTTAATAAAACCTGTCCGTATTTTTAATATATTCTATTCATTTATTTTCAGAAGAGACACCATCTTCTTTGAGCATTCTTATATGTCAGTGGCAACGCACCCGTGAGCCTTCTGGTCACTTGGTGTCGTGGTCACTAATAAACCCTCTGCTTATTTGCTACTTTTATAATAATAAGAAATAAAAGGGGACGCGGTTCATCTGAGTATCGGTGTCCATGGAATTATTTAGGAGTTTGAGAAAAGAATGTGCCATTTTCTTAAACATCCCTTACTTGGATTAACCTTATCATAAATGAAATATATATATATAAAATTCTTAATACCTAGTTTCTATAAGGTTCTTATAAAATTTTCACTCGACCACAGTATTGCATGTGAAGTCATCGGTGCGTAAGATTTAAGAAACCGGTTTTAGTCAAACATGGTATTTAACTTACTCATGAACTTTGCCATATATTTATTTTAAAGTGAATGTTACGCTATGTTACTCCATTGTTGATAGAACAATGCGCCGTGTTAAGTAAAGTGTGACATTGTGAATTCTAGAAAACACTTATTCTTTTCATGGAAGAAATAATAGTAATTTTATGCTCGTGATAAACTACTTTTAAAATGTAAAAAAAGTAAACATAAAACCTCTACGATAGTAGGAATCGAAGCTAAGATTTGGTTCCACAGATGTGTTGAAATGAACACGGAACCTAGGACATTAATTAGAACACAGATGTATTCTGTAAGGTCGAATGAGCTTATAATAAGCTAGCTATCTCCAAATTACATTATAAATGCTCTAACGCAAAACCACTCACATCTGACCTTTACAAGTTAAACCTCCAGAAAATTGTATACGTTCCCGTGGTCTGATACAGTATACCGAAAACAACAATTTAAGTTAATCAAATTACACATCGAGACAAATTGGAAATGTGGTTAAATGGTCACTTTCTTGGGATGGGGTTTTACTTTGTCGGTTAAGGGTGGACGGGTAAATATAGAAAATTGGGAGGTGACTTTATGATATAGTTTATTCATGACATAGCATTTCTTAATATTGAGTTGGTTACACTAATAGCGCCTTTAAAACTTGAGTGTTGGTGCTGAAATACTAAAAAGCTATGCTAACAGTAGCAGTAACTATGTTCCACAGGGTTAACACAAAGAGTCTACTTCCTAGCGTTATCCCGGTTAAGTACCAGGGTCCGCTTAGATTGCAGAGGATTTGGCTGTGGGGCGAGTTAAATAAATACATACATATAAATATACACTCAGACTCGAGGTGGGAATCGAACCCACGATCCCCGGAGCGGAAGGCAGGGTCACTGCCCACTACGCCAACGGGCCAGTCAAATTTATATCATTGGACTAGCTGTTAACCGCAACTTCGTCCGCATAAACTTGTAAGACTCCATAGACTTCCTTAATCTAGGTTTCCCACCGAAAAATTCGTTCTTTGCGGACATCCATTATAACCACTATAAACTACCTCCGTACCAAATGTCATCTTTGTGCGTCCAATGAATTTTGAGATTTGGTGATAAGTGACACCTTTTGCTTTGATACTCAATTTTTTGCTGAGGCTAAAGCCAACTGCTTGTGCGTCTGGACCTCAATAGCTCAATTGTGGAAGCCGGGTATGAAGCCAACCGAGTGTTCACTCATCGTCTGCAGAATTATATACATTATTAGAATGACGAGGTTGATTCCAAAAAGATACAATCCTAGAACGCAATATTGCAAAGAAATCAGACAATATTGCCGTTGCGAACATGTTAGAAGCAATAGAAAATCGCGGTTGCTTCATCTAGATGCGGAAGACATCATTGTACTGCATTCTCATGGCTGGATATATACACTTAATCTAGGTATAATATAATAATATATAATAATCTAGGTATAATAGGAGTAGATATATCGATTAAATCCAAATAAAAATTACTTAAGAATGTATCCTCTAAGTATTACTGTTGCTGGGTAAGTAAGGTAAGGTAAGCTCAGCATACTATTGGCCGTTTCAGTAATCTATACTAATGTATAAAGCCAAAAAGTTTGTTAGTTTACTTGATCGCTTTAATCTCAGTAACTACTGGTCCGATTTGAAATATACTTTCAGTGTTAGATACTCCATTTATCGAGGAAGGCTATAGGCTATATATTATCACGCTAAATGTTTTCATCTTATTTTACGCGGACGCAGTCGCAGGCTAGTGTTACCTATAATCACACAAAAGTGGGTAAGAAAGAAGCAGCTTACACTCTTATGAGGCGCAAATACAGATAAGCATGGGCATTTGCCAAGAAACCATACAACACCAATTCTATGTTCAAAGCTAGCTGAACTGTCACCTGGACGTCACAAAATATAGTCGCATAAAACAGATTCCAAGTAAAAAGCAATTTACACTCGTATAGCTCGAATACTGATAGACTTCCACGGGCATTTGCCAAGAAAGCAACGATATAGGCTTCCAATTTAAAATCCGTGACTCCATGTCGGCGTACAAAAGACGGCCTAATTCACTTGCAGGTCCCATCACCGGCGTTTTTGTAAAATGTTCGTGAAGTTGTGAGTTTTATTGCCTACGTGACGAGTTACTAGATGGCCGGTAAACAGCTGCATCTCTTAGATTGAATTTAAAATAAATCCACTTTATTTTAAACATGGTTTTTGGCATAATATTGAACACACACGACGTTGTTTTCGGCCGCGTAAGATTTTTTTATCTTGCATCTTGTGCGTGCAATTTCTTTTATTTGAATCATTAAAATGTCTGTAAACTTTATACTTATAAAGAACTTAATTAATAGTCTAAATGTTTGTTTACATGAATGATAACATGCAGTATTTTTTTTTTTATATATGACAAGGGGCAAACGAGCAGGCGGTTCTCCTAAGTGACTACCGACGCCCATGGACAACTGCAACAGCAGAGGGTTCGCAGATGCGTTGCCGGCCTTTGAGAAAGGAGTATGCTCCTTTCTTGAAAGTCCCTAAGTCGTATCCGTTAGGAAATACCGAAGCTGGCAACTGATTCTACAGAGAAATTGTGAGAGGCAAAAAGTGTCTAGAAAAGCGCACTGTTGTGGACTTCATGACATCGAGGTGATGAGGGTGGAATTTCAAATTTTGACGAGATGTCCTGTGGTGGAATGCAGCTGCCGGCAGTCGTTCGTTTATTAACCCCGCCATGCTACAGTATAAAAAAAAGGTTTGCTGTTTTACATATTAATACGTATACAAGTAATAAAATTGTTATTCATAGAGCTAGGATTTTTCAGTAATGATTTGGATTCAAATGGGGGCACAGTAAAATGGAGATAAAACTTGGTACACTCGACCATTCGCAATTTAAATGTGAATACATAACATTATGGATCATAATGCATAATATTTCAGAATATATTCCCTAAATATGAATAAATTGGATACTCCTTCAGGCTTACTGAGAATATTATGCGCCATTAGCTGCTAGGGGCAAAGAAGTTTCTAAGAAATTAAATGTATTCGTATGAGGAAGGAATTTTATAGAATATTTTCTATGTTAGTTGGTTTAAGGTTAAAGTATCAAGCATCTTATAACGCAGATATAAATTTCATTCAGCATCAAAGGTTTTACAGCCTCGGTTCTTAATGCGGTTCCTTTGAAAAATTAATGTCTGGACTGGACTCCCAGAAGACCCAGGTTTGAGTCCTTTTTTCTATTTCATTTCTACTTAGTGCAATTAGCACTTTAAAAGTAAAAAGAACTTAACCTTTGTTGAGTCTATTTCTCGATGATTTCGCCTTCGGAGCAAAATGTGCGTTCTACGAAACTTCGGTACAACTTCCTTTGTTTTGAAGCGGTTTTTATGGCCAAGCTATCAAATAATAATTTTCAAAGCGTGGAATTAAGCAAAATGATAAAATTTTTACTTTCTAAAAATTCTGGCCCACTATCCACAAATTAAACAGGAAATTTCGACATTTTGATAACTACATCCCAACCTTCGCTGCCAAAACACATCAGTATACTTGTTTTTTTTTATCATATTTTAATACATAAGGTACATAAGGTCTCAACATCTAAAACCCAATATAATCTGAAAATAGACAGCCTTTTTCCAGAAAATAATCCGGCCTGTATGATGGATAATCGTAAAGAGATGACGGTTAATCGTAAAAAACACTTTACGATATTGTTTATTGGCTGTATTTCAAATTAAAATTTAACGTGTCACATATCCTAACGCTTTCTATAAATTATATGAAAGAAATTTAATCGCTCGCAATAAACGCGATATCCGAATACCCATAAAGTGCCAAACCAATTTCGCAACGTTCAAAACGAAGGTTGCTAGTAATTGCTGCTATAAAAGTTTTGTCTTCCAATCCTTCGAACTAGAAGCCTCAATATCAAATTTTAGCGCTTCCCAAGTTTTCAGTCTCAAATTTTCATTGATTATCTTATCTGGATCATTTATTTTTAAATTCAATTCTGTCGAGTGCTTTCGGCTATTAAAGAGATTAAGGTGTTTATTTCGGTTGTCTCTGTTCCTATTGTATTGAGATCGTATTTTGGAACATTTAAATTTCAACCGTTTGTAACTTTAGTATCGTTATGAGCCAGACGTTTTATTGTTATTTCGCTTTACTTTGCGATAAACTTGCGTTATTATTGGCCCGCTTAGTTACTTACTTAATTATTAATTGTCTCTCAGGAAGTTTTACAATAACTGAAATATATTTGTTATAATAACATATGATAGTTTTCTTTTGACTTTTATATGCTGTGTGAT